>JANFCV010000123.1:1200000-1511762 GCA_024500475.1 Phthorimaea operculella | reverse complement strand
CTGTTACTCAAACTAGTAAAACTTCACTCTATATACACTTGTTGTTGCGTAGTTGTTGTTCTTATTTATTACAATTCAAAAATACTTTAGTTGATATTTATTACTGGTATTGAGTAGCTAAGCTAGTATCGTACTAGTAACAGGAATCATACTCGTTGGTAAATTATGTCACATCACATCCCTAAACTGTCTTCAGTTACATGACAGTGACGCTGTCCAAATCACCAAGCAAAAACGTACATACTATAAAATTATTTTTTATGGTAACTAAAATGACAGTTGTGACCAAAACAAAAAATGAATTAATTTAAAATTTGAATATAATTAAAACTACTGTAAATTATGACGTGACCAAAAGAACTTACAATCATGACTTTGATAAACATACAATACAATAGCTTATAATTTCTTTATTGTTCCAGACGAAACAGAATCCTGAGTCTGATGAGAGCAAGAACTCTCGGTCCGGTAGCCTCACCGCGCTCGTGTGAGTGCACATGCGGACACACGCACACACGCACAAGGCAGCTCTCAAGCGTCAACTCACGGATTTGAAGAAAAATGGGGTTCATTTTGATGGATACAGTGCATTTATTTCAAATTATTCCAACACGTGCGTGATTATCCTGATAGATAAAATGCTACAATAAAAAAGAAGATTCAAAAGCGAAACTATCAACAATACATCGTGTCCTCAAAGTGTTAATGAGACTGAGCAGTGCGTAAGGCGTAAATAAGTACGGGAACAAACCGTGACGAAGTACGACGCTTGACATTGTGTTAGTGTTTTTAGGGTCCAGTATGAGTACTAATTTTGGATTAAAAGAAATGCGAAGGTTTAAAATTAAATGGGGTAATGTCCGTTGGTTTATTGGTGCCCACTTCAGCATGAGTAAAGTTACGTTGCGTCTCTACTTTTGGTAGGTAAGCGGGAAGAGAAGACTAAAATGGACCCTAGTTTATTAGTGCGTGGATTGTCATTTGTGACAGTGCGGTTTGACAGTGACAGTGTGTGACACGGGACACTGCGCGAGCGCACAAAACACCAAGACTGTGAATAGCTATTAGTTTTGTAACTCTGAACATTGTATCACATTATTGTAGTTTATCATTTACATGCGTATATACGTTCGTCAACTTGGTACTTAGGTTATGAAGTCATACACTATTTTCTTTTTCTTTTCTTTTATGATGTGTATTTATTATTTGTAATTCACTAGCGGTGTTCTAGTATTTCGTTTCTTTCGCTCTCTGATGACAGCTAAGATATATCTACCTCGTTGATGAACGTAATTTAAATTAATTTTAAGAACGTTCGAAATCTATATACGGTTTTCCAAGATCTCAGCATCTTTCATTTCGACTGCTCATCAAAATTACTTTCTCTCTTTCTTGTGCCAAAAAGGTATTCTCATGACACTACTCTAAGTTCGATTGTTGTAGCTATAGTTCGTTTCTATTTATTTTATTTATCTTCATTTTTTCCTCACGGTGTCCGCAAATAAGATCTTGTATTATAATTATTGTACAGGAGGCCGTGATATCTGTTTAGCTGTAGTTTCTTTTAAGTATTTCTTTCATGTTGTTATTGAATGGGGAGTTGACATTACAAGAGTTGGAATGGGTCTGTGATAAGAGGTCTATGAATGGAATTTGGACTGTCTCTTAGTTTCGTCATGTGTAAAACTCATTGTAACGATTCGAAACAATATAGAGATAGAAGCCGGTTGAAAAGGTTTACAAACCGTATTATTTCAGTAATTTTTCTGAGTGTTAGTATGAGTTTTACGCGCGACGTTCAATATTTTTTTACCTAAATAGTATTAAGTGTCATATAAACTTGGGTGTAAATATGTTAAACGAAATAATTGTTTTTCCATAGACCACTTTTCTAATATAATTTTTAGTATTACTCTGTTACATACATTCCATAGAAATTGTTCTAAAACATCTCAAATTGTCTTAATATTTTATAAAATTATTGTGAATAGTTGTATATGTAAAAATAAATATGCAAAAGTATGAAAACGGTGTTTTTATTACAATAAAACAAAAAATTAAGTTCATGTGTATATTTTGTTGTAAAAACAACAAACAAAACAACAGATTCTTATGTGTCTAATTACAGTAGCAGGCACTTCATTAAATTACACATCAATCCATCATTTACCTAAATATCACTCAAAAATTAAAATCACTGAATATAAAATATTCTGATTCTGAAAATAATAATTATAATTGTAAAAATAATTAACGTAACATGCATTTACTTGTAGATTTTACAAAGTAATAAGTACCTCCGTAAAATTAAGTATACATTTGTTGCATGATTTGACAAAGTAAAATCATTATCAACATCATATAAATCGGGAACATTTTAATTTTCTTAAAATTAAGTGCAACATTCTAATTAGCACCTAAACTCATTATTACACTAAAGCTTTATCAACATGGTATTCGAAGATTCCTCTTAAAATATTCAGATTTTGCTATTCGAGGTAATTTTAAAATTTGTGATGTTTCTCACTAAATTAATTTGGTATCTATATTTATTTTATAACACAAAATCTCACTTTTGTTACATTGTATAATCCATTGGATAATAAAACAAAATATTCTCTTAAAATATAAGTAATTCGATTCGTGTAAGTTAGGAAACTAGTATCCGAGTGATATTATAAAAGCACAACATTATTAGATGAAAGTAGGCTTCAGAATGACCATAAGAAATGACATATTAGTTGTTCAGTTTCCTTTTTCGTTATAATTAGCATCTAATAATTTTGCACATTATAAAATAACAATTCTGACTGTCCAAATTAGGTACTTCAATTTTACGCCTATCAATTTTAAAGATAAGTAGGTACATAAAATGCATATTAGGAAGGGGTCTAAAACAATATTTTATTATCACGATGACAGTGTTTTGTAGTTAGTCATTGTTACACCAGAGTTCATCGGGTCGTTCGTTGACTCGGTGACCCACACAACAAGAAAACATATTACAACATTCTTGCTGGAATAGTCATTTATGCGAATTGGTAACATTCAATAGTGCCAAACCATAACCATGATACTAAAATGACGTGTTTCAACATTCAATATGGCTGTAAAATACCGTGTATGGGCGCAGTCTTGATGTATTGTCAGGAATATTGTACAATGGAATAATACCATTTGAACTTGAGGTACGTATAACGTTTAAACCAATATTTATTGTACTTATCTACTGTGATGCACTGGTAGTGGCTCCTAAGTTTTTCTTCTCATAAGCCTGAAAGAGAAAGAAAATATTTTTTATTGAAGATATTTAAGGAATGGACACGAAGAACTGTATCGAACAGTAAATAAACAAACATGGGCAGATGCATGTTTAACTGTGTGTGCAAATGCATGTTGCGTAAACGTGGTTTGTTTTGTCTTAGCAACGATACTATATCGATAATATAGCTGCATTTTTAACTATTTTCAATAATTACCTGTAGTGCAACTCTAGCCAGCGTCTCTGCCATGTGTCGGCCGGTCTGGTCCACCATGCCGCGCAATATGCCGTCTGGTTTCTGTAGCAGGATGTGCGGGTGGTCGAATTCCACCATTTGACCGGCGTCCATTACCAGCACCTGAAGAACAAGAAAAAATCAATTATACATATTCAAGTAAAATCAAAAATCAATTTCATTCTTTGGAACCCTTGCAATATTTTCACCGCAGGCCGGATTGGAATCTGCGACCTTCGGCATCATTACTGCTGACGCCACTACCTGCCTGTAGTGGTAAACTTTGCAAGTTTTCAAAAAATTGTATACCTGTTAGGGGAAGTGTTTTAAAATTTGGTATTGAATCAATTTCAGTTCCAATTGATTGGTTTTCTTTTAAACATTGTTTCAGTAACGTCAAAGTGATTGTGTTGTTTCAGCTTTCTCAGAGTATTATTTTAGCATTCTGACCCAACATTCTGACGAGTCTGATTAACCCCCTCTCGTAAGAGGACACATCGACCCTTTAGGGAACAAATGTCGTAAAAGCCAAATCGCAACTTTTGGGAAATCGCAAAAAACTAAAAATGGAAAACGATAATGTTGTGTATTTTTTACATTTCTAAAGCTATATTAGTACTGTTTACATATGTTTTTGGTAGGTGGCTTTACTACATTTTGTTTTAGAAAATTGTGGTTACGACATTTTTTTTATGTATGGAGACAATCAAAATTGTTGTAATTACTTTTTGTTAAACACGATGACCCACTTTTTTGTAGTAAAATACAGAAATCTGGAAAAAAAATGTAGATTTTTGTAAGTAAAATTATACTTATTTGGTAGTTACGCTAATACTTTACTCAATCTTGCATAGTTTTTTTTTTCAAATTCAGATACATTGTCGCAAGCCTTTACCCTTGCAGAGTAATTAGAGCATTAAAGAATGTAAAATCTGAAGTTTTCAGCACTTCTGACTTACTTTTCGGCATATTTACTGGTGGTACACTTTCCACAATCAATAGTAAACAATTGTTGGGCTATCGCATAAAATATAATAATCGCGTACCTAAAGGATATGAAACTATAAAGTTCCTTAGTCACTTCACATAAGATCGATCGAAAGGCGAAAAGATGAGCTGGTTTAAGTCAACATAGAAAGTTTATAAAGTTTATAAGTTTCGTACGATGTACGATGTGCCTATGACGTTGGTAGGTTTATTTTTCGAATGAGCTTAAAGAGTTGAAGTTGTGTCATCAAAATAAATAATATTATACTATAAAAGGTTACATTACATCTAATTAAGTACATATCTCTTAAGAGTGTGTTCTACTCACAAAACTGAACAACTATTGTCAGAAACTTTTCTTCGAAATATAAATGTAATCCTATTAAAAATAATTACAATCACATCTGAGAAATTCAATTGTTCTTGATAACTGACAAGGGGTTAGGGAGTCAGATATAGATTTTTAAACGGTATTCAATTTGCAAAGCATCAGAATGAGAGCTAGATAATAAAGTATGCTGTATGCAACTTTTACTGGGAAAACTTCAAGTTGATCGTGTGCATCTCGTCAGCAAGCCTAGTTAGCATACCAGCCTTTGATATACTAGCATTTAGTGAGAAATTTGTGCCATCTACCAGTAAAATGTCAAAATTAGTGCAAAAACATGAAAGACTTGTGATCGTGCTTTATTTATATATGGCAAAAAGCAACATCAGAACTGTTTTAGCCTTGACATCTACAGAAGGATAGCAGGACCTGTAGTGTCTTGTGACTCTCTGTATTTTTTATATATATGTTTTAGTGTACAATTAATAAATAATCTCTTGTCTGGATAATTGAGATTAAATAATAGTCCACTAACTTGATAAAACTAAAAGAGATACTTATTGACATATGTGAAGAAAATCTTCCTTATTTTGAAATGTCCCTGAAATATTCACGGCGACAACGATCATATTTTTACAGCCGTTCAAGCTCTGCCTACCCCATAAGAGATAAAGGCGTGATAAATGCAATGTATGTTTGTACAGAAAAAGAAAGAGCTACTACCATATTTCATGTATTACGTTGGGACAGATACATTTAGATAATATTTTCATTAAGTGTGTCATACGAAAATTACCAAACACTATCAAAATTAAAGAAAAAGGATAATAAATTGAACGATAATAATTTGAATCAGATGAAAATCTACTGGGCTGTAATAATTTCGAATTAAAAGAACTCCGAATATTGAACAAAAGAGAAAACAAAATCAGTCGATGATTGACAATACGAAAAAATATTGAGAAAGACGTGAATAATTGAAGAAAGTGAATATTATGTTGTACCAAATTATTAAAAATATTACCAAATTAATAAAAATATTGAATAAGACTGTCAATCCACCAAAACACTTCAAAAATAAACTTTTATCATTATCTAACAACCAACTTTAAAAACTAGAATTTAATTATGTTACTTAGTGATATCGTTCTTAATAAATTAATATTAAACAACTGTACCGCTATTCGAAACATAAAACAAAACACAAGAGAGGCGTATGCGGTTCCCTTTAGGAGACGGTCGGTAGCGGCTATATCTGTCCCTTTCTAGCATGTGACATCTCTTTCTCGCATCCCCTCCGATTGCGACACGAGGCAGGCGCGCAGCGCTCTTGCCTTCATTGGTGATGTGCTTCCCGGCGAGAGCGGTCGTGGTGAGAAGAGAAAATAATTTCAAATCTTTTATTTAAATTATTTTCAATAACGGTTTTTTCCGTTCGAAAAAATTATCGTTTTCTTAAACGAAAAAATTAATTGGTCTATATCTGTTCCTTTCATGAATTTTTATTTTATTTAAGTGTAATTTTATTCCAGGTTTTCTTTCAGGTTTTTATTTTTCAGCTTTTAATGATTGTTGCTTACGAGCTCGACATACATTTCTTATTTCCGAAATACGGAAAAGCCAATGTGCAAAAATACCGTGTGGATCCAATCTACATAAAAGGTTAGTCAAATACCATACTAAGTTGACAAATCAGTGCTTTGATTATGCCATATTTGTGAAAACACGTAATTTCCATACGTAAATAACAGTCAATTGTCATGCAATTGTCTGAACATCTTACGAGGTCTTCGTCAGCTGACGAAAACTTATTTAAAATGTGCTTCCATTCGAACACAGCCCTTGAAAACGCTTGGACCCAAAAATATGAAATTTATAATATAGTTTTCAAGTTCTATACTGTAGTAGCATGATTAGCTATTATACGTAAGGTAAGCAACAATGTAATTTGAAAGTGTGACCTATACTATAATAATACGAGCGGGTTGTTCTTAACATATCGGGTTTCTATAAAACCTAGAAATCAACTCCTGCGCAAGGAGATTTTCAATGTCTAAAAACTCGTTAATGGATGCTAAGCTTTTGTCCTCGCAAACTATTTGCAGGGTCACCCCGAGTCAAAGCTAAAAAGTCCAGCATAAGTATGTAAAGTCCATTTCGATGCATTCCTCATCTTAAAAATATTTGCCATATTGGGCACCAATATTTATTCTTTCTCTGGTATCTATGTACCTAGAGAATGACATATTCGCGATCTCACTCAGACGTGGTCGCATAATTTCTAATTCAACCTAACCTTCAAGTACCTAACGAGCTCAGCTCTACAGCAGCGTTGTGGTGCAGTGCAGCTATGATACTTTCTAAAGTTAAAGCTTGTCATTATAAAATGCACGGCAAATCCGTTTGGTACTATAAAAGTGCTAAACCTAAAATACTAATCTTGCATGTTATAAAGCTTTGAAATTATTTTAAACAATGTCTAGGCTAAACGACAAGGAAATTGCATGATTTTATTTAAAAATTGCAATACCTTTTGCTGCTAAGAAAAAGAAGCAATAAAATTAATTTTAGTTGCAAACTGCATAAAGAGCGCCTGCAAACTCAGCGCCTCAGACGAAAATACTGTTTAAGCGCCAACGCCCCGCGCCGCGCCATACCTTTAAAATTACTGGCAGCGCGATACGATTTAGCCCTGCCTAAAATATTCGCACATTTACGTAATAAAAATCATAACAAGATGTAATTGCGAAATTTGAAGTCGGTGAGTCATCCCAAACTTGTCCAAATGCTCACCTACGAAATTCTACCTGCAGTACGTCATGTTGCTAAGAGCCAACGCAAATATTACTGATTCTATGTCTTAACATTTATACATGCCCTTCGGCAATTTGAAAAAGATTCATGATTGTAAAACCTACTAGCGCAATCAATACGCTAAAATAATGATTCATTTCGTGCTTGCTTGCATGTCAACACATGTTCTAAAATGAACATACAATGCGATATTTCACATACTACCCACTAATGTAAGCACTTATCATGTAACATTATACATGAAACAGACAAAGGGTAAGGAAAACATTACAAGCGCCTACAATATAGGTAATATTGGCCTGCCTGTCGTGGGTACTCGGAAAACCCCCTGCCATTCGAAACTATCCTCAGGGGAAATCAAATCTATTCCGTTCTCAAATCTAACGGATATGCAAAATTAGTCTGTAGGAGCATATTGTGAAAGTACCTAGTTACGTCACAGCAAAATAATTCACTGTCCTGTCACCTTTAATTTGGTGAACAAGCTACATTTTCAAAGTTATGCGCAGATATCTAATCTCGCAAAAAAACATAATACGAAGCGTTCGAAACGAACCTATACCTAAGCTAACATACCTATATATAGGTAGGTATATGCCTAAGCATGCATTGATACTTAAAACTGTAATGTAATATCATTCATAAGATAACATACAGATGGTAAGGTACTTACCTACTTACCAACATAGCCCCTAATAGCCCAGTGCATTCTACACAGTTTTATTATTGTAATAAAAACAGGTCTAACTGAAGTCCACTCTATTGTTTACACTCAAATCGGGTACAAGATATGTACTTATAACCCGTAGTTGCATTACCCAATCCATAACCAACTGAGTCAATTCTCAAAGAGTTGACAACTATGACAAAAACGAGGGTATAGCTACCGAAATATTTCCATACTAATCTTACTAGCAAAATACTTGTTCATAAAGTTGACATGCGATTCAGAAGATTCAGGACTGCTAAGGTTGCGAAGAAATTCAGATTATCGCATCTGAAGGCAATTTCAGTCACTAAGTACCTAAACATTAAACAACCTAATATATGATGCGTAAAGTAGGTACCAAGACAAGAAATGTGGCCCCTCCAAGAACAAGTTGAATTGTTCAGTTTAACGTTAATATACGCCGTTAAAAATGGCGCCTTTGACAGGCGTTCCATAATTTTGACACAATCACATAAAATCATGCCTTTTACCCCTGTGGGATAGGCAGAGCGTAAAGACTTTTTAATGGCAAGTCGAACAAATATTCAATGAACATTGTAACAAAATCGCATTGATGTCGTCGTCACGTTCGTTGACACGACGTCAACCCATTGATTAAAATCCTTATAGATACACATGGTGCTCACAAGGACATAGTATAAATGAAATAACATTTATCAGCCAAGTATTTGTGTAGCAAGTCAAACTATTTTCCTTCTTGCTCATAGTTAGGTTGCCTACCGTCTGACTGTGCAGAGCCCTGTCTGGTCAAATACGACATGTCTGGCCTGACCGAACTTTTAGCTAGGCCACGCACTTGAGGAAACATTCTCAAAGAAATGGACAACCCACAAATTCACGGATATGTTGAGTGCAATCGCAAATTTCAGTGCGTGCAGTGCAATCAATTTCTATACTACTCGCTCGTGTTTATATTTCTATGCATGCCGTCGTTCAATCTCGTAAAGAAATATTTTGCAAGCGTGGCAGCGTACTTTGTACCAGCCTTCAAGTGTGTTGAGATCTAATACCTACACACTTACATACGTACATATATCACGCCTATATCCCTTGCGAAGTAGGCAGAGCGCAAAAGGCTGTAAAAAACGGTCATTTACACCATATCTGACTAAGGTTTGAAGGTAATTCAGAAGTCTGTATATCAACATAGTGACAGGTTGTCAGCCGGTTGCATAAAACTGCAAGTTAATGAGATTTCGGTTTCAGTTGGTTTCGACACGATGTAAGCCCGGCTTTTCTACGTATATACTGCTACGGCTTGGCAACCCTATTCACGAACAGATTTACATGAAAAACACTAGTCGATATGTGAAGATTTCCTTTCATCCATACGTATATGAAACATCGAACTGTATTCCAACAGGAGTCTTTACGTATAAAATCTATCTACCCTCAATAACATTTATGAATGTAAATAATCATGGAATATGTGTGTAGGTACCAACTCACACGTTATTTAGTAATACAGCGTTGTTAAAAGTTGTACAATGTCACGTACATTGTACAATTGTGTAAGAAATATCGTTGATGTTAATTTTATGTGGTTTGCTGTTTGTTATACGGAAGGAAATCACAATAAAGAAAGGCGCCAAATCGGTCAAATCCGAAGTACGTCTAATGTCTAACTGAAGTAAATTGCATAATGTAAGTAATAGTAAGTAATGCATGGTTACAAATAAGTGCGCGATCAACGCGTTTATATGAATCGCACGAATACAGAGTCTTATTATAAAGGACCTTACAATAATGTCGAGCTAACTAGTACATACACTGAAGAATGCTGCAAATGCTGAATTCCTTAGAAATGCTTAATTCTTTAGATAAAGGATCAATATCAATACGAATATAGTTGACGTTTAAAATCAAAATCTGTCTCTGGTGATTTATTAATCCGACTCAGGTTCTTGTCGATACTTTCAACCTTTTCGTTGCAAGAAGAATGCAGAATCATGTTCATAATGACGATGACCTAAAGTGGAAATGAGATAAGATTTAATAAATGTATCAACTCCAAATCTCAGCTTATGCATTAAGTATAAGCGTGTGAAATAAAACTTCTAGGTGCATATACTTTATTTTCTTACGCATGTATTATGCGTAATTCTGCTGAAATCTCATTATCCTCCGCCTAAATTTTGGTATCTTGTCATAAGCAACAAAATAAAAGTTTGCCATACTTCAAATATGACACGTAACGACTATTATGTTATGATATGAACGACTAATGACCGTAATTGTGGCATCTAGTGTCTAGCTGATATATTCCTGTACTTTATCCTGATTATACCATACTTCACTAGACCAGAGTAAGTGGTTACACTAAAGGGCAAATCCTTCAAATTGCTATCATGATAAGATAAAATAGATACTGTTTTTCAGTCATGCCTTCACCAACCCCCATGGGGTTCAGGAGTGACTTCAATAGCATATGTTTCAAGGTAGGGTAGAGTGCTCTTACTGAAGCATGCACGAGTGCACTCCAAGTGCACAACCTTTGACATCCTACTTGTTTTCTTCATAATTATAACTTAATACTTTCAAGTGAAACCTTGCTAAAAGCAACTATCTTTAAAAAAATATCAATTCTCAATAATATTTACAATTGTGTAGCTGTTGTAAGAACTTAATGAACAAGGTTGCATAAAGTATCTTAATGATAAAACAAATGTGTACTTTCCTATACACTATATCAATTGCTGTTTCAAATTTTATATATTGTAATAGTATTACATATCTTTCTATCCTATAATAAATAAAAGTACATTCATGAAATATTAAATATTTATATTACTTATTTAAAGCTGATAATTTTTTCCTCTTTCTCTTAATAAAATAGGTCATTTTATTATTTTTGTCTTTCACATTGGTGATTGCTCCACCAGGCGATAACAAACAGGTCTCATGTTTTGTTTTATGTTTCGAATAGCGGTACAGTTGTTTAATGACAGCGTTTTACCTATCAATAAAACGCTTATTAAATAACTTACCCTATTCGAAACATAAAAGTTTTCAACTGCCTGGTGATTAATTAAAAGAAAATGTGTGCAAACATACATTTCTTTTTATAAACATGAGATCCAATGAAGGCAAGAGCGCTGCGCGCCTGCCTCGTGTCGCAATCGGAGGGGATGCGAGAAAGAGATGTCACATGCTAGAAAGGGACAGATATAGCCGCTACCGACCGTCTCCTAAAGGGAACCGCATACGCCTCTCTTGTGTTTTGTTTTATGTTTCGAATAGGGTAAGTTATTTAATAAGCGTTTTATTGATAGGTAAAACGCTGTCATTTTGATTAAATAATTACTTTTTATACTACAATAATTCACCTATTTTATCCGCAACTTGGTATTTTACTACATGAAAAAAGAATATTATTTCATTCAATATGTATTTTACATCAATAAACGTCAAGCTCTATTGTCCCAAAAACAGTAAATTCTGTCGTAAACACCAGTGAGGTAACAAAAATTGTGTAGTAAAAGCCAATTGTTGGAGTAATCTATTTAAGACTTCTTGTTCATTACCACAAATTTACCTGAAATGGCTGCAAGCTTCGCATCATGCTTAATGTTGTAAAAGAAAAAGTATCAAATAATTTGTCTTTTACGACAAATTGAACGTTTTCACTTTCTTGGTCTTTTTGAGAAAATATGTCGTATAAGCCACCTTTTTACATACATGTTATTTACGACACTTTTTTAGTGTCCAAGGCGTCCAAACAAGGTACTTACGACAATTTTTTTTTTAAGTTACAGTTTTTCTTGTCTAAAAATCTGTGTCGTAAAAGCCATTTTTTTCAAGATATCAAAATTTTAAATATACAGATCGATAGAGCTCGTCAAATTACATAAGATAGCATTAAAAACCCATTTTGGCCAAAATGGCTTTTACGACATTTCTTCCCTAAAGGGTCGACATGTGTCCTCTACTTCTTTTCTCTTCTACTTTCTTCCTTCTACCTTCTTTCTGAATACATTTTCTTGCTCTCTCTTGAAATCTGTCAAGAGTGGGGGAGGGTCAATCTGGGGGCACGGCAGTGCCCCCACCAAGTCGAGCTGAAAGCGGCACGGCCGTACCATCCTTTTCTCGAACCAGTTCAGGCCATTTTCGACCCCCCCATAACTCCCTTGTCGATAAGTTTTGAACCCTCATTTTAAAATATATTATCAAGCACTACATAAACACGATACATTTCAAATTTCATCTAATTTATACAAGTAGTTTAGAAGTTATAGTTAGTCAAAGTTACTTAATTTTCTGCTTGACTGACTGACTGACTGACCGATCATCAAAATTCTAAGGTACTTCTAGCAGACTGAGGAGCTTCAAACTTAGAATACACCTTGTATTTAGTGTATGAATTAAGGGAAAACTATAACATTCTGCAAATTCGATTGCAACCGCATACATAACTTTGTATTTCCATACAAATGTATAGGATTACAAAGTTAACTTTGCGGATGGGCTTTGAGTAAATCTGTAGCTGAGGCTCGAGAAGTAGTTCCAGAAAAGAGAATGAGGATTACTACCTACAAAAAGAAATGAGATCCCATCAAAAACATTCAGTTGTAAAAAGAACCAAGTCTCGCCACTCAGTTCTTCTACTGTAAAGTTGAGATCCATGATGCCAAGTCGGTTATTGATTTATTAGGACTATTCAGAAACTATCTTGTTATTGACATCATCTTATAGTAACCATATCGATATTTAAAAACTTTTATATTTACAATAACTAGAATGACTTGGCAATCGCACACTATTTGCTTGTGAGATACGATGATCTGGTGCGATGGCCGGGTCATTCTAGTTATTGTAAATATAAAAGTTTTTAAATATCGATATGGTTACTATAAGATGATGTCTGTTACCTAATTACGCAATAGCTTAAGATGAAAGTTTCCCGAAGTAGTCCTTGAATAAATCAATAACCGACTTGGCATCTCATGGATCTCACAACTTTTTACAGTAGAAGAACTGAGTGGCGAGACTTGGTTCTTTTTACAACTGAATGTTTTTGATGGGTATAATTAACAAGACTTGATGGCAAGCAAGCGTTTAACTTACCTTATCTGAATCCATGACAGTATGTAGACGATGGGCGATCGTGAGCACCGTGCATTCCGCGAATTTGTTTCTTATTGTCGTTTGAATAAGTGCATCCGTTCTGAAAAATAAGAAACTCGTTACAAAATCTATCTATCATTCTCTCAGTTGCTCAATCACTGCAGTTCTTTGCTCTATTTTATTTTACATAAAAAATAAAGATCAAACGAATTTGATATTTGTCCTTAAATTGATAAATGATTATTTTTGTAAGTACTGTCTTATTTGTTATTGATATTGGCTGTCGCTTTATCTGTTCCGTCGCACGATAGCTCTGGCGAGGCACACCAGCTGCCTCTGACCGACGGAGAAGCTGCTGGTCCTCTGACAACCGGGAACTGAACTCTATATTCACTATAGTTACAAACATCACGCCTCTTTCTTTTCTGGAGAGTAGGCAGAGACTACATCCTTCCACTTGCTACGATCCTGACAAACCTCTATCGCTTCGTCTACATTTATATATATTTCCAGGAACGCTTGTCGGTTCAGGGTACTTTTGACCTGGCCTTTCTTAGTCACTATAGTTAGTGCTATATTGTACGTACTGTGGATCGACATTGGCCGTGGCCTCGTCTAACACCAGAGCCTGTTCCGTCGCACGATAGCTCTGGCGAGGCACACCAGCTGCCTCTGGCCGACACAGAGAAGTTGCCGCCGCCCTCTGACATCCTGTCACTAAGCCCTATATTCACTATAGTTAGTGTTATATATTGTACATACTGTGGATCAACATTGGCCGTGGCCTCGTCTAACACCAGAAGCCTGTTCCGTCGCACGATAGCTCTGGCGAGGCACACCAACTGCCTCTGACCGACGGAGAAGTTGCCACCGCCCTCTGACAACCCTATATTCACTATAGTTAGTGCTATATTGTACGTACTGTGGATCGACATTGGCCGTGGCCTCGTCTAACACCAGAAGCCTGTTTCGTCGCACGATAGCTCTGGCGAGGCACACTAGTTGCCTCTGGCCGACGGAGAAGTTGCAGCTGCCTTCTGACATCCGGTCACTGACCCCTATATTCATTCACTATATATAGTTAGTGCTACATTGTACGTACTGTGGGTCGACATTGGCCGTGGCCTCGTCTAACACCAGAAGCCTGTTCCGTCGCACGATAGCTCTGGCGAGGCACACCAGCTGCCTCTGTCCAACGGAGAAGTTGCTGCCCTCTGACATCAGGTCACTGAACCCTTTATTTACTATAGTTATTGCTATATTGTACGTACTGTGGATCGACATTGGCCGTGGCCTCGTCTAACACCAGAAGCCTGTTTCGTCGCACGATAGCTCTTGCCAGGCACACTAACTGCCTCTGACCGACGGAAAAGTTGCCGCCGCCCTCTGACATCCGAGAACTTAGGCCGGCTGGTAGTTCCATCACAGGTTCTTTTAGTTCCACCTGAAAGGAGACACACAAATAAATTACAAACAAAATATGTGGTTTGCTCCTATAGTCACAAAACTCTTGTCTATAAATAGGACTTCTGAAAACTATTTTTTTTTTTTAATTTATTTAGAAACAAACAGTCTCAAAGAATCTTATATGCTAACTTATTAATATGCATTTAAACAGACCTGGAGTTTCCTTAATGTTAATTTTATATAATGTATGTAAACATAAGGAGTAAACTCATCGCAAACAAACCACTTAGCCATAAAACGGTAGAAAACACTCACTCAGTTGACACCTATACAGTTTAAGAATTAACATTTTGATTCAATAACACATTTGCTACCCTTTTCTTGTAACGAGCTAAAGATAAATAGAAAATATCGATATCGAACAGTTTAGTATTATAATTACGCATCGCACGAGCAAAGAATGAATTTTGCGCATAATTTGTACTACATAATCGAATACGAAAAGTAAATTTTGAGCGTGAGGAGAATCTATGCGGCACTTTAAAGTCCACTCTTTCCAATAATGCCGGTGAATCAATATGACTATTAACTATCTTAAACAATAAAACAGCGTCCAAATACTTTCTGCGGTTCGCTAAGGATGAAAATTTATGCCGCCGAGCAGCAGTTTCATAATCAATAAAGTAATTACCAGATCGGTACTCCAGAGATTTTAGAAATTTGTTTTGAATTTTTTCCAACCGGTCGATATGCACCTGATACTGCGGATTCCAAACACTGCTTACGAATTCAAGATGACTCCGAACAAACGAATAATATAATATCTTCAAAGTTTGCATATTTTTAAAGGGGCGTGTTAGTCTCAGTATCATACCGAGTTTTTTGAAAGCTTTGTCAATTATGTTATTGATATGAACATTATAATGTAATTTACTGTCCAGAGTAATTCCTAGGTCCCTAATCTGCTGCACTCTTTTTATACTATTGCCTGCTAAGGTGTAATTATGATATATAGATTTATTTTTCCGCGTAAAAGTTATGACGTAACACTTGTCTTTATTAAGGTTGAGGTGGTTAGTTTCACAATAACTGTAAAAATTGTCAATATCCATTTGAAGGTCATCACAATCTTTTCACTTTTTATTAATTTGTAAATCTTAGTGTCATCTGCATAAATTAAGTGTGATGAATTACAAAAATATTACTTACGTCATTAATATACAGAATGAAGAGAAAAGGTCCTAAATGTGATCCTTGCGGAACCCTGATGGAATGGGCAGAAATTTAGATGTGAATCCTTTTAATGAGACAGCCTGGCTTCTATTACTAATATATGATGTGAGCCACCTGAGCAGGTCACCGTGTATACCGATCTTTCCAAGTTTATTTATTAGTGTGTAATGATTTAATTTATCAAATGCTTTAGAAAAATCGGTATAAACGGCGTCCACCTGGTAGCCATCATCAAGAGCTTTAGTAATGTAATCAGTGTATGTAATCAAATTAGAATCAACACTTCTACCTTGAAAAACCATGTTGATGAGTAGATATGTATCGACTGAAAGTGTTAGTTAGCTCTGCAGTGACCAGCTTTTCAAAGATTTTACCGAAAACGCAAAGTTTAGAAATTGGTCTATACTGTTGAACTTCATTACGAACACCACTTTTAAAGATGGGTGTAATCAAGGCTTTTTTCCAAATTTCTGGAAAACAACCCTCTTTTAATGATATAAGAAAAAGAAGTGTCAAAGGAAAAGAAAGTTCTTCAGCACAAGATTTAATGAAAATGGGATGAATTTGATCGACACCAGCACCCTTGTTAGTGTTGATACCTTTCAAAAGTTTTAATACATTTGATTGTGTAACATTAATGGTAGAAATGGTAATAGGGCAGTCAGTGGCCAAATTAGCATTAGAAAAATTTAATAATCCAGGCGGAGAATCAACAAAGACCGAGTGAAAATAATCGTTAAAATAGTTACAAATAACCTGAGGATCGGAAGATAAGTTATTATTATATACGACACTATCAGGTACTGGATTAGAAGGTGACTTTGACTTAATGAAGCTCCAAAAATATTTAGGTGCTCTGGTAATTCTAGTTTCAGCATTAGAAATATAGAAATCATAGCAACTTTGTTCAACTTTCTTTTCACGGTCACGTAGTAATCTAAAGGTGAGTCTATCCAATTCATTTTCATACATCTTCCATAAAGTGTGATATTTTCGCTTCTCATTAATTATTTTAATTAGAGGTCGTGTATACCAAGGAGGATACCTACTAGACGCACTTATAATTCGCACTGGAACATGCCTAACAATTATATTATTTAATGAAGTATAAAAAAATAATGTAGCTTGTTCCGTATCCATGTTAGTCATACACTCCCAGTTAATTTCGGAAAGCTTTTTTCTAATTATGTCGTAATTAGCACTATGGAAATTTAGAATCCTACGACACTGATCTTTAGGAAACGAAAATTGGGGCAAACTAACAAAGAACTCCAAAGGCTTATGATTAATGTCTGGTTCTGTAAGTGGGTCAAGACATTCAATAAGATTGCAGCTAGTGTTACTAAAAATTAAATCTAAAATTCGATCTTTAAAGTTTTACACCAGTTGTATTGAGTTAAGTTTGTTAGACTTAGGAAATCTCTTGCAAGAAACACTTTATTATCGCTTTTTTCGTCCAACACAAGCATGTTCAAGCCATTATTTAGAACCCAGTTACCATTAGTAATATTAAAATCTCCTGTTATTACAAAATAATCATTGGTATAATTTAATATTAAATCAGATGTGTTTTCAAAGAAAGATGTAAGAAAACTAGTATGTTGATTTCTGTGCGTAAAATATGCACACGCAATATGAAGACTACGAGTAGTGGCGGCTGCGACAGAGCGGGAGGAACGCACGCCGGCGGCGGCGGCGGCGGCACGGGCGCGGTCAGCCGGCGGCGGCGCCGGCCCTGGCAGCTCAACGGTGACCCACAGCTCCTCCGCGTCCGGCCGCGAGCACCACTCGCCGGCACCGCGCGCGCAGCCCGCGCCGCACCGCTATCAGCACACCTCCACCCATATCCGCTACTGAGCCAGGCCGATCCCTTCTATACACAACATAATCATTGTAAAAATATTCACTATCATAAAAATCTGGAGTCAACCAAGTCTCCGTCAAGCAGATAACGTCATAATCAGATTTTAAGACGTTCGACAAGAAAGAGTGACTTTTTGTGCGCATACCTCTCACGTTCTGATAATAAAAATGTAGATCTTTTAGGTTAACCATTGTTGTAACAGTAAAATAAGGATATCAATAGTGTAGGTATTAATTTTTGTAATTCGCTCAGTGCGCTCGCTAATTAATAGGTACAGGTACAAGAATGACAATAGGGCTGTTAGCAAGTTATGGGGTAACAAATGGTAAGTAGTAATAATAAGTATATAAACTGTAGGTAAGTATAGGAACAAAATGACATTGTTGTTGCATATAATTACACAATTAAAGTAGATCAGTACGAAAGCAAAGATAATCGAAAGTGAAGTTAAACATAGTCACTTAATTTTTGATTTAATATCAGATTCCTGTGAAATGTGAATAAATTTGGAAGTGTCACTTTTACGCATCATTATCTTGCAGTCTCTGACCCACAAATGTTGATAATTAAATTCCTTTTTGGCATCTCGTGCGAGTTTTAATAGTTGTTTATTAGCCGGGGTTAAATGCTCGTTTAGGTATAGAGGTGCGGGGGGTCCTGGTAGGCCTACGTCTTGAGTTGTAAGGTCACGGCGCACGCGCACAGCCGCCAACAGCTGATCCTTGCGACGACGCTGGGTGAAACGAATTATGATAGCCGGGGTGCGCGGTTTTGTATTTGCCTCAGCTGCGGGAAACCGCCGCACCCTGTGTATGGTATCAATGTCGCTATCACGAAGTTCAAAGCCCACTTTTGCACAGATGTCGCGAAAAATGGTGTGTAGATTTTGGCCGGATGCAACAGGGACGCCTGACAATTCGATGTTGTTCATTCTCGACAGCTGATCACGTACTTTGTTATCATTTTCAAGGTTAGCTATAGTAGTTTTTGCTTCGAGAAGATCTGCTTGTACCTGGGTGAGTTCGGATTTTACCGACGAGAAAGACGCGAACTGTTCCTCCATAGCACCTAATCTCTGATTAAGTTGTACCACAGTCTGTGAGGTGGTGTGTGTATCATCCTGGATAGTTTTGAAGCCAGCCTGCAAGTTAGCGAAATCATTCCGAAATGCTTTTATTTCCGCTAAAACCGCGTTAATAGATTCCTGCGTAGGAACGACGTTGTTTGCACGGCATGCTTGGCACCGCCAATCTTGCTTCTTTTTGGCAGTTTTGCTTGTCCAGGTGGATTCCAGTAGACCAGAACTATGTGAAAAAAAAATGTGCACACGCGCAAGATGTTTTGCTTTACCATCGACCTGTTTTTCTTTACTTTTGAGTGAAAAAGATTACAGGTTGTTTGTCTTAGGTCACTGCGTCCCATCTGTTCTAGGTATAACAGAATAACTTAAACAACATGTAGGACCGACCGTACCAAAAGTCGAACTAAAAATTAGTCGAACAGTTGGTCTGACAGTCCTAACATACCTCTTCCAGAGCTCTCCAGAGCACTTGATCAGGGTACTCATCAAAAGGATCCAGGTTGTGCCTCATAGTTCCCGAGAACAGCACCGGCTCCTGAGGGATGATGGAGATCTGGCTGCGGAGCTCGTGAAGACCGAGGGTCGAGGTCTCGCGGTCGTCGATGATAATCTCGCCTTCGATAGTTGCTAACCTGCAGAAACAGAATAGTTAAGATTTTGATAAGAAAAACCTATCACTAATCATTAGACATAATCAAGAGAAAAGAGATGAAATCTGCAGCTTTTTTGAGAAATTATGGAGTACCCTTGATAATTTTATTCCTTGCGATGTGACGGCAAGACCATTTACTCACCTAAACAAAGCGTTGATGAGAGACGATTTTCCGGCGCCGGTTCTACCAACGATACCAACTTTCTCTTTCGGCTCAATGGTCAAAGTTAGGTCTTTTAGAACAGCAGGTTCCCCTGGCGAGTAGTATAGGAACAGGTGACGGAATTGTAGTCGGCCCTTATCGGGCCAGGATGGAGGAGGCTTTTTGGATGGTTCGGATTGTAATGGTGGCTCCGACTCGATGTGTGAGTATTCTTGTATTCTGTAAATAAAATAAAATATGTAAGTTGTTTGGATCATGTTTTAGGCTGCAAAGCGAAAAGCTGAGAACAATTGCAAGTGAATTTTAAAAATAAAATCAATCTCTGAAAGGTCAACCGTATGGTTGGTCTAAATTAAGTTCAATCTGGACAAGTCAACGGCGACTACACCTCAGCAGATAGCACTCTCAACGCTGTATACAGATCAGATTTTATTTTAAGTATGTTTCATACGAACCTGCCGCCTCTGGTTAGCCCAGAGGCAGTAGACTCGGGTTTGAAGAGTATGATAAAACCACGGAATAACCGGGATGAAGTGGTTTATTACGTAAACTAAAGAACCCCTTTCAATAGGGTTAAATGAGATTGCCAGACTTTGGCTAATAAATCTGTGCCCACTCTTGAATCATTTTTTCGACAAAATGAACTATCTCAGGTGGATGCCGAGATACATCCAACCTGGAAAACTGTACACGAATGAAGAAAATGTAGGAAAATGACATGATATGCAACAACACACGACGGCTATTGGAAGAATAAAAATGAGTGGGTAATGTGGAGACAAGCAGGTAATGAAATGAGATAATAATAATGAAATGACATAGTAGCAAAGAATAAAAAATAGTACTAGCGTAATAGTAGATACTATGTTACAAACCTTTCCACACTGGTCATCTGATTCTCCAGTTCGGTCGACTGTCGCATGCCCCACTGGAACATCCCCGTGAGTCCCATGGCCTGTGTGATCGCTAAACCCACGTTACCTCCCTGCTCTTGATCTGAATTACAATAAAAAGTACGCCAGTCAGAAACTATTCTTAAGAATGCAGAGATCTGCGAATAGTGAAATTTACAAATACATAGTATATCACGTCTATATCCCTTGCGGGGTAGGCAGAACGTAACCTGTTGTAAAGAGCTCTATTCACACCACGTCTGACAAGTTTGAGAGTCATCCTGAAGACTGGTGTATATCACATAGTGACTGGTTATCAGCCAGTTGCCTAAAATTGCAATATACATCAACTCTCAAATTCCTTAGTCACTTCTTACGACACCCACGGGAAAGATATGGGGATATGCTTTACTAAACTGGCGCCACACGGCTGAGATGTTTTTCTAACTGGCACCAAACGGCTAAACTGAAACTTTTATTTGTATATTTTACCTTTGCCAAGTACGAGAAAACTGAGCGTGACTACGGCAATGTACACCACGCATACTAGGTCAAGCCAAAAGCCAAAGGCACGGGAACTGGCGATAAATAGGTACCTGCAAACAAAACATTGTAAATTAAAGCTCTATTCGAACTACAGCGGTATACGGGTGGGTACATTGGCGGAACTCAATCGCTTGACAATTTTGTACTTATCTAAAAATCGAGTCGTACCGATCCATATATCGCGTTGGTTATTACGCTTCATAAGTAAAAGAGGAAAACCACACTACGAAAAACAAACCATTCCAGATTAGAAGAGGACTCTCATAGCTTTTCTTGGTATTTAGATAAAAATACAGTATTAAACAACTGTACGTCCTATAACCATACTTAACATGAGAGTAGCAACTCATCTATACCTACAGCTACGATCGCACTATCTGTCCTTGCTCGTGATTGGCTGCTCCCACCTCCCCGCTCCTCACTCCGACGGCAGGGCGGGGCGAGTCGGCCCGCTTGGCTTCATTGGCGATTTTTCTGTGCTAACGCACGGTCGCGCTCAGAAAATAATTTTTTGAATTTCGCCAAAGTTTTATAATTCATAAATTATAAACTTTAATAAATTATTTTAATTTAACTATTTCAATTTCTTGTTTTATGGCGTTTTCGAAAAATTATTTTCTTTTAAATTTTTAATTAATAACGGTTTTACACCGTTCGTTTTTTAAATACTATAATTATCTGTCCTTTAAAAATGTAAATTCAGTGAGTGTACAAGATTGGGTAAGTCCTTTCTATTTTATTGAGCATGCACTTGAAAATCAAATTTCTGAAGGCGGTTTCCGTCGAACACTACTTTGCAATTATTATTTTTTACGACTGTTCATAATTTAGACCAAGCTCAGTCTAAAGTCCGTTTACGAGTAAATAAATTGTTCAGGAAGGCCGCCGAGCCAGTGAACAAAATAGATAACTATTTCAGGGAAGTAAGATCCCAATTAAATAAGCAAAGTGTGTTAAAGAAATTTGGTTGGTATCGAAGTAATAAATTCGTTCTCTTCTTTTGAGGACAATCAAATGAAAATCCAGTAATCATAGTGCCTTTCATAAGCCTTGAGTGACATGATTTAAATATTTGCAACACAAAAAGCTGATCCGTTGAGCTAGTTATCTGTAAGTGATACATTTTGCCTCAGGGTATATTTTTAGTTAAATTATTATCCGTTCGAAATATTGTAGATGTCCTCCGTGTACGCCACGGAGTGAAGTAAGGTCACTGATTGATTTATGGATTTTCATTAACAAATATATTATTTAATTTAAAAAAACTTCAGTCTGTAATCAGACACGTGGTTTTTATGTTTGTGTTTTGTTTGACACGTCGCAACGTGTTCGACGCTATAAACACGTGGTCCTCACTTTTTTAAAATTGTTGATTTACATATTCATAATCTACCTTCAAAGTTCTTTTTCTTTGAGGTGTTTATTTAAAATTAAAGAATTTCACTAAAAAGGGTGTCGCTGTCACCCCGTATAATGCAGTAAGAGTTTACGGCACACATAGTCCGTAGAACGTCCTACAAAATAGAACAAATTAAATCTCCGCAAGGATATTTTGTAAGGTATATACCTAATTTTATTCTATTGCAATGATAATTGATATTATATGGCTTGGCGAACTAGGCCATGTTCCCTTGTTTTTTATATGTTACCTCTCTGCAATGCAAGGTATACCATATTTTATAACATCATTAGGAGTACGTTGGCCGTCAGCGCATGGCGAGCCCTTGGACTCCTACATCCCCGCGCAGGGGTTGTGCTTTTTGATGTCATGCAGATTGCTCTCGCCTGCACTTGCAGGAGGGCCTTAATTTTCGTCCTAGTGCCTTTCGTATACGTGACGAACTGATATTTTGTAATGCGAGACAAATATCGCAAAAAATTGTGATAAGTATATTGTTGCGTTTCGGTACTACATACTCCTCAAAAGGACGGGGTCATCGTAGACCCAAAAGTTTCGAAACGTACCTACATATTATTTAATACCTCGCGCAGAAAGAGTCGGCCAGCGCCTTTGATAAAACTCTGTGGCTTAAAATACAAACTGTACTGTATTAGGTAATTACTCTTATACCTATCCCATATCAAACAGCCGAAAGTCGGCGCATGCACGATATGTCTTATCTACAAAATAAAGGATTCTCCTTTTACTAATTTCGAAGTATTCTATAAAATCAAATAGTACATCGTCAGGGCCTTGCCTCGGACGAAATTAACGAGTGTAACGAAGGGTAGTGTGTGTGATAGTGAATCTCGCAGGTTCGAATCCTGCATGTGGCATTTTATTAAGATAAGTATTCTAATTGAATACCTACCCAACACGGTTTTGTTTACAAAGTCCATAATCCGATGGACGCATCTGAGATAATTATTTTCAATGAAAGTTTCTTTGAAATGACTGTTACAATTTCTTGTAAAACAAGTTTACATCTTAGCGTATGTAGAGGCATTCCAAGAAAATGTTTTGAGGCTTCTAATATTTCCGTGTAAGAGATTTGATATTAACATAAAAGTTTTAAAAAATTTCACATACAGTAGCTTTGTATCATACAAAACTTAAGCGTCAAGTAGATGCTAAACGTCACGTAAGCGACAAGAAGTTGATGTTTTCGTGGAATGCCCCTGCGTAGCTTTGAGCTAGTTAGAAACACCTACGCAAGGAGATTGTCAATAAGGACATTACCATAACCTCAGGTTATGCTGAAGGCTGAAGTTCCGGCAGGTTAATGTCTTAAACAGTTTCACTTTGTGATCATTACAGTGGCTCACTGGGCCCTGCAATAAGAAATAAGTTACAACATTGTTCTGGTAATGGAACGACCATTTATGCATTTCCCTTGCTCACTGTCATAGATAGCAAGAAATCAGGTCTATGAAATAGTATTCTCTTACTACTGTGTCCCCTAAAAATATAATACGTTAATACTAAGGTCATGCTAAGGGATATCCCTTACGCTTGTCATTTGTTTACTTCTTTGAACTATGGTCAAAGAGTGTCATGAAAGTACCTACTTCAAATAGGTACTTGCTGTATTTTTGGCAGCAATCAACCCCGGAGGGAAATATGTAAAATCTAAGCTCTCTGAAGAGTTAAGTTAAAATTTACATGTTTTAGCGAGATTTTAAGCAACATGAAAACAAACAAAAGTGGGGAGAGAAGGAGGCCGTATTGTAATGGCCTCATCTCAAAACGGATAAGTAAATAACTACCTACCTACCCATTCAATAAATGTCACACCTAAACTATGAAAAGTTTTTGCTTTTTCAATTTATCGAGAGAAAAGTGTGTGTTTGGGATACAGATTTATGTAATGTACCTAGGTGATTTACTTAATCCATCATGTTGCAAATTTATAACTACATTCTGTTGTAGATTCACAAGCTATGAAACATCAAAACTGGTGGTAAATTGTCTTAACAAGTCTAGCTAAGGTCTAGCTACTGAAAACTTGTAATGTCTACGTGTCATATCATAACATAAGTTAGGTATACTTGAAGTACCTACCTCCTAGGTTGCCATGACCTTGGACATGATATACGTAATGTTACTTTAGAAAGTTTGCCTACCCCGCAAAAGTTTAGGCGTGATATATACGTATATGTATGTATCTAGAATGTTTTCATACTTACTACCATAGGTAGTAATACACTCAAAGTGTTATGATATGTAATGTGTCTAACCAACTGCACTAGAGATAAAAAGTTGTAAACCAATATCAAAATAACCATTTTACTTAATACCGTCTCGATCGGTATGTACGAGTTTTTATTTTTATCTTGTGTGGTCATCTTGCTACCTACTCTATTTATTATGAATGAAGGCTTATGCGAAAATAAACAAAAAACTACCTACAGTCTATGCGGGTACTTTTATGAAATAAACAACACTATAACACGTTTCAAAACTAATGATGTCAAATAGAGGGTACTTTCGCAAATTGACATCGTTTTGAGTCACGAGTAAAAGACTCTGACTGCCGTGCATAAGGTGTTTTGAAACATAAAGTGGTGAATGAATCTATCTATTTTTAGACGCACGTAACTCAAAATATAATGCCGTTTGTTCCAATATATTTGCTCTAAAGGTCAGGCATTCGTGAAAGTACCTACCTATTAGGTTATTATGTCTATCAAGTATAATATTTTGCAAAACAGATAGCGGAAATGCCATTTCGACCTGCCTACGAAGGTACGATGGTAGTTTGTAATCGTACAGATACATTGTGAACTAACGGTGACTGTTGCACTATGCGTACACAGGTGCACTCTGAGTTGGATATCAATCTATTACCAATTAAGAGATTTACAATGAGTTGTTTATGCTGACTACCTATGTCAGCAGGCAGATACCTACATTTTTGTTTTCCGCGGTAAGTGGGCTATGTTATATGTACGTTATACAGACAAGTTCATGCGCTTTAATAAATTTTAACGGTTACTTGGGTTTCCAAGGGACGGTCAGAGGTAGATAGTCTGTTATTAATAATAATTTTATTCACCTCGTTAGTTATTCTAAGAAGGTTATGTCAATAGATTCATACAATGAAGTTTCTGTGACAGCCAGAGTGATTGTGTTTTTATGAAGCTTGACCGTTACTCCGACTAGACTAGACAGACTTAAACAAGGTTAGTTTTGATTATTATTTGCTAATCTTATAAATATTATGGTAAGCCCAAATTACGTATTAGAAAGTCATATGAAGATATGATTTTTGCAATTGTATTATATTAAGAAAGTTTATTTTATTGGAATGAAGGTATTTTATGGCCAGGTTTTCTATCTGCCATTGCCTAGTTAGGACAATGCATACCTTAAGATTTACCGTTGATATTTTAGTAAGGGATTCAGGTTACACTATTACATTACCTACAGCTTGAGCAATCAAGCACAATTAAAATATATCAGCTTTGTTTTTCTGTGTGTAATGGTTGCTGATTTACTTACTATCTTAGTACATAGGTAGTTAGAATGGAAGATTATATTAATATTACCTATTTTGCGTATCCTACCGCTAGCTAACGGTGGTTACCTTCCTCTTTTCTTTATTGTTGCGTTTTAAGAAAAAGGTACCTATTATATTTTTGTTGATTGTTTCGGAAAACTGCAATTGTGTTTCCGTGTACTAATTCACTATTTATTCACAATGGATTAGGTAATGTAAGTCTGTAATTTGTGAATTTGATTTCAGATACGAAGAAAACTTTTGAAAGGCATTATGTCATGTGTTAAATACTCTAGTATTTATCATTATTTTTATATGCTTGACTAGAATGCCATAATACAGTAAATCAGATTTGTAATAACATTTATATTTTAATAATTTACGCTTATTAATCGTCAAGAGTGAGCGTCTGGTATGGCAGAATTTTGTATTTTGTATATCCTTAGATGATTGTTTAATTCATTAATATAGTGGACCAATATAACTGGATTCAACAGATTCTATATTATAAATTATTTAACAATATTTGAATTTTTTATAGTTTATCACATTGGCGATAGCTCCCACTCCTCCAGGCGATAGGAAACATGTCTCATGTTAAGTATGGTTATAGGACGTACAGTTGTTTAATGACAGCATTTTACCTACCAATAAAATGCTTATTAAACTACTTACCTCCTATAACCATACATTTTTAATTCTGCCTGGGATATTTTGTAAAAAATTAAAAATATTTTCTACAAAATAATTATAATATTCTAATTAGAATATTATTGTGAGACGCAATGAAGCCAAGCGGGCCGACTCGCCCCGCCCTGCCGTCGGAGTGAGGAGCGGGGAGGTGGGAGCAGCCAATCACGAGCAAGGACAGATAGTGCGATCGTAGCTGTAGGTATAGATGAGTTGCTACTCTCATGTTAAGTATGGTTATAGGAGGTAAGTAGTTTAATAAGCATTTTATTGGTAGGTAAAATGCTGTCATAACACTAAAGTTACGTATCAAAACATAGTATAAAGTAAAGTCCCTTCCCGTGTCTGTATGTATGTTTCCTTATATCTTTAAAATCCCTCAACGGATTTTGATGCGGTTTTTTTTAGTATGTAGGGCAAATTAAGGAGCAGGTTTTTAAATATTCTTTAACTCAAATTTTAACCCCCAAAGGGGTAAAAATGGGGTTAAAAGTTTGTATGGAAAATAATTATTTTTAAATGCGATCTGTTTCAAACTTTGTGATTAGATCAAGGAGCTAAAATAATTAAACACGTGTTTCAGGGATTTTCAATTTTTAACCCCTAAAGAGGTAAAAAAGGGTTTAAAAGTTTGTATGGGAAATCATTATTTTAAAATTTGCGATTAGATCAAAGATGAAAAGCTTAAAAAAATTAAATACGTGTTTCCGGGGTTTTCGGTTTTCGACCTCTAAAAGGGTAAAAAAGGGGTTAAAAGTTTGTATGGAAAATCATGATTTTTAAATGCGATCTGTTTCAAAACTTGCAATTGGATCAAACAGCTAAAAAAATTTAGTACGTGTTTCAGGGATTTTCGATTTTTAACCCCTAAAGGGGTAAAAGATGGGTTGCAGCGGGTGAAACCACTGACGGGCAGCTAGTTCAAATATATTTTTTTTTACGTCTTCAATAATTTTGACTGTATACTTACCAAGCAGAGCTATGCAAGTCCTGGTGGTTGTCAAACTCTCTGATGAGCGCTTCCTGAGCACCGAACGCGCGGATCGTGGTGATTCCTTGCAGAGTCGCGTTCAAGTGAGAAAATACCGGAGATCGAGCTGTGGAACAAAGGTTTCCATATTACTTGTCAAATATTTTGAACATAATTCGTGGGAAATTCATATGGAAGTCGACTTTCTTTTAGGCGATGCGCTGACATCCCATAATTATTTTCTGAAATCTCCCTAATTTGACAGAAGTGGCGATAAGGACCGTTTCACGGCCGTTTACTCTACTCATACTCAAGGTATCATCGTCATCTGCCTGCCCTTATATCCAAAACAGTTGGGTTAAGGAATACAGGCATGATGTATATGACGGCGCGAAGCGCTAGTTGATAAGGTTTGTCAAATAGAAACCTCCTTGTAGTTTTTAGTGGCCAATGGTATTTTTATAAAGAGTTTAGTCTGTCTAGTCTCCTACGTCAAGTCAATGTCTCATCTGTCATTTTGTGGTAATCAATAATCAGATAAACTGTTGGTGCATTATGTTGGTTTTACGAAGTAATTACAGAATATGCAAGGTAAGTACAGAATGCTAAAGACGTATGGTGTGACTGGAGACGGACGGAGTGTCGTGCAGTTACACTGTACCTGAAGAGCCCTGCCAGGGCGAAACACTCATAACCTGGATGGACGTAGCTGGAGGACAAAGCCCGCCCACATAGCTCATCGAGTCCTGACGTGAGGTAGTATTACACCCAAGTAGCACATAGGTACTATTGTAATCCCGATGTACTTGTAATCTGGATGTACACGCCCATTTAGCTCGTATTATTGTAATCCTGACGTAATAATCTTAGCCGGCCAATAATGACCAGCTACTCGGTTTTGATGCCGTGGGCCTCGCGTGTTATCAACCCCGACATATATATGAATAATTTATTATAGATCGTAGTGTAAAGTTGCGACAATAGAACAAGAATCAAACCCTTTCTCATTTTTAATATTTAAAATAAACAGGAATACCAGATAACAAGCCAAGCACATGTACCACTATAGTTGAGGGCATTGTTTTCTTATTTTTGGCTGGATACTAAAATATGATTAACATCATAATAGCGTAAGGACACAAGTCGAAAAATCCTAGATGAAATGCTAGTCTGTTGTGTTGTGGATGACTCACTCACACCCTCGAGCCGCTTGATGCTGCGCGAGGAAGCGAGGTAGAAGATGCGCAGCAGGTAGAACACCAGCCCGATGGCCACCGTCGGCACCAGCAGCCAGTAGTTCACCGCCGCCACCACCACCACGATACCGATCAGAGACAGACCGATCTGGAAAACAAGTTACACGTGCTTATACTCTTGGAAAAAGCTCGCTTCGCTCACAAAACATATAGTATTCCTGTCTTTGAGTGGCTCGCTACGCTCGCAATACATATTATTGTAGTATTGCTGTCGTAGTGTAGCTCGCTTCGCTCGCAATACACATAGTATTACGGACCTTAAGTGGCTATCGCTAATCGCTACGCTCGCAATATATTTTATTGTAGTATTGCTGTCGTAGGGTAGCTCGCTTCGCTCGCAATACACATAGTGTTACTGTCCTTGAGTGGCTCGCTACGCTCGCAATATAATTTATTATAGTATTGCTGTCATAGTGTAGCTCGCTTCGCTCGCAATACATATGGTGTTACTGTCTTTGAGTGGCTCGCTACGCTCGCAATACATATTATTCTAGTATTGCTGTCGTAGAGTAGCTCGCTTTGCACGCAATACATTTATAGTATTACTGTCCTTCAGTGGCTCGCTACGCTCGCAATACATATTAAATAGTGTAGCTCGCTTTGCTCGCAATACATATTATTGTGCTATTGCTGTTGTAGTTACAGTGTTAGTGTCGTAGTGTAGCTCGCTTCGCTCGCAATACGTTTCGTGTATGTGTGGGGTAATGCATAAGTCGTTCGTCCAATCTCACCTGTAAGACATCCAGCAACGCTGACGGCAACACCTCATCGACCGCGCCCATGTCCTTAGAGAACCTAAATCGAAAAATTAAGAAATTTAACAAATGTAATTATTTAATTCACTAACTCTATTTGTTACACGCCTTTATTATTCGTAATACGCAAAATTCCTATTTTTCTTTGCAAGGAATGAGAATTTTTATTACAAGTGTCAGTGACAGGTACCTGTTGAGAATGCGGCCTGAAGGGTTGACGTGGAAGAACCGCATCGGCGCGCGCGTGATCGCCGAGAACATGTTGTTGTGTAGACGAGTGGACGCGCGCATCGCCATCGAGAAGAACATGAACGAACGCAGCAGCGACACCACTACCAGTGATACCACCATCGCTGAAAGAAAAAAATAGGTATATGTTAAACTTAGGAGTCATTTGTCCGTCCGTTCAAAGTCGTTTGGACTTGTTCGTTATCGTGAGGACCAGGGGCGTAACTACCGCCGTATCAACTGCATAGATTATACATACGGGGGGCCCTGGGATACAATAGTCTGTCCAAGCTCCTGAACCCGGCTTTTGCCCTGCTCTCAAAACTATAGTTGAGAAGACCACCCGCTATATTCACCGCCGTATGGTGCTTCCCACTTAGTGAAAAACTCAAATGAGAAAGGAAGCGCCATAATGCAGCGAGTGGTATTCTCGAGTCTAAAACATTTATTTTTGGAAGTAAGCATTACCCTTTATAGGGCTCGCGAAACTAGCTTTTATACGAAGCACGCTACACCGGTTCGTTAGCACGGGTATTTTCTTTCTTATGTTTGATATCATCTCATATATCTGGCGTAAGGGAAAGGGAGATGGTGTTCCTAAAAAAAAGTATATTTAAATGGTTTAAAAAAAGAAAAGCCACCCCAATCACGCCATTGGGGCGAGACTGGGTTTAGGAGTTGGTATGGGAAGAACGAATCAGACTGCTTTTTTCTCATTTTTTCATTTTCATGGTCTGATCACGCATCTGCATGTTTTTAGTACACCATCCTTTACGCCCAGTATATTATATCGTAATCACATTGCAACTTACCGGTGCAAATGTAAATGTACTGGTACCGAATAAGTCCGACGGTCGGGAAGTACGTGTCCTCTTGCAAAGTCTGAATGAGATTGTTGCTTAAATTCAACGCGGGTGTAGCGTTCGTTTGGCGAATCTGACAGCTGTGCCTCCATACATATGATATCGTAACTACTTACCTGTGTAAATATAAATGCACTGGTACCGACTGAGGCCCACGGTCGGGAAGTAAGTGTCCTCTTGTAGAGTCTGAGTGAGATTGTTGCTCAATTCCAACGCAGGTGTAGCGTTCGTTTGACGCTGTAGTGTTGCGTTTAGTGCGTGCCCTGGGTTGGCTTCTTCTAGGTTTACCCTGGAATTGAAATATTTATAGTGTAATTTATTAGAGACACTCTACAAACGCACGGATTGTGAAGAAGCACTGAAATGAACAAATAGTCCTTATCAGGCCCAAGCTTAAATATAGATTCAAAAGTCAATAGCAAATCACCATTCCTGTAACGATTAGTTTCCCGTTTCCCAAACACGACCGCTAACCAATCAGAGCTTCATTCTCGATAATAAGAGCTGACCAGTCTCGACATATTTTCCATGTTCCTTTTCTACCAAAAAGATATTACTGTCACTTACAAATTATTCCACTGTGCCTCAATGTTCCGCAGTCTTCTTTCTTAAGGCCTGTATTGACTTTGATTAGAGTGCAGGTGATTAGTAAAGTGTATAGAGTGGCTACTCGCAGTTCATTTACAATAATAAAACATGCTTCTATTTCTTCTACTTCGTAGCCTAGGTACTAAACACTTGCACTAATCACCTGCATGCACTAAACACTAATCAAAGTGAATACAGGCCTTTAGGTTGCTTTTACATCCAACACACATGATGTTACAGACGTGTAGTATGTACTCACCAGTAACTCGTCCACCAATCAGAGCCGGAGCCCAGCAACTGCGCCAACACAGCGACCAACACCATCACTGTGACCGTACAGTAGTTCCCCGAGGCTTTCAGGTAAGCCCCGTACACTTTGCTTGAAACGGAACTACTATTCTCCCTATAGATATGTGCTCACCAGTAACTCGTCCACCAATCAGAGCCGGAGCCCAGCAACTGCGCCAACACAGCGACTAACACCATCACTGTGACCGTGCAGTAGTTCCCCGAGGCTTTCAGGTAAGCCCCGTACACTTTGCTTGAAACGGAACTACTATTCTCCCTATAGATATGTGCTCACCAGTAACTCGTCCACCAATCAGAGCCGGAGCCCAGCAACTGCGCCAACACAGCGACCAACACCATCACAGTGACCGTACAGTAGTTCCCCGAGGCTTTCAGGTAAGCCCCGTACACTTTGCTAGGTACCCCTGACTGATTCTCCCTATAGATATGATCTCACCAATAACTCGTCCACCAATCAGAGCCGGAGCCCAGCAACTGCGCCAGCACTGCGACTAGCACCATCACTGTGACCGTGCAGTAGTTCCCCGAGGCTTTCAGGTAAGCCCCGTACACTTTGCTTGGTACCCCTGACTGATTCTCCCTATAGATATGATCTCACCAATAACTCGTCCACCAATCAGAGCCGGAGCCCAGCAACTTGACTAGCAATGCGCCGTGCGATGCGGACGCGTTTGCCGACGTAATTATTTTTCAAATAAAATAAATTCGTATCAGCGCAGCTATAAAACTGTGCTTGTTGTGGATCAAGATGGGTGCAGTGTTCTTGTCCAATGAACTCCTGGCGTACCTGCATCACAATCGGGACACCACGGATGTAAGCAGCGTCATCCAGTATTGCACGACCTATTTTACCGTGGTCGAAATATGCGAGGCGAAGGCGCAGCTGTGTGAAGCGCTCAATATAAGCGCTAAGTGTGTGCCCCACAGATCAGGGGACGAAAATGGCAAGAAGAGCCTTCAGGACATAATGAAAGTCCTGAAAGAGATGGATCCAGTCCACCTGCCGAAGTGGTGCGCTACTCCGGCACCCAGGACGATACCCGTCACGCTCGACCAGGCCAAAGTCAACAGGATGCTGCAGCAGGACATCGCATCCCTACAGGCAAGCCTGGAAGAATTCAAGCAACAATTTGAAATCTCGCAGAAAACAATTGCTGAATTACGTGCCGAAATTGTTGTGTTGCGTAATTCAGTAACTGGGTCAGCTGTGATTTCAAATATTGCTGACAGTGAACGACGTGATATGCGTGCAGCCGGTGAGTCACATACATCGGTCAAAAGCGCTCCGTCAGCAGATTCGCCTCGACACAGAACTATTCGTGTTGCTGAGCGAACCGACCAAGCAGCGCACGCGCCCCCCGCCGCCGCCGCGCCGCTCGACCCGCCCCGCCCCGCTGCACCACCGCCGCCGCCTGCTGCGCTCGCTGTGGCTGCTGACCCTGCTGTCAAACCTAAACGTCAGCGAGCGAAGCGCCGGAACATCGCAAACCGGCAAGCTCAGCTGCCCGCTTTACCAGCGGAGAATAGAACGGAAAGGCTCAATCAAGACCTGGCGAGCCGTCCCGGAACCAGCGCCGCGACCAGGTAGATGCGGAGGGATACACCCTGGTCCAGAAGAAGCGCCGTAGGCAAAATCGCCAGAACCAGTGCGGCACCGCATCGGGAGAGCCCAATTCACCGTTGCGCGCCGCCACGCCGAGGACATCGCTCTATGTCTCCCGCCTGCACGAGTCTACCACAAAGCAAGACGTGCTGGACTACATCTTTGCGAGGCATAAAGCGGGTGTCTTCAAGGACAATCCGAGGCTCGGCGTGTTCGTGGAGGCGTTGGAATCGCACCATCGTGTGAGCTTCACCTCGTTCGTGGTGCGAGTCCCAACTGCCCACTTGGACGTCTTCACCACGCCGGAGTTTTGGCCGAAAGGAGTTGTTTACCGCCGCTTTCGAGGAAGGCTTCCACAGAACACTCCCAAATTTAATTTTACGTAGTTATGTAAGTGTTATTTAGTAGTATATTTAAGTTTATTTTAATTGTATAGTCGTAGTCTATTGTTATTGATAGTATTATTTAGAACAATTATGCTGGTTAACTGTTTACCTAAGACACAGGAATAACTATTCTTAGTTTAGGAAACAGTTTAGCCTCGTAATTGTTTTTGTATAGTATTACCTACCTGTTAGTATTTATGTTTATTTAATAAAGAATTTTGATTTGATTTGATTTGAACTGCGCCAGCACTGCGACTAGCACCATCACTGTGACCGTGCAGTAGTTCCCCGAGGCTTTCAGGTAAGCCCCGTACACTTTGCTAGGTACCCCTGACTGATTCTCCCTATAGATATTACTCACCAGTAACTCGTCCACCAATCAGAGCCGGAGCCCAGCAACTGCGCCAACACAGCGACCAACACCATCACTGTGACCGTACAGTAGTTCCCCGAGGCTTTCAGGTAAGCCCCGTACACTTTGCTAGAGACGGAGCCACTTGAGCGCGATTTAGCTTCTTGTGTACCTTTATGCATGTTACCTAGACACCCCTGACTGATTCTCCCTATAGATATGTACTCACCAGTAACTCGTCCACCAATCAGAGCCGGAGCCCAGCAACTGCGCCAACACAGCGACCAACACCATCACTGTGACCGTGCAGTAGTTCCCCGAGGCTTTCTGGTAAGCCCCGTACACTTTGCTCTCTATTCTATCTGATTCTCCCTATAGATATGTACTCACCAGTAACTCGTCCACCAATCAGAGCCGGAGCCCAGCAACTGCGCCAACACAGCGACCAACACCATCACTGTGACCGTACAGTAGTTCCCCGAGGCTTTCAGGTAAGCCCCGTACACTTTGCTAGAGACTGAACCGCTTGAGCGCATTTCGGCTTCTTCCCGCGTGCCTTCTGGAGGTGCCGTCGCTGTTAGGTTGTCCACTGAGCTTACCTGAAAACGATGGCAAAATTAAAATACATAATGTCAATAATAAGTAAACAAACTAGGGAACAAAAGGTACAAAGTAAGTATTGGTGGGCGAGCTAAAGGCGCCACTCTCGACTACGACTTTTTCTGTGATTGGTCGAAAACGTGTAGCTGTTGCTAATACCATCTGCATTAAGCTTTGATTTTAGTTTTTCTCCCCATTGGCACGTTATAGTGATATGAGATGGTTTTACGTCACATTATTTCTGACTTTGTAACTGCTATGTTACTGACCTACAAGTTCATAAAGCAACCATTATTTTTTTTGGAATTTTGTATCCCTGCAGTAACATTTTTAACGTGGAGAATTGTCTTATTTCCACAAAACATTACGCACCGGATAGATCAGGAACACACGTATCATTTAGTAGCGGTTACCATCGAAACAGATTGCAAACATCTGCAAGATACTTATAAAGCTTTTCAGAGCAATATATCAACAATTATTGGTATTTCACTTACAGAGTGTATGCTCATCTGCCGTTTCCTGAAGCTGCCATGCAGTGACTCGGTATCATCAGTCTGTGAAGGCACTTCCGGTAACTTTTCATCTTCCGGTTCATCCCGAGCGAGTAGGGTAGCGAAGTCTAAACCTGACGCGCTTAGGGTCTCGAAGTCTCCGGCTGCAGCTATCGCTCCGTTCTTTAGAATTATTATCTGTGAAGGTTGGATGGTATTGTACTATGGTTTTTGAGCCTAATAGTGAGAAAGGAAATATGCTTATGCTGTGGAATGATACAGGCACGATAAAACATCATGTATAAAAAAACAAAGCTCAAATAACCGTGCAAAATCTATACTACAAATTTCAAAAAAAAAAGGGTTGACTATTTAGCGTAGCGGAAATGTTAATATAGGGTCTAAAAATGTTTTTATATTCATTCATGTAATGGCTAACTGGTCTTTGCAAAAATGTTTATGTAAATAAGTATGTATGGTTCTAGAAAGGTTTGATTTATGTTCGACTGGAAATTACCGAATTTGTGAATGAAAAAGAGCGCTACTTTTCTATGAGCTAATATGTTTGAAAAGTGCGTTTGATTGACCCGTTTTTCCTGATCCCACCTTAAGTTCGACATCCTAAAAGAAACAAAGATTCAATTCAAATTCCTGTTTAATCGACTTTAAAAATTAAATTAAACTTTAATAAACTTGTTGTATACGTATTGACTTTTTATCTAGTAAGTAGGTAAGGAACATGGACATTCAAAGCTAAAATAGTGTGCGTAAATGCGACCTTTTTTCGCTATTTATTACCGGCAAGACATATTCCATCATAAGTTAGATATGATTGTGAGCTGCTGTCTCATTGGTTCCAAATACGCCTTTTCGAAAATATTTCGTAGAGTTTAACTCAACACTTGTGACAACTTTTGGTCAGATGGATTTGTACATACATATATATATCACGCCTGTATCCCTTGCGGGGTAGGCAGAGTAAACAACGGTTTAAAAAACGGTTATTTACACGATGTCTGACAAAAGTTTGAGAGCCATTCAGAAGACTGTGTTTTACCACAGCGACAGGTCGTCAGCTTCTCGCCAAAAATTAGAATACACGTCAACTCTAAAATCCCTTAGTCGCTTCTTACGGCAAAGATATGGGGTGATGCTATTCTAAGCTGATACCACAAAGTGATTGATGGATTTGCTTGTCTATTAATGGCTTAGAATAGCACCACTCCATATCTTAATTAGCTTAAAAATCATACCTGGTCAACATCCCTCAGGAACTGCAGCTGGTGTGTCACCAGGACCCTGGTGGAGTTCCTCAGGTAGCCGACCAGGCAGGACTCGAACAGGTGTCTGCCGACGTGAGCGTCCACCGCTGATAGTGGGTCGTCTAGCAGGTAGATGTCAGCGCGCTTGTACACGGCGCGGGCGAGTGAGATGCGGGCGCGTTGACCTGGGGAATGGGGAAAATTATCATATCAAAAGTCGTTACAGTTCTGCTGGGCAAGCATCACCCACGAAGAAAAAAGTATCTCCCCATCAAGACGGACGGTAAATCGCATCAAAAAATATTTGACCGAAAATGTTCATAACAAAATGTGAAGTAAATATTTGGCGTCAATGGACAAACGAAGATCAAACGTCATCTTAGAGCACGATAAAAATAGGAAATTCGCCTAAGTGTGACGAGGATTGATAGATTGTCGCGCACATGACATTTTCTCCAATTTGCTCGGAAATAGCTTCATTACCTTAAAAAAAGAATACGTCAATGGGCTCATTTATGATGTCAAGGCGCAGAGGACTGTAATAGAAATTGCCGGACTAGGCCGGTAATAAAAGGGTTCTTAAACTTCACACTTTCGTGATTAGGTGTTTTATGGAACACGTTTTGTTTGAAGTTTGAAGGCTGAATGTGAATTTCCCGCGCATTCTTTATGAAACGGAACGTACCTAAGCAAAACCAGCGCCAACGCTTTGCGAACTTTAAAAGTTACAAAGTGTCAATTTTATCACGATTTAAATATTTGTTTCCTTGCAAATTGGAGAAAAGCACTATACAAACCTCGGCCGAAATAACAATTTCTGGTCTCGTATACGTCTCGGCCTTCCAATGCCACTCGACCAGAAATTGCTATATACTCGGCCTGTGATGTAATGTACTATTCCTGGGCGCCAAATATTTACTGCACATTTTCGGTTGAATCTTTTTTTACCTGCACACTGAAAATACAAGGAAATAAGAATATGGAGGAGTCGTTGATATCCAACTACTTGCCACAAGGCTGATATATAGATCAAAAATCACCTCAGATAACCTATTTTGGAACGCTCATATAATTTCATAGAAGTATACTAAGATGACACTTACCTCCACTTAAGACTGACGCCTCTCTCCCCCACTATAGTTTTGTCTCCATGAGGGAATAGTTGGAAGTCCCGCGTACCGCGTTATATCGAGGCATGTCCATAGCTTGGCCGAAGGGAATGTTCTAGACTCGCTTATTGATCTAAATAACACTTACCTCCACTAAGACTGACGCCTCGCTCCCCCACTATAGTTTTGTCTCCATGAGGGAATAGTTGGAAGTCCCGCGTACCGCGTTATATCGAGGCCTGTCCATAGCTTGGCCGAAGGGAATGTTCTAGACTCGCTTATTGATCTAAATAACACTTACCTCCACTAAGACTGACGCCTCGCTCCCCCACTATAGTTTTGTCTCCATGAGGGAATAGTTGGAAGTCCCGCGTACCGCGTTATATCGAGGCCTGTCCATAGCTTGGCCGAAGGGAATGTTCTAGACTCGCTTATTGAATTAAATAACACTTACCTCCACTAAGACTGACGCCTCTCTCCCCCACTATAGTTTTGTCTCCATGAGGGAACAACTGGAAGTCTCTGTCAAGCGCGCACCGTCGCACTACCGCGTTATATCGAGGCCTGTCCATTGCTTGCTTGTTCTAAAGACGGTTATTATGCTAAATATCACTTACCTCCACTGAGACTGACGCCTCTCTCCCCCACTATAGTTTTGTCTCCATGAGGGAACAACTGGAAGTCTCTGTCAAGCGCGCACCGTCGCACTACCGCGTTATATCGAGGCCTGTCCATTGCTTGCTTGTTCTAAAGACGGTTATTATGCTAAATATCACTTACCTCCACTAAGACTGACGCCTCTTTCCCCCACTATAGTTTTGTCTCCATGAGGGAATAGTTGGAAGTCCCGGTCGAGTGCGCACCGTCTCACTACCGCGTTATATCGAGGCCTGTCCATAGCTTGCCCGAAGAGAATGTTCTGGCGGACGCTGCCTAGAAAGGAAAAGAAAGTTTCACATTCGAGACAATAGTACATTGTATACGCGGGGAGAAAGAAACCGATTACTAACGAGGGTGTAGTCTCAATACACACGAGTTTGTAGACGGACTTTCATCCGAGTAATACATAGTGCTTTATACTACACCTGCGCGGGGTCAGTTGTAACAGCCACGGGGTGAATTGAAACATCCGCAAATAATAAACTACACAGGTACACATTTCCAAACTCTCACATGCATACGGCAGCGCAATATTTAGATTCAATAACTTTTAAAAATTTACAACTTATAAAACTGAACAACTTACAAAACTGAACAACATTCAAAACTGAACAACATACAAAACTAAGCAACTTACCAAACTGAACAACTTACAAAACTAAACAACTTACACAACTGAACAACTTACAAAACTGAACAACTTACAAAACTGAACAACTTACAAAACTGAAAAACTTACAAAACTGAACAACTTACAAAACTGAACAACTTACAAAACTGAACAACTTACAAACTGGACAACTTACAAAACTGAACAACTTACAAAACTGAACAACTTACACAACTGAACAACTTACAAAACTGAACAACTTACAAAACTGAACAACTTTCACAACTGAACAACTTACACATCTGAACAACTTACAAAACTGAACAACTTATGAAACTCAACAAGTTTTTAATATTGAACAACTTCTAAAACTGAACATCTTTTCAAAACGGAACAACTTTTGAGAGTGAAAAACTTTTGAAACTGAACAACTTTTACACCTGAACAACTTTAAAAACTGGACAACTTCAAAACTGATCAACTTGTGTTCACCTACCCTATCAACTGTACTAAATTCGGTAAAAACTACCACGGGAGGAAAGTGATTTGTATGGTTAATTCCCTCCCGCTAATTTGTACGTTGAACAATGACTAACGTTCCCCCCTATAAAGTGTAAAGCTATAGGTAAATTACTATGCAGGTGAAGTATAAAACATATTGAAGAAGTCTGTCAGATTGGCACTACAAATTCGGTTTAGCTAAATGGGCGATCTCCAAGTCAACAACTGGCAGGCGATCGCGCAGGACAGGGACTAGTGGAGGGAGCTCGTTTCGGAGGCCAAGATCCTCTTTGGGTCGCTGAGTCTACGGAGTTAGTTAGAACAACATTTTTAAACAAATTGACTAAAATATTTTGGAACTTCCGTCCAAAACATTGTTCGAATCCGAGCTACTTTTATCATGGTTGATCCTTTTGGAGGTCCTTTTAAGAGCAGGAGAGAAAACATCACATATTCGTTATTTCGTTATTATTTAAACACATGGTTCAAAGAATTTGCATCTTTTCAGATTGACCCTTTATGTATGTTAGTCTTACCTGCAAACAGCCAGGGTTCCTGACTGGCGTAAGACACTGTGCCTCCAACATGTACACTTCCAGACTGCAGCGGCAGTTCTTTTAGTAACACGTGTAGTAAGGAAGACTTGCCAGCGCCTACTGGACCAATCACTGCGATGAGTCTAAAAAAAGTTACATTGCTTAGGCACACAGATTTCTTTATATATTTTTTATAGAAAATATAAGGTGTAAAAAAATTAACTGCAAATATTTTAAAGGGGTGAACCAGCCCATGAAACTGAACAACTTTTCCCAAGGAACTAAGGTCGAAATATGAAAAAAAATTTTGGACCTCCCATACAAAATGTACCAGCCAGCTGAGTCCATTTGTATGGGAGGTCCAATTTCTTTTTCATATTTCGACCTATGTTCCTTGGGGAAAGTTGTTCAATTTCCTGGGCTGGTTCACCCCTTTAAATATTTGCAGTTGATTTTTTTACATTTTGTATAACAAAAAAAAACCGGTTGGCGGTTTCATCCGGCATGTGTTATACATATAAACCTTCCTCTTGACATCTACTCAAAAAAACAGCATCAAAATCCATTGCGTGGTTTAGTAGGAGTTAGCGAATTTCACGGCCAACAGAGAAAAAAAGCGAGTTCAGTTTATACTATAAATGTTAGTAGATCAAAAAAGCTCATCAGTTAAACTCTACTTATGTGATCGATATTCGTACTTACTTGCCGGGTTTAATTGTAAGCGAAAGATCAGTGAGTGTATTCTCCGGGTGAGAAACGATCCATTTGGCTGTGGCGTGTTTTAGTCGAACAGATCTGACGTCTGCTGCGTTCGCCGCTAGTTCTGCATTGTCTTCTTCGCCTGATTCTAATGGCGCAAGTAGTGCTCTGCCTGAAAGTACAATAGATTGATAATACTCAAACTTGTTATACGCACAAAAAACCGTAATATCATTATATCCCACGGTAACGCTATCTTGCTGTCGACTAAAAAAGGCATCACACCTATCTAGCCGCGGCTGTCATAAAAGGCGACCAAGTGATAAATCCAGAGACTTCTATGTAATATCTTGCATTGCACACAGTCAAGTGGTGGTAAATTACCCCCTATGGCTCATGTCCAGCAATCAGTGGTCTAGCAGTGGATAGCTGGAGTCTTCAAACATAAGTTCATTAGTAGGCCACCAGATGTTACATAAATGAACATGGTCTGTCAATATACAGCATAGAAAACTTAGTATTAGATGGGCTGCTGCCAGCCATCCGCTGATTTTTAACTTACCATTCCCTGTAGCTTCATCTTCCTTCTTAGTCTGCGTGCTTGTCTGAACCTTTTCTTCTTTCGCCTCTTCTTTTTCCTCGGGACTTTCCAAGGGAGTCACTATGGCCTCTCTTTCCTCAACTTTCGTTTTAGGTACTGTTGACGTTTGGATTTCAGCTAGACCGGGCACTGGTTTACTTGTGTCTTCGTATAACATGAAGTTTTGGAGACGTCTGATTGATATTGTCGCTTCAGCTACTTGCGCGATACCTGGAAATGAGAGATTGTCATTGTTAATCATTTTAACGTTGTTAGGGATATAGCGCAAAAAGCGTAACAAAAAGTATAAAGCAATAAAGCCTAAGACCGTACTTAGAGTAGAATCAGATTTTTTATTGAGTAGCTTAAGTGAATTGAAGTGGGGTGACGAGAATTAAGTGAAGTGAGGCAAAGTGAATTGTATTAACGTGATGTGACATGAGTTGAAGTGAAGTTAAGTGAGTGAAAATAAGTAAAAAGAGATGATTCGGAGCGAAGTGGAGTAAAATGTTGTTATTTAAAGTGGAGTGGAGAGAAATGACGTGGTGTGAAGTGAAACGAAATGAAGTGAGCTAAAGTAAAATGAAGTGAGGTGAAGTGAAATGTGAAATGAAGTCAGGTGAAGTGAAGAGAAGTAGGCACCTTGTGGGAAGAAGACGGTCATGGTCTGCCGGAGGATGTTGTAGAAGCTGGTGACGACGAAAACCTAAAAATAAATAAATCAGTATTTAATCATTTAAGCACAACTTTACAATCTAGACACACGGCAGTGTGTCCGCCAAGTTCGAGCCCGACACACCGGCCGTGGGTTATATTACACGAACCATTTCGGGCCAAGTTTGACCCACCTATAACTCAAAATCTATTTTATCTACGCATATGAAATTTCTAGTATCTGTCGAGATCTACTTACTTATCTAAAATACAAAATTTCATTAATGTACCTATTGTAGGTCTTGAGATATTGACGTCAGAAAATCGCTATTTTTACTATACACTCACTGACTGACTGACTGACTGACTGACTCACTCATCAAAAACCTAGACCACTTCCAATGGCCGTATTGACTTGAAATTTGGCATGGAGGTAGGTCTTTAGGTCAAGGTAAAGGAAAAAATCTGAAAATGGCCAAGTGTGAGTCGGTTTTAAAAATAATGAAGGTGTAAATTCATACCCCTAAGGAACTAAAACAAAAAATTGATCTATATCTTCCAATCGTCGTACCGACCTAAAATCAACCTAAAATTCGTTACGAAGGTTTGTATTTAGTTAGTCAAAGTAAAGTATAAATGAGATATTTCCTTACCTAACTTAATCATAAGAAAAAAAGAAAATAAACCTTACAAAATAATGAAATCTCACCAAAACATAAATGTGAAGGCTGTTGATAATATTGGAATGCTTCGCCTATAAAGAAGTGAGATCTAATAAGCCAGTTCCATACACAGACTCAGTTAAAAATAGTTACAGGAATGCACACTTGATTTTCCGCAGTTTGGAAAGTAGATTCTTATTTCCAAACTGCGAAAAATCAAGTGTGCATTCCTGTAACTATTTTTAACTGAGGTCTGTGTATGGAACTTGGTACTTATTTAGATCTCACTTCTTTTATAGGCGAAGCATTCCAATATTATCGAACTTGGCAGCCTTTCACATTTATGTTTTGGGTGGGATAAGTCTTTACTCTGATAAACTACCAACAGAATAGTCAGTACGCAGTAAGTACTCTCCCACATCAATAAATAGTAAACACAGAACGTATTTTGATGCGGTTTTTGTTTACCTGCTTGGCGCTGATGACGTTGTTGACGAGCACGTAAGCCAGGATCGAGCAGAACAGGCAGATCCTCGTCGTGAACATTATGAACGACGTCAGCACTCCTCGGATGTACGAGGTTGCGCGGATTTGTTTGATCTCGTGCCTGCGGAAGAATTTTATTAAGGCAAGTCAAACAATCAGCAATATGTATTGGAATTTTTAATGCACTCACAGCGCAATATTATTCTCATAAATTGAAAATAAGAAAGTTGAAAAATTCACCAGCGACCGCCGGGACTTGAACCCGGGACTGTGGATTGCTGTTCCACCGCTCTAAAGTTCTAAATACTTTCTATAGATGTCGCTGGATCGTCGCTTCAAGACGAGCATCAAGAGGTTGAAAGATTCATCAGGGTCCGCTAGGCGCCCGTAGCTGAGTTGGTAGAGCGGTGGAACGGCAATCCACAGTCCCGGGTTCAAGTCCCGGCGGTCGCTGGTGAATTTTTCAACTTTCTTATTTTCAATTTAATCAGCAATATCTATCTATGATACAGTTTTTAATGACTGGTTTACGCCTTAACAAAAATTTAGTATCCTTCGCTACCTCAGGATTCAGTTAAGCAAATTAGATGAACTTAATAAACCCTTTAATTGTTTAAAACCTATTGCACATCAATAATACATGTAGCAAAAATAAATTTTGCTCTCTAGTTGTACAAATAACAATATTTTACGCTCACGTTTGAAAAATCCGCTTATTGTTGTCTAAGCGGAAAGCAGTAGGTAAGTAAGTACTTAGCAACCTTAGTCGAACATGTAAAGCAAATAAACGAATTTATTTTCTATACAACATACAACAAGAGTCCTTCAAATAGTATAACGTAACGTTCCGTTGTTGTTATCCATATTTAGAATATTATTATTCTTTAGACTCGTTGTGTAAACATACGTTTAATCTAATGTGTCATACAAATACAGCTGTTTTTACGATGGTTGGTTAGAAACGCGTTATGAATGAAAACAAATGGGAAGAATTGCTCAGTAGCAAGTTGAATTGTAGACATTATTATATAAACTACCTATACTTTTACTGTCTAGAGTTATAAGCTAAATTAGGTGTATATTTCATTAAGATGAGTGTTAAGAGGAGTAAATAACAAATGAGGTAAAACTAACAAGGTATTTTCATAGATGACGTAAGCTCTTTCATGCGGTTTATACGGCAGAGATTATTTCAGTTTCAACTAATATTTATTCAGTCGTGCAAATATTTATTGTATCGTAAAAAATAATTGCAATTTCACTAGTAGCAGTCTTCTACTAGCTAATTAAGAGCAGAAATAAAATAAGCAACCGGTGATAGTTTTTAAATCTTCTACTAGACCTCTGGACATGGTGATTGGTGATCATTGCCAATGATTGATATCCCTAACTTTAATAACCTTCATAATCTAGGCCTACCACTAGGTAGGTACCAACTATTGTTATGTTTTTTTTCATAGATTTTTAACTTGAAGTAAGGATAGTGAGATTCAAAATCACTGGTACACACGCTATACGATCAATATCTCGTTCCTTACCTTTGTCTCTGTCTATAGCGGATTTTAAGCGACGGCGTCAGTTTGTCAGTAACAATGTTTACAAGAAAATGGCCGCTTATGGCTAGCGGATCCAAATATTTCGATGCATTCGTTGTCTCGTCAGCTTGCGACGGATCGATTTGGTCGCCACATGAATATTCTTCTAGGCTTCTTCGCAATACATACGTAAATGTATGACGTAATTTTTCATTATAGTCCGTCAGCTTCGTGCGCGACCCTCCCTAGGGGTGACAGACGTTGGGAGGGGTGATGTCAACGGGTAGCGGGAGGTGTAGCGGGGAAGGGAGACACGCGCACCCGCGCCGCACGTCATATTAAAATGACGTGCTTCCTCGCCCCGCCACCGTCTGTACCCCGCAGGAGGGTCGCGCACGAAGTTGTCGGACTATAGTTGCACTTACTTTCTAGCCTTAGCGACGAGGTCAGCGAAGGGTTTTTCCCAGGTGTACATCTTGATGACCTGGATCCCAGACAGGATTTCATTCATCAGACGTACTCTCTCGTCCGTCCGTAAAGCGGTTTTCAATCGCAGCACGGACGTCCTCTGCCCGAGATAAGCTGTGGATAAGAAAGTGCTGTAATAAGATTTAGAAGTTTTTTAAAAGTCAGTCACTTGGCAGTCAATCTTAATACAACGTGTTACAAAACATCCAATAAAGCTCCTATACAAAAGTTCATTTTGTAGGGTGCCCCTTCGAACGCATAACATTTTTACTCATATTTGCATTACGCATAACACTTTCGGCATAGTTGTCATTTCGCATAATTGTAAATTGGCATAATTTTTTAAATGCATAATGGATATATTGGCATAACTATAAATATCCATAATTTTGTTTACCATAACGATTATAGCCATAAACTTAAAACCTCATAAGAATCATGTAATGGATAATTAGTAAATACTTATTCAGAAAATACACTTGGGCAATGGGCACGAATGGCACAATGTAGGTAGGTACTTTGCCGTATTCCTCAGTGGAGTATTGACAAAAAAAAATTGGATATAATAAACATGCAAATAATAACGCATGTTTTTAAACAAAAATTAGTCTTTTTTATATTATTTAGTTTCCGTGTCATGCTGTTTTAGAAAAGCATCCCCGAATACTAGCCGTGGGTGTCGCAAAAAGCAAGTTAAATATTAAATTTAAGATGAATGGGCAGCCGTGTTCCCGGTAAATGCAACATCTTGCACTGCACTCGTCAATCTTCTTGCCAATCATGGCAAATATACAATCAAATACTTATGTACCATATTAAGAATGCTATTTTTGTTACAATTAATGTGAAACCGTGCTGTGCAGCACGGCGCGGCAATTGCAGCGTAGTTTAACCATTTTTTGCATATTTTATCAGATAAATAATTGTCTCATGATGCGATTATACATTTATTCCTACTGCCTTTTATGCGTTTACTTCGTTATGCGTATCGATCGTATGCCAAAGAAATGTATGGAAAAAAAGTTATGCTTGATTAAGATTATGCGAAAAGATGAGTATGCCAAAAACAGGTATGCAAAAGTACTTTAGGACAGAAAATTTTATGCATTCGAATATGGACCCCATTTTGTATGGTAGATCCAAATTAATTTTTCATATTTCGACCCATGTTACATGGGGAAAGTTGTTCAGTTTTATGAGTACCTTGACCTCCTTTTAGCCTTTAGCGGAAAATGACTCCTTCTAAAACTTATTTTTACTCTCTAAAAAGAATGTTCGTATCTGTACCGCGGGACTGATTTTGCAAGCGATAAAAGAACCTTGAATTTGCATAATAATGTCAATGTACTAAGAATTTAGTATTCCAAAGCACGATCCTTTCATAATGCGGGTATTGCGTGTTCTAAGTTTTGTTTTAGAAATTGTCCTCAATAAAACAAAGACATAAACGAGGTAGCTTTATTTAAAGTTATGGGTTTAATTTTTCATTAGGGGTTTAATTTTAAATTATGGGTTTAATTTTACATGTCAGAGGTCTGTCTACTTGTAGTACGCGGTTGAAAATCTCTGCAACCAGGGTTCATTGGGTTGTTTGACGACTCGGTGTTCCACACAAAAAGAAGTAGAGCGGTGCAATAAACATCAACTACATGTATGCAAATGTAACGTTTGGCATTAGGATCAGAGACACAGTGTCAAGGAAAAAAAACAATAAATCGATACGCTTGTACTTTTAGATAAAGCTTATTGAATTTCAACGATAAAAGAACCAAAACATCGTTAATATTAAAATGTAATTATGAGGTTACTGATCTCTAAGAAAGCTGCAACTATAAAATAACAATTGATAAGAAAGGTCGTTCAAGGCAAATGAGACTGTATTAAGTCATTGGGTCAGTAACTTGGATTACTAATACCCATTACGCAAGCAATACTGATTACGATTTACGGGGCGTATACAAAAAATTGCCAGTTACAATTAGAGGCGGCAAATGATTAATTATAATTAGTTTCAAATCTAATTCAATATTGAATTACTTGACATCAAGAATTACTTAATTTGCATAACAAGTCATTAAGATTCTAATTACTTTATTTACAGTAAAGATGCTAATGAGGATTGCCTCTTAGTGTCTGTCTGTACTTTATATTGATGAATGAGGGGTATTTATTTAGAATCTAAATATATCTAACTTTTAGATCTATTTCTGATTACATAGTGCTCCTTAAAGAAGCGGACGGCACTGTTATTACAGATGCTCAACGCCAACTCGAACGATGGGTAGAACATTATGTCGGTCTCTACTCAGAACCAGTGAACATAATGCCAGAAGCTGCAGATTGCATGCCAAAACTAGCTACCTGGACTGAGTTAGATGATCTTCCTACCATAAGGGAGTACCACAAGGCTGTAAAGCAGCTTAAAATTGGAAAATCACCTGGAAACGATGGTACCCACGCCGAAATTATCAGGCTCAAGTGCATATTACCCATCCTGCACAATATGTTGTGTAAGTGTTGGGAAGCGGGATATATACCACAGGATATGCGCGATGCTAACATCATTACCCTATACAAAGGCAAAGGTGACCGCGGTGACTGTAACTGTTATCGTGGAATATCCCTTTTAAGTATAGTAGGTAAATTATTTGCTCGGTTAGTCTTAATAAGACTCCAGAAACTTGCTGATCGTGTATATCCCGAATCGCAATGTGGATTCCGCGCCCAACGTTCCACAACAGATATGATCTTTACACTTCGCCAACTGCAGGAAAAGTGTAGAGAGCAGAAAACACCTCTGTTTGTGGCGTTCGTCGACCTTAACAAAGCCTTCGACACCGTGAGCAGGGAAGGACTCTTCTATACTGCACTTTTAAACATCGGGTGCCCTCCAAAACTTCTAAGCCTCATTAAATCCTTCCACGAGGACATGAAAGGATCTGTTGTTTTTAACGGCAATACATCCGAGCCGCTCGAAATGCGTAGAGGTGTTCGCCAAGGCTGCGTGTTGGCTCCTACCCTGTTTGGTATTTTCTTCTCATTGCTTTTTAAAGTTGCTTTCGGCGATGACCAACAGGGTATACACCTGCACACTAGGGCTGACGGGAAGCTGTACAATATCTCGCTTCTTAAGTCAAAGCGTAACCGCGATGACTTATTCGTCGATAGACGATGCAGCCTTCGTTGCTAATTCTCAAAGTGAGCTTCAAGACATTGTTGATAAGTTTTCCCACGCGTGTTCTCTGTTCTCAATGTCCATTAATGCCAAAAAAACAGTAGTGCTAGCTCAAGGTGGAGAAACACCACGTATTTTGCTCGGTGGCGTTCCCTTGAACATAGTTGACAAGTTTTGCTACTTGGGGTCGACTGTGTCGAACAATCTCACCCTCGATGCTGAGATCAATACTCGTATCGGCAAAGCGGCGACCATGTTCGGCAGGCTCAGTACAAGAGTATGGAATAATAAACACCTGACCACAAAAACCAAGATAATTGTTTACCAAACTTGCGTTCTAAGCATACTCTTGTATGGAGCTGAAACCTGGACTTCGTACGCAAAACAAGAACGTCGACTCAACACATTTCATATGCGCTGCGTAAGAAACATCTTGCATATAACTTGGCAGGACAGAGTCACAAACGAGCGAGTTCTAGAAATTGCACAGCTGCCTAGCTTTACCGCTTTGCTTAAGCAAAGACGATTGCGGTGGCTAGGGCATGTGTACCGCATGGAACCTTCGCGTCTACCGCGGCGTGTCCTGCTTGGCGCCGTAGCTAACGCCAAAAGAGGAGTTGGAAGACCGATGCTACGTTTCAAAGATTGCGCCAAACGGGACATGGCTGCGTTTGACATCGACCATCAAAGCTGGGAGAAGCTTGCTGAGAATAGGGATGTATGGAGAAAGCGTGTGTTTGATGGGCGTAAAGCTCACTACGATGCCTGGTTCGCTGGTCTCGCAAACAAAAGGCAAAAACGACATCTAAACATGCATGTGCCAGTCTCTAATTCCACCTTCGTTTGTAGAGCGTGCGGAAAGTCATGCCGCTCCCGTATCGGCTTATACAGCCATGAAAAATCTTGCCTCAGACACTGAATAAATCGTCTGTCACAGACGTATGAGGCCAATGATGATGAGTGCTACTTTTAATTTGAACTTCAAAACTAAGTAGACTGGTAAAGGAATTGAAAATCTCGTCGTGAAAAAAAGTACTAATGATTACTTACAGTGTGTCGTGATTATTATAGTCTGAGGTCAGTTATTACGACACTACTTAAAAGGAAAATCATCTAAAAGGAGTTGAAGCAAATAAAAAAAATTACTCAGCTAATAACAACTCGACTCGACTCTCGGGGTTAGATCGAAGCAGTTTAATTTGGATTGGCTATGATACAATTTACAGGGAAGACCAGTAAAGATTGATACCTTTCGATAGGTAACTCAGGATGCTTGTCAGTATTTTGCTCGTACTAACCTTGCAACGGTATAAACGCCAACATAAAGCTGACTCCGACAATGGACGCCCAGGAGATCTCCTCCCACATGAAGTACGTGATGATGACGGTGGCTAAAGGCCCGATCCACAGGTAGTGGAGGAAGATGATGGCCACGTCGAAGCGGTTCACGTCGTTTGACAGCAGGTTGACAACCTGACCGACTGTCGTCTCGCCGAGCGCCGTTTTTGATAGGCGTAGCGACTGGAAGGGAAATCTGAAGTTTATTTATTTTACTGGAAATTGCTACATGTAGCATCACTAATACATCCCTCTTTGTTGTATTAATATAAAGATCATCTTTAATTGCTTTAAATCAAGGCTTTAATTGTTTTTAGAATTATTTTGGTCGATTTACCGCCCCTAAAACCACCAACATACCAAAATACATGAAAAATGTTGGAGACATTTCCGTGATCCTGATTTATTAGATTAGGTAGATAATATTTTAAGAATAGCGAAGTTATATCTGTGGTACTAACTTCGGGTCTCAATTTTGATTCACTCGAAGAACAAAACTTTAAACCTACTTATTTCAGCTGTCGGCAGTCTGAAAGGTAGGCTATATTGTAGTGTTATACTGTCTCAAGGTTAAAGAGAGTGACATTCCGATGATCCTCGGATCAGATCGCGTTTCCGTTCGACACGTTGTGGTATTTGCTACTGGACACTGCGCTATGTACGGTCAGTTATACCACATAAGGTACCAGGGGAACACCAAAAGGACTGAATTATTTTTGTTCTCATCAATATTTTTTTCTTGAAATGAATATTTATTTGTAAGAAGAGGCTTCTTTTATGAGAATATGTTTTTAATTTTTATTATATTTTCACTGGGATAAAAATAATCCGGTTCTCTTGGCGTATACCTGGTACCTTAAGTGCTATACTTAGGATATCTGTTTAAAGATCGATCCTTCGACGATTATTTAAAACATAAATGCCGCTAGAGATGCATGTTCAGCAGTGGACTGATGTGATGATGAGTGGCTGAAAACTGACGAATCATCTAACAAAAGCATTCAACTTCAACTTCCATGTTAGAGAGGCGTGTTGCGTCATTAGTCAATTTACGCCAGATTTTAAGCCTGTTTTAAATTTTAATAACCTGCATCTAAGAATAAATCTTTACAAAGTTTACGACCGTACATAATCAAATTATAAAGATAATCTAAAGGACCAACCGTGCGTGAATAGTTTCCACATACCTTCCTATAGATAAGCGAGCAGCAAGCTACCCTGAACTTCATGCCCATAATATGTAGAATGGCCATCATATACGGATGCACTACGAATACATTTAGTGCTGAACACAGGACCACTCCGCCGGCGTACATGTAAGCTTCATCCTGGCTGACTATGACTACCCTCTGATGTCAAAACATGAAGATAAAGATCTAAAAAACCACCTGTGAATGAATAGTTTCTACATACCTTCCTGTAGATAAGCGAGCAGCAAGCCACCCTGAACTTCATGCCCATATGCAGGATGGCCATCATATACGGATGTACCACGAACACATTTAGTGCCGAACACAGGACCACTCCGCCGGCGTACATGTAAGCTTCATCCTGGCTGACTATGACTACCCTCTGATGTCAAAACATGAAGATAAAGATCTAAAGGACCACTCGTGAATAGTTTCTACATACCTTCCTGTAGATAAGCGAGCAGCAAGCCACCCTGAACTTCATGCCCATATGCAGAATGGCCATCATATACGGATGTACCACGAACACATTTAGTGCCGAACACAGGACCACTCCGCCGGCGTACATGTTAGCTTCATCCTGGCTGACTATGGCTGATGTCAAAACATGAAGATGAAGATCTAGAGGACCACCCGTGCACAAAATAGAGAGTTTACAGAAGGTTCACTCGGGCCTATTTCGGGTCTAGATTGGCACTTGTTACATTGCCAGGGTTGCTACTGTCAAAAATCTCAAAGCATCAAATCTAATAAAGAACATCATATGATTCTGAACCAACTTTAAGCCAAGAAATATGACGTTCGTGGTAACCAACTTCTTAGTTACCTTGACTTCCCCTGAAATTCCGGTTATTTCAGTTAAAGTCAGTAGGTAAGCGTCAAAATTGTCGCTAGTACTGAGTGAGCCATCTGTATAGGCGCCCAGCGCGCCGTTTCCCTAATTTGTGAGCCGTCTGTGAATAGTGTTTCTACATACCTTCCTATAGATAAGGGAACAGCAAGCCACCCTGAACTTCATGCCCATATGCAGGATGGCCATCATATACGGATGTACCACGAACACATTTAGCGCAGAACACAGGACCACTCCGCCGGCGTACATGTAAGCTTCATCCTGGCTGACCACCCTCTGATGTGGCGTGTAGTATTCTACCAGTTTCCCTAGGAACACTGGTTGCGCTATCCTGAAAAGGAAATTCACGATCAGGAAATGGCTTTGAATAAAGGTGTACACAGACTAGAACACTTGAATCAATATTTGTAAAAGATTTACTTGGTGTTCAGAGTACGAAACATGTTTCTTTAAATGAATATGGGAAATGCAGAAAAGGCATAAGAGATTTGCGGACCCTGTTGATTATTACTAAAAATAAAGAGTCAAAATGTAGAGATTTCCCAATATGCTGGAAAAAGTGGATCGATTGTAAATGGGTAAAATTATATACAAAATGGCCTTGTCCGTTTAGAACTAGGAAATATAACGGTAAAAACTACATTTCATTCAAATAATGGCATCGGTAGATTTTACATATCTGCATAGACTAAAAATAACATGCATAAAGAAGTAAGTAACACTTGAATTTGCATAAATTTTGCTTCTGAAAACTAATATAAGTCATGCTGTTGTATGAATAATTTGTCTGTGAAATTAGTTATACAACAAGGAAAATCGAAAGTATAGTATAAGGAGGCAAGTAGGTACTTGTTTATTCATTCATACTATAAATACTTCTGAGGGAGCCCCTCTGCATGCGAGATATTCAATAATAATGACATGCTAAATACTTCAATATTATCAAATATACTGTATTTACTCAGTAAACTTATTGATACGTATTCCACTAAAAATTAAACAACATGTTTATAACTACATTTCGACAAAGACTGTATATAAAATAATCTAAATCTTTACAATTCTGACAATTATCTGATTATTTAGGATCAACATTTTCTTTCATATTCAAAGTCAATAAAATAGAGGAACACTAGGTATTAAGTAGTTTGTATTACACTGATTTTAATGAGGCTAAGATCGGTAAAAAGTCGGCAAAAAAATCAACCTTTACCATAACAGAAAAGGACTTGACAGCCTATAGAACTAAGGTGAGATCTATCAAGTACAATACCAACCACTTATTATTTCCTGTAATAGTAATGGTTCTCACAGAAAACTAATAAAATAACGACTCTAATGTTTGCTACGTCAATCATTCCGAAATTATTATAATGATCTAGGACTAGGATGCTATTATTGTACTAGAAACTACATTAAACGAATAAAAACCTGAAATTCTAATAATAGGTATAACTAACAAACGATTACAATCAAAACATTCTGAATTTTCAGGCGTTGTTTGGTCAGACCAAAACGTGCCAATAAATTTAAGTTAAAATTTACTACGACGTAAAAAAGCTACATTCGTATCTAAGATAGCGCCTACAGGATTTGCTTACTTCTTATGTCGAGTTAGATGTGAACATATCGACCGCTTCTTTTAGTTTGGTCAGCCCTGTGAGGACCTTCTGGCGCTTCCCTTGCAAAAAGGAATCTATGCCCAACTAACAATCATCCAATAACAACTAACATAAATAAACAAAGTAAGATACAAAACTACATTCGTATCTAAGATAGCGCCTACAGGATTTGCTCACTTCTTACGTCGAATTAGCACTCCTTCGAGACGTGTCCATATCGACCTCTCGTTTTAGTTTGGTCAGCCCCGTGAGGACCTTCTTACGCTCATCTTGCGAGAACGACATTATGAACTTGCCCAGCATATGAGGCTGCTGCATCCTGAGGAGGAAAAGGATAGGAAATAGGATATTAGTGTAATGGATGAATTTTGATGGATAGGATTTTAATGAGTGTGAGAATAAACTTGTGAATATAGGAAAGGAGGATAGGTATTCTCAAAAATAATACATTTCTGAACTAAATCTTTTGGTAAATTTGGCATCCCAAAATTATTTGAGATAGTTCTGGATCGGTTCATAAGATAATGATGGGAGAACCTAGTTGTGCTTATTGACTACGAATGTAAAGCAAAAGCTAAGCTTTCCGCGCATCCGCAACGAATTTGTTGCGCATCCACTCCCGAACTGCTTGTGTGAAAAGAGCCTTAAACATGCCAAAATAGGCCTAGAATTTCTATTTAAAATAATAACATGAATCATATAGTAGCTTTACATGAAATTCGTCCGTAATATACGTCTATAAATCAGTGCAAATCACACATTCGCATCTTATCGCGCTACAGTGACAATAATATTACAGTAGTGAATTGTTGTAAATTGTTATCTGACATAATATCACTCGTAACCGTTTTGTCTCCGTTTACACGCAGATTATGTCTGTTTTGATGAATTTGTGTCTCTTTTATCAGGTAGATAATCGTTCAATCAAATATGCGCATTGGTTTGAAACTCTTAAATAAGGGATTTACCTATATTGTTTCATATCGGTCATATGTATTGGAAAAATGTTAATACAGTTAAAGACTGTGGTAGGATAGGTCATATAAACATACATAAACCACCGGCACATTTAACCGGTCATCAACCTCTATATTTTAACTCGTGGCAACTAGAAATTAAGGGTGAGAATCCACCAGAGCTGTGCGAGGAAAATGTGTCGTACTTGGATGCGTAGCTGTGCTGTGGAAATGTGTAGGGGTTTCCACCAAAGCTGTGCGAGTAAAATGTGCCGTACGAGGATGCGTAGCGGAGCTGTGAAAATGCGCATTAATGTGCGGAGCGAGGATGCGTTGCGAAGCTGTGAAATGTGTGAGCGGGGGGAATGCGATGTAGTGGAAACCTCGCAACACATTTCTCGCAACGCATTCCTCGCAACGCATTCCTCGCTACACATTCCTCGCAACAAATTCCTCGCACACATTTCTCGCTTGTTTTGTATGTAGAATGGCCTCGCTTCGCTCAACCCTATTCCACCAGAGCTGAGCTGAGCGAGGCTAGGAAAATGAAGTGATTCTATTGGTGGATTTTTTCCTCGCTCACCGCCTCGCTACCTCGCACAGCTCTGGTGGATTCTCACCCTAAATTAGGAATATAAATATTATAAATTAACGGCGTTTTAAATGTAAGTGAACAATATTCGAAAGAATTAAGAGTTATCCAACAACAATGAATGAACAATGCAATAGATTCAAATGTAACCAACATTCAGCTCTCACTGGATTGTTGTGGTAACATTATGATTGCTATTCATTGAGGAGCATAGACGGTACTAAAGCGACATTCCCACTAGTTTATGTGATGCCAGTTGCGTTTTCATGTCTGCTTGGCGTCTAAACCTAAAGTGTTATACCTCAAACAAACGCAGCAATGTGTGTCGAGCAGCATTGAAAATTCGCTTGAAACATATCAATTTGGACTAACAGGAAAATTCCCGATAGAACTCTGGACTGCGGGTGATGAGATATGTGATTCATAGCCATAGCATACCTCTGACAGTTTGATTTTCGAAGTCGGCCAGTGTGTGAATAAACTCCCGACTAAAAATAAACGCCCTACTTTCATATTGAAGTACGTCAGTATTTTTCAAGGCTAACCCAGTCTTTTGATCGAAAGTAATAGATTATCTTAGTTGCCTAGACATTAATTAACTTAACGCTCCAATCTTATTTTTTAACATACTTTTCTGGAAAGGACAAGATGTAAATAGGGATGACTGAATGGTAATAGATTAAATAAACTAAGTATTCGGTAATAAAATATTTAATTATGGTTTAATCCAATTTACTTATTAGGCCCTGTAGAAATACGTACCGAATATGCTAGCGATAAATTACCTTCCTACCATACCTACCTACTTATTATATTGCATAGCTACCGACGATGATTCGACGACATTACGTATACCGATCGATCATAAACATAAGAAAAGACAACGTCCCATTCATTCATTTTTACATGCTTAAAACGTGCAAGACTACGTATGACTAATATTACAAAGTCCTGAGATTTCGCAATGTTATGCCATTGGGTTTATCGTGAGCGAGGCTTGTGTGAGCGACCGTCCCTTTGTGCTGGAGGTATTTTGCAACATACAATCACTCTGATAGTCCAATCCAACCGGCCCTAGCATAGTCAAACATTGTAAGTCATTATTAGGTATGAACTACGGAATGTATCAAAATCACTGAATAAAACTTTATTTACAGACGTGAACAGACGTAAATTCCATAGGATTTAAACTTGCCAATTGCGATCAAAACGCGTGACTGTTAAGAGATCAAGATCAAGAGCAGAGATCCACTGCTTCAATTCAATCCAGGATCACTTTGTATCAGCAGTGGGAAAGGTTTATTAATAGTAATTTTGACGTGAAAGACTTTATCATACTTACCTACTAAGATTTATTTAAAACATCCATATACAACGGCTACTACATACCTTATTAAATGGACTGTTCTTGTATGAATTTCGTGGAAACAGAATCGTTATGGCAAGTAACAGAAGTACAAATAAGCAAAGTCCAATATGTCAAGGTGGCCGTGCTATTGACCGAAGTACCTATATATCGTACATACAATTTGCGCGCATAGATACAGCCAGCAAGTACTCAAAGAAGCAGTCACAGTGATATAACTTTTTATGTAACATCGCCGGGCGGGCGTGTGCTAACCTTGGCAGTAAGAATTCATGGTCAATGGTAAACCGATATAATTAACGAGATGCTGCGTATTGTTTTTTGAAGGAGATGACATCGACGGATATATTCAGGAGACTGATTAATTTCACCGTCTTTAGAAAAATAAAAATTTGATCTGTTTTTGGCTAAGCGATCCAGAGAATATTACAAACAAAGCTTTAAAAAAAGAACTCCCGAAACTCAGTATCATAAATTTCTTTCGCACCTAAACTAATATTGATAAACCTTTCCCATTGCTCACTTTTTGGGCAACTAAAATATAGGGGGGGATGGGGCTACAGTATTTTGTAGGTAGTCAATGGAATCTCGTAGGAAAAGCTAGCTAACACAAACGGAAAATAAACATCCGAAGTGTTTATAACCTAGGTCATTCTTATTGACAAGGGAATCATGCAGCTGTTTCTAAATTTTATCATCAAGATGACTTGTTAGAAAACGGCACAATGAGATATTTTTCAATTTTAGTGCTTGTATCTATTCTCTTTAGGGATTTAGCAAAACCTCTATCTTTTAATAGCAGCAGCTGGTGTAGTTAATTTAATTTCTCTTATCGCACATTTATAAAGAAATTATTTTAATGCGATGGCCGTAAAACAAGGTGCTACTGTTCCTAGTCCCGGATAAAACGTAAGGCAAATATGCTTGAGGAAGTAAATTCTAGACAAGTATTTTTAGTAGCCGCGAATACTGACTGCACTATTAGAAAAGAAGCTTAGTAAGCGGAGAATTTTATATAAATTATAGAAATGCTGTAAATACTTTCCATTCCAATGAAAAATAGATTATAGAGGTGAATTACGATTTTGGTGTGATCTGACAATATTTAATAGTAACGTCGAACAGAAACTTGAAGCATGGAAGCAATATAATGGTCACTGGTCGGGTCAATTGGCATATTCCTTAGGAAATCTAAATTTAATAGATAAACCCAGGCATTCATATTTATTTATTTAACATATTCCACAAAAAGTTCCCATAGTGATTGTCAACGTCCGTAACCTTCTCCCATGGTGATTTGAGCGTCATCAAAATCTCATCAATGAACTAAAATACTGTCGGTACCTACTTCGACTACTAAATTGTCGTCCTTCGTCAACAAACACATACATATTTAGATAGGTAGGCGAAGGGACGCCAACCATTCTAATTGTTTTCCATCGAGTGAATGGTAGTAGTAAAACTACTTATGGAATGAAGCAATCCCATAGATATACGTTTGACGTCAGAGCAGCGGCCGGATAAGCCAAAAAGTATGAGTTTTCTCACGTTGCGCTAGCCAAGTACCAACATAGTGAGACAGCTGATGACGACGATATTATTCGTATGTTTTTTCATTGAGGTAATGTATTTCCCTAATATTTTTTAGCACCTAAGCAAACGAAACATGAGACGACTTTTATTTAAAGATCGCAAATTGAGACGGGAATCCCAAATGAGTGAGTATGATTGTGATTTTTTATCCAGGTTTCTTTTATGAACACTATGTGTGTAAATGTGTGTACATACCTACTAGGTGCATTGTATTTAAAATCTTAAAAGGTGAAAATAAATAGAAAAAAATATACCTACTTGTTCAAAAATACATATATAGTTACAGCACAAGTAGGAAGTACATACTATAACCATCAATCATGCTTGCTTACTAGCGCCATGATAGGAAAATTAGCCATAAATTACCAACGTGTACACAGTGTGTGTATGTACATTGTCCACAGACTAGACTATGTAATATAATGTGTACTGATGGTGATACGATATGCATAATTTATAATTAGTGCTAATAGTTTATTGATTATGTTGTTAGTAGATAATTATGAATGAAAATTAGTGGCGCGTGCCGTGCGGTATTAACAAGGATGACAAATGGTAATTATAAAATACGAGTCCTAATATAAATAAACATAATCTGCGATGTGCAAGTAAAAAATTAAACCTAAATTCGTCTAGGTATCTGTAAGATGGTAATGCACAAGTCTATTGACAGATTACAGTTTACGGAAAAAATCACGGTATCTTAGCAGAAACTTTTCAAGATTTTAAATAATTATTTTATTGAATATTTATGCACCAACAACACAAATAAACAGCTAGCTAGCCAAAATTCCTCAACCAGGAGAACTAGTTGATCTGACATTCATTTTAATAGCCAAATCAAGTATAATAAAGACAATAACCTCTGCTCGAAATACTGCAATAATATGGAAAATTCCTACTGCAAGTTTTAACAAAATAAAATACATGATTGCAATATTAAAAGTTGCCTATCTTTGCAGCATAACATTTACATATCGTTGAATTATCTTTATACTAACCGAAAAAGGCTGACTTTATTATGGGCCTAAGGTACTAGGACTCAATTTACTGTAGTGGTTCTGGTCCTCAGAGAATTATTTCGATAGGAGCGAATCAGTACAGCATTCATTTATCAACTTTAAATTAATCATCTTCTAGTAGTGATCATCATCATTATCATCGTTCTGCCCTTATCCCGTATCAGCTGGGGCCGGCGCAACATATTTTGTTAGAACACAAAATCATGTAGCTAACGGATTTTAGTATGTTTTATCAATCACCATCACCGGTTGACCATAGTCGTCAGATATTCAGCCGAGGTCAAAAACCCTACGTAGCTTTTTACGAAACACCCTAATTGGGCTAGGGTGGTAGTATTCTAAGATTACGAGTATTAGCCGCTACAACGGTTTTAAAACTGAACATACCTACTTATATGAGTTGTAATATCACCTAATAGATATCCATGAAATAGGTAAACAAAAAGAGACAATCTACTCTCAATAATTGCTTATAGCTTTCTCCTTCATTGGACATTGGCGAGTTCGTTCACTTGACGAGAAGGACATCTCAACACGTGCAAATGTTGCAACATAGATGAAATTAAGGATATTCACCTGTCATACTGAATAACAACATTATTATGACATGACTATTACGCGAACGTATTATTGCAAATCAATGCAAATGAACCTAGATAAAAAGTTTTGAGATTGTTTTGGTCGTCGTTAATTTATAATTAGGTAGTTTTTAAGAGTAGGTAATACAGTATAAATAAAATAAAAGAAATGCAAGCATCTCTCTATCTCTCTTCGTGTGGGACACGGACACAGAGTCGTCCACCGACCCGATGAACACTGGTGTCAGAATTTGACAACCGGCTACAAAGAGTAGCAGGCTTTTGACATGGTTGTGTAACGACCGCCGTGGAAAAATTCATAGACAGACCGGGACCGACGGCTTAACGTGCCCTCCGAAGCAAGTACGGACCCATATTTCGGATTTATTGGCCTTTATTAATCTGATATGGTTTTGAATTTAAGAGGTTATGTTTTTAATTACAATATCAATAAATACTAGGTCAGTCTTCAGATAATAAAATATTTCATATGATGTGGATTGTGCAATGAATCTAGTATTTAACTGTATATCTAATCTCGTGTTGCAACACGTTTATCTGGTATAGAGCAAATAGAATGGAATGAGTATACGTGCTTATTTCGTTATTGACAGGTATGAGCATCTAGATGTAGGTATCTACAGTTAATCATGTTTGAAAAATAAAGCAAAGGTATTTAATAATTATTTAAAATTTAAAGGACATAGTATTTCTTTCCTACCTAAATATAACACATCAGACATTTAGTTTATCATATGGAATTATTAAATCTTTTAATCGATAGTATAGATAGAATATAGATGATCTGGATCGTCATTTTTGTCGAACTACACCAATATACCATTAGTTTGAGACTCTAGGTAAGTAGGTGCGTGCGTACGTACACATTTTTGTACGCATTCGAGGTAGGTAGGTATCTTGAGAAAGTTGCTTAATTGAAAGGATGAAATCACGTTTACTAAAACTTATCACATAACACAGTAATAAACCCTCACCTGATGCCTCCATCACTCACTCCATGACGAGCAGCACGAAGCCGTACAGCATGCACCTGGCCGCGTACGCGCGCAGGATCACGCGCAGTAAGCTGGGCGTGCTGCTGCCACCTCCAACAGCACCTGGACATCCTCACCTGATGCCGCACTCCATGACGAGCAGCACGAAGCCGTACAGCATGCACCTGGCCGCGTACGCGCGCAGGATCACGCGCAGTAAGCTGGGCGTGCACTGGCCACCTCCAACAACACCTGGACATCCTCACCTGATGCCGCACTCCATGACGAGCAGCACGAAGCCGTACAGCATGCACCTGGCCGCGTACGCGCGCAGGATCACGCGCAGTAAGCTGGGCGTGCTGCTGCCACCTCCAACAACAACTGGACATCCTCACCTGATGCCGCACTCCATGACGAGCAGCACGAAGCCGTACAGCATGCACCTGGCCGCGTACGCGCGCAGGATCACGCGCAGTAAGCTGGGCGTGCTGCTGCCACCTCCAACAACACCTGGACATCCTCACCTGATGCCGCACTCCATGACGAGCAGCACGAAGCCGTACAGCATGCACCTGGCCGCGTACGCGCGCAGGATCACGCGCAGTAAGCTGGGCGTGCTGCTGCCACCTCCAACAACACCTGGACATCCTCACCTGATGCCGCACTCCATGACGAGCAGCACGAAGCCGTACAGCATGCACCTGGCCGCGTACGCGCGCAGGATCACGCGCAGTAAGCTGGGCGTGCTGCTGCCACCTCCAACAACACCTGGACATCCTCACCTGATGCCGCACTCCATGACGAGCAGCACGAAGCCGTACAGCATGCACCTGGCCGCGTACGCGCGCAGGATCACGCGCAGTAAGCTGGGCGTGCTGCTGCCACCTCCAACAACACCTGGACATCCTCACCTGATGCCGCACTCCATGACGAGCAGCACGAAGCCGTACAGCATGCACCTGGCCGCGTACGCGCGCAGGATCACGCGCAGTAAGCTGGGCGTGCGCTTGCTGCCGGCTTTTGCCACCTCCTCCTCCCACAGGCGGGCGAACTTGTCTCCCAGTGGACCTGGATATCAACACTCATTCAATTATTCATCATTCATACATCGTACTTCAACAGACACAAAATGGTAGGCTGTATTCTAATACAGATTTTCCATGATGGCAACTAATCAACAAACTGCTTATAACGTAAAATCGGGACTGAACGGCAGGCGAATAGCAGTAACGTTTGACGACTGTAAATATAGATTACTTCAGCATTTATATGAGTAATACGCCGCCTTCTGTTACTACGGGAGACAGGTGGTAAGATTGAGTCTAATTATTTTCCAATGCGCGATGCTGATGCGGTTGCGAATTATGCAGTTCACTCCTGAAAGTGTAGGTGCTCTCTACTTTTACGACATCGCAAGATGCGACTGAACGACGATGCGACTAGAAATCTGAAATCGCTTGTATATTCAGTATGACTTCTTTCTCTCTTAATAGGTATGTTCCACACCCTACACAGCCGAGTTGGTAGCTTGTTGGCATTGTAAACAACTACCTGTACATTGAACAGATTTATTCTCAGTAGCAGTTATTTATTCACAGTACAGATTTAAAATAACATATCTGCTGTTTTGAGTGAACATAGGTTTTGATTGGTTCACTTCAAGCTTATGTAAAAATAGCTATTTCTAAGTTCTAAGGTCCTCAATACAAATAAAGAAAATCAACAATCACAGTATAATACTGTTTCTAACTTTCTTGGTCAATATGGGGTTCTAAAATATCAGACAATAAGGTGACAAAGCACAGAATTTTCATGAAAAATTTGTTTACCTACTAAAAATTTGTTTGTTCATGAACTAATAGAGATTCACAATTTCACAGAAGTCTGCTTTATATGCTCAAGTGTTCTGAATAATGTATATTTACCTGATGCATGTTCTTCCAGAGGTTGGTATAGATCCTCTTCTTCCATCTCCCTCTTCAGACCACTCCAGAACATTGGAAGGGTCCATCTACAAAATAAAATGTATACTGATTATAATACTACCCATTAGTGGGTAACTTACTTTCTATTAAGAGACTGAAAACTGTCAATTAAAACTGATACTCTTTCCCCAAGGTACAGGCCAAAATATGAAAAATATATTCAGCCTTTTATTTTCCAATTTTATTTAAATTAATATCTCAAATCAGGGCATGCTAAATAAAGGTCAGGTGACGAGTACTTTAAACTGATCAGTATGAATGAAAAGATTGATGAATGCTGACGAAGCAAGAAGGTGTGTCAAGTGCAAGGATGTAGTTTCTACCGACTCCTTTGGGAATGCAGCATGATTTTATGTATGTCGACAACTTAGGTGTGAAATGATATTTTGAAAAAGTTTGGAATAATCCAAACAAGTTGGACACATTCAGCATGTTGATCTAGTTTGCTTTGAATAGTTGCATATTAGAGGATTAATTAAAATTATGAAAGAAACTATAGTAATTCATTTAAATTAGTAATTAAATATAAAAGTTACAAAAAACCTCATTGAATTACTGATCTTTTTTACCTTGATACCCTGACCGTTGAGTTGTTATTGGCATTGTAAACTGGTAATACATCAAGTATAGGTATAATAAACCGGCCAAGAGCGTGTCAGACACGCCTACAAATAGGGTTTCGTAGTCAACGTTTAAATATCAGGTTTTTCAGCATTACAAACTTAATTTTGTTGCTGGTTTGTTAGCAGCAGTATGATGACCAACCGCAAATAGAAAAACTCAATTTTATCTGAAACCTTTAAGGGTACGATATCCGTTATAGTTTTCATTGTAACTTCAGATTGTAAGCTATATTCCATATTTATTTCAAAATTTTAGCGTTTATACTTTAGAAGTTACAGCTGGAACAAATTATGGGTCAAAAACGCCCCTTTTTAAAAGCAAATATCTCGTGACAGAAACATTTTAGTGACTTTGTTTCAAAGAAACCTCACCTTAGTTTTAAAAGACCTATTCAACGATACCTACTCAATATAACAGAAGAAAAAAATTTTCGCCCCCTTTCACTTGTATGGGAGGGGGTCCAAAAAACATTTAAAATATTTTATTCTTAACATTTCTATATTTGGGTCAATACGATCTATCTTCTCACCAAATTTCATGTCGATAGCTCTAAAACTGACGAAGATATGAGGGTGCGGCATACAGACAGACAGACAGACAGACAGACATTACGAAACTATAAGGTTTCTAGTAGACTACGAAACCCTAAAAAAGTACACCGCCTATCAACCCCAAATTCTTCTTCTTCATTGAGTCAATGGCAATTATGTAATTAATTGTGCTCCTAGATTCAAAGGCCAACCCTCAAATATTTGCTAAAAGACCATCAATAAAATATTCAGAAAATATTAGGTAGGTATGCGTGCGAGTTCATGGTCATCCTGAAGTATGTATCTCCTTGTCGCACATGGAGGTACATGATACAAAGCAAGGTACTTAGAAGTCAAAGGAGGGAAAATAGCACCTGCAAAACATATTGGGCCTTACCACAAAAAAGTTATGGGTGTTGAATGTGTTTAAAATTAAACATACAATAAAAACACTATTCACACATTTTAGTGTCTAACTTTTTTGTGGTAAGGCCCCTTACATCCCAATCCAACAAACCTGAGCGTATTATAATAGTAGGGTAAGGTGGTAAGTAAACTGAAAAATAATATACCTATGATATGACCCTCAATCCACAGGTGGTTCTAAGTGGTTACTTTGGTTATTTTCAGGTGAATTTACTTAGACACCTATTTCTATTCGTATACTTACGCGAATGTGAGTGCCGAAAGGGGGTTCGCTTTGGCCCGAGGGTGAACCTTACGCCCTTTCTTCTTTACCGCCTCCATACTTCTGTTCCTATGGAAACAAGCACCAAATAATAAATCTATCGTAAGAAACGAGGTACAGGTACTTATTAGAAAATATTCAGAAGCATTCTAAGGCGAACGGAAGTCTTGTCAGGGAAGTAATTGCGTACTGTAACTAACGAATATAGCCGTAAAACAATAAATATTGGATACGTACCGAAGTCGCCTTAGAAGTCCCTTTACAGATTTTATTCAACCTGCTTGACCATGACACCTTGCTGGCACGATTTTTTAGCACTAGCTTGACCAAACTCCGAACAAAATACCTTCTTCACTACAATAATTTCAAATAATTACCCACAAATTCACGGAACCGACTATATTTTTAAACACTGAGATAAAGCACTATTATTACCAAAATTTTGCTATTTTATCTGTTTAGTAATAGAACACGCACTAAGCAAACGTTTTTATGTAAAAATGAGCTATTTTATAATTTCTCACTGCTGAAAAAACCAAATAACCGGCCGTTACCATCGACAACTTTTTTTGACTGAAAGAAAAATGAACGAATGGGTTGCCAGATGCCAGCGAGTCTCAATCGCCCAATCGCGCAATCTGAAGTAGCCCAAATCGCCCAATTATTTTTTCTTGGGCGATTTGTCGATTTTCTTCTAAAGTAGCCCAAATCGCCCAATTTTTTTTATTGGGTTTCAAAACTATAACACATTTTTACTGAAGAAACATTTTATTTGCTGATAGGTAGGACGGTTCAGGACATCGTTTGTAAAAAACAATTCTGAAAAGAAATTCTCCGTAAAAATAATTCTGAAAAGTGTGTATAAATACGTTTATTTCGGCTCAATTTATAAACAAAGACACATTTTGCTATCTCAAATTGTGCTCAGATTGAAATTTTTAAAGTCGCCCAACACAATTTAGAGATAGCCCAATCGGCGACAGGTCGCCGATAGGGGTTTTCTTGTCGCCCAACGAGGCTCTCAAGTAGCCCAATCGGCGATAAATCGCCCAATCTGGCAACCCTGGAATGAATGGTGAGACTGAGAGAGACGACAGATGAACTGAACGAATGAAAAGTTGACAGGCGAGCTTACTTTCGAGCTTGATTTTTAAGGTACTGACACACCGCTGACGGTGCCGCGGAAAAACTGTGCGTTTGTGGCTTGAGGTGTGGTGTCTGCACCGATTATGGATTTAATAAGCAGCAACTGTGTTGAAGAACTGAATGTATCACCAACAAACAGTTGAATTTAAATCAACCAAATAATGCACGCACTGTACCTACTTCCCTACCTTCACACTTTGCGCGTCAATGCGATTTTGCCCAATATTTCGACACGTGTGGTGCCGGCTTAGAATAGTTCCACGCAAAGAGTACCTTTTATATATTAGCTGAGGTTCCACGCCATTGGATCACGCCATATATTTCCCGTGGGTGTCAGATTTGAGAGCGGACAGCCTGACACTTTGTGGTAGTTTAAGTTCATCTGTGGTGGTAGTAATACACAGTCTTCTGAATGACTCTCATACGTTGGTCACACCGGTCACACGTGGTGTAAATGGCGGTTTTAACTGCCGATAACACTCTGCTTACCCCGCAAGGAATATAGGCGTGATAAGTATGTTATATTTATCCGCGGGAACTACCTGCGAATGGTCGTTGCGTTGCGCGTCAATGCGTATTTTGACCAATCAACGTCTAATATCCATACGAAAAAAATACTCAGTTACAACAATGAATTACATTTATTTTTCCAATACACTTGCATTGCAACATTAAAGACATTAACAAAATAAAAATAAGGAATAAATCTTACCAAACAAAAAAAGAAAGCACCCGTTAATTTGCGTATTTTGTGAAAAATATTAAAAAATACAAAATGTCAAAAAGAAATAAATAATCAAGTATGAGTAGTAGAAATTTTGTAATTATTTAGGTAGGTTACTGGCGCATTATAAAGAACATATTTTGTTACTAGTCCCGGATTAGCAACATTATTATTTGCTCTCTCATATTATATTATGACATTCGAGCAGGATGTCAACAATACTGTTGCAAATTCAGGACATGTTCTTTATCTGCGCCAGTTATACCTACCTTGATACAAGCAAGTGTAATGCATGTTTTAAAGTAAACTATCAATGAACACAAGAATTAAAAAAGAACTATTGGTAAAGCTCTACATATGTTTACATTATTTACTTAAATAACAATAATAAAAATGTTTCATAAAGACTTTATAAAATTACAACTGAAGCAAATCGCATAAAATACGACTATAAGGTTCTAATTCACACTTCTACAAGTAGTGTAGTGAGTCAAGAGAATCTGTATCATAATTAACAATATAAAGAAAAAGAGTGACCTGCACAGAAGCGTCTTTTTTTGTCGCGCGACAGTTGGAAATCTCGTTGACTCTGGATAGAGAGAGAAGTCCTACGGTCGCCTAGTCAGAGAACAATAGTGGGCGATAAAAAATTCACCTGTGTGCACGAAGTCTGTGGCTAGCGCTACTGTACTTGCTGAAATGCAAATCAGACTTACCGGGCGGGCACACTGAGGCGACTTTGGCCGGCCACTTATCTGAAATCCCTTTACACACGTAGAAAAGAACGAACGATCCGCGTGTCGCCGAGCAACAAAGTCGCCTGTGTGCACGCGGTCTTAGATATTTGAGATTGCAACACCAATTAATTAGTTTCATTGAAAAAGGGTTTTTTTACCGATACAAGTATTAGTAGTTTGTGACTGGATTTTGAGTTTATAGTTTGCTAGAAAAATTTAGAAACTAACTTGCCATCAGTTCGTAAATAGAAATCTAATAAGACTGCGACTTTATTTAATGTCAATTAGATATTAGACTCGATTCCACATTACTTCCAAAAATAGCTTACTAAAAATTTCAGTTATTTTTAGTTAAATAGGCTTAGGATATGATACGAGACGGTCTTCTCTGATATGATTGTGTTATGGTGATATTATTTTCATCATAATTGCCTACCGTCATTTTGACTTTTAACATAACTGCCACTAATTTGTATCTGTCTCCTATCCTATTCTAAACCTATTATACAAAAGTGATGGCACTATTTTTAGTTATTAACGTAACGTAGAATCGAGTCAATTATAGCTTATGCCCGTCATGAATGCTAATTATTTTGATTTTTTATACTAGTATCACATTTATTACTCCTAAAACCCCATTTATCCTACGGTGGGCTTTTGACTTTGACGTCCATATAAGTTTGGTTGTTTGTAAACGATTTTCTTGATAACTCCTCTTTGAAGTAGTCGATTGTTTTTTGGAGGCCATCCTCGAGTGAAACCTGAAAAAAGAATCCATAGTTGAATACCTACGCCATGTGCAATGAGAACAGCAGGATATTCTTCGGAATAATCTGATCCTTGATTACCATTGACCTGATCATTGATTGTTATTGACCCGATTCTCTAACATAGTAAGCAGGACTTGATTATCCTTGCCTGGACCATTGTCCTGATCCTTGATTGTCATTAACCTGATAATTTATTAAATTATTACCATTGACCTGATACTTGATGACAGTGGACTTGTTACTTGATTATCATTGACCTGATACTTGATTACCATTGTCCTGTTACTTGATTACTATTGACCTGTTACTTGATTATCATTCACCTGATACTTGATTGTCATTCACCTGATAATTGATTATCATTGATCTGACTATCCTTACCTTAGGCTCCCAGTGCAGGTGTTTCCTGGCAGTGGTAATGTCAGGTCGTCTACGTTGAGGGTCGTCCTGCACGGCCGCCATTGACGACACCGTGCTACGACACCCGGGGACCAGGTCCTTGATTATCATTGCGAATTCTGAAATAAGGTTAAAAGTTGTACTTTAGTAAACGAGTTTGGTTGTAGGGTAAAGCTTGTATTTATTTGTAACACGAAAAACATGCGTTTGAATAGAACTCTATAAGTGCTAGATGAATCATGTGATAACTTAAATAAATACAAGCTATTTACAAAGTCTGTAAGTATTTATTTACTAACATTGCATATTATTTAGCGTGCCGTGCCGAGGCACAGTAGCCACCTGATAGCTTATTAGCATTTCAATAAAATCTGCCACCAAAGCCTAAAGTAATTTATCTTATCTTTATCTTATAGTACTGCAAAGGTCAGCGACCGCTTGAAATTGCAGTTCCATTTTAGTTGTTTACCCCCTTGCAAGTCAGTAGTTAGCTCAAATACATTTAAAAAATGCTTACCCTCTATAGTTTGTTCTACCGGATTGCCTATATTCACAGGCAGGGTGTAGGTAGAAGCCATCAGCGAAAGTAGACCGTCCACCAAGTCGGACACGTAGCAAAACGACCTGGTTTGTTTGCCGTTGCCGTACACCTGAAAATAATTTGATAAGAAGTCAATAAAAATACTTAAAAATGCTCGATATAGTAAGCTATTTTTCCTGTGGTACTGCTCATGTAAGTACAGTCGGATTAATTATTGGAATGACTCTACTACGATCATTTGGAAAGTACAGTGCCCACGTGAGTTCATGGCCATCTTGAAATATGCGCTTCCTTGTTGCACGCGCCTGGATCACTGCGAGTACGACAAGGAGGCACGTATTTCAGGATGGTCAGTCATGAACTCGCGCACGCACTGTATCTTATTCACCTATAATACATTAGTTTGCATAGACAGAAAAATGTAGTCGTGAATTTCACATTCCATATTCAAAACCTTATTACAATACCACTGAATAAGTTATTTTTATTACAGACAACTAAATTATGTAGATAAGTAGTATAGCAATTTTGTTTACTTTTTCATTGTCTGAATCAAAAAGCTGTGAAATACCCAATAAAATGTCTTACGGTTATGGTGAGGTTCTGTAAGGCTTGCATGATGAAATTGGACACGACCCGTCCGTCAGACACATGCATTCTTGGCCCGTAAGTGTTGAATATCCTCGCCACTCTGACAGATACGTTCTCCTGCTTTGCATATGAATAGGCCAACGTTTCGGCGACTCTTTTACCCTCGTCGTAGCACGCGCGAGGACCTGAGAATGAGATAACAATCCATGTTACAACCGGGTTTCAAATGTATTCAGCTCGAGCTATTTAAATAGTGAACCTAACATACCAACGAAACTAAAATTATTCCCTAAGAAAATAGGCCACTTCGACCTTCCATAAAATACAACTCCTGGAAGGTTTCTGGAAACCTTGCAAAATTTTCCACCGCAGGCAGGATTTGAACCTGCGACATTCGGCATATGGAACTGCCGACGCCTCTACCAACAGTTCAGTGGTTCAGTTTCATTCAGGCTATGTTAGATTCAATAGGTGAATCGGAGCTGTTGGTATGCCAAATGACATTTCAATAAGCGCGTTCATTAACTCGGCTCGCACGCATTCGCCCGAGCACGAGCATGCGTTGCCTTGGGTGAGCAACGTAATTTTTTGGTCGTTTGCCGCGCGAGGCAGCAAGCAGCCTTGCTTGGTGTGGACGCGCCTATTCAGGATGGTAAGTATTAAATTATATGCGTTTTAAACGAGGTGGGTACTTCTCCAAAGCGTAAATGTTTTACCTATAGGATTCACATGTCCCCAATATGTTTCAGGTTGAGGGTGCACCATGGGATCTCCATATACTTCGGATGTGCTTGCTATTAAGATTTTAGCACCGACTCGCCGCGCTAAACCTAAAATAATATGTTGATTTACTCATTGTTTGCCCCCATTCAATAGGGCCATAACACTTCATCGAGTTTAGAAATATTAAATTCATTGAGTATCAGAAAATAATAATAATAATGAAATTTCAGAAGCAAAAATTTCACTGAATCTAGATAGAAATTAGAATTCAATGGGCACTTTACTAAGTACTTAGTTTTAAACAGCCATTATTTTCAATTCAACAATAAAAAAAAAATTGTAAAAGAATGCTTGATTCACTTACCTAACATATTAATTGTTCCTAGAGTGTTTGTTTTAATTGTTTTAACTGGATTTTGCATATAGTGTGGAGGGCTTGCTGGACTAGCTAAATGATATATTTCATCTGCCTGTAAATAATAAAGCTTCGTTATGATATTTCGAATACAAAAGTATTTATAATTTGCATGGATAAAGTTGCTTTGGCTTGTTCAACAATATTGGCATATTTTTTAAGACCAATGCAAGTATTTCTAAAATACAAGAACTGTTATAAATACTTGCAGTGCAAATATGAAAAATATACCTATTTGGACCTCCCATAAAAGTGACAAACTCAACATGTTTGTATGTATTTGAGGACTAAATTTATTTTCATATTTCGATGAAAAGTTTCTAACAAGTTGTTCAGATTTGTGAGTAGAACATACCCTTAAAATAATTGTACTAAATTAAATGTATTTTGATAGTGTACCTCTACATACAAAGGGTTGACAATATCATGATGGATCAATTCAAAGTTCCTGTGCCCCACCCAATGTTCGATATTTCGCTTTCTTCCCGTGAAGAAGTTGTCAACTACTATAACCTCATGACCTTGCGTCATGAGGACGTCAACTAGATGTGACCCTACGAAACCAGCTCCGCCAGTCACCTGGAATCATGACACAAACAAGTCTTAAAACATTTTATGATGAACTGATGGTGATGATTGGATATTTTGTAATTTTTTGACCTATGTTCTTTGGGGAAAGTTGTTCAGTTTCATGGGCTGATTCACCTTTAAACATTTGCAGTTGATTTTTTTACACCTTAAATATAAAAAAAAAACAACCATACTTTTGCCAACACCTGAGTTAAGATATTCCGATTTCTTGTAATAATTTGCCCAATACCCAAATTGACTCAATCAATTCTCACAAAACATAAAGATTGCTATTTTTTATGACTGTATACCTAGTTAATGAACTACCTATTCAAGTTGAGGCACTATTTTCTGTTTTAAGATTGTAACTATTTTTATTAATAAAAGTACCTACTGTTTATTTTTTCAGGTGAAACACATTTTCTAACCATGTCCTTGTTAATCATAAAGAATGAAATTTTAATGACTAAATCAATGATAAAATCATGTTTTTTAAAATCCATGTTAGTTGATTTTAGCAATAGCATTGGGTCCAATTTTTTAGGATGAGAACCTGTGATTGTTTCAAACAAACTATGTATTACAACTCTGGCACCAGGGTTCATCAGTTTGTTTGACAACTCAGTATCTCACGCAAAGAGAGAGAGAGAGATAATAAACTTAATTTTGTTACCAACTTACCAATATTCTTTTTCTATCCTTGTACCCCAAATATTCAACTTCTGGATACTTTTGTGGTATCCTTCCTTCTAGAATAGCAATTTTCTTTTCTAATTCCTCGATTCGTGCCTTGGCTTCCTGTAGCTCTTTCTTTGAACTATCATCTGTGTTACTTGACTCCATATTTCTTCTTAATTTCCGGGGTCCTATCAATTGATTTCTATTTGGTACAATATCATAAATATCCTTATTATTTAAAGTGTCGTCTTCAAAATCGTTGCTGTGACTTTTGTGCTGTTCTGCCTTAGTAATATTTGGTTCGCTGGATATAATCTCGTGTAAAATGAGGAAAATAAATAACACTGCAAATAGGAAAATGTTACGCATGATTATTTTAAGTGTGGTTATTATCACTAAAACTAAAATTATAACATCTAGTTCTTACTAAAACCCGTCAGTAGGTATGTGTTAAATTTTTACAGAAAATGTTACTTTAGTCACGAAAGCAATAAGACTATTAATGGGCTCTTAAAATGAGATTTGTTTACACGTTTAGGTGTAAATTTTGATAACGTTTTGAATAAAAAAGGCACGATACGATGCCGAAAGTGTAAACATGTAGAACTTACATAGACCAATAGTTGATACTGTTGTTAATATCCTCCTGCATTTTAACGACTGCCTGTTCATGTCTGGAAACGTTTGCTGACTGCTAGCATTTCTATTTTCAGTATAAAATTACGGAATTTACATCGACTACGACGATATCAAAACAGAAATGACCACGAAATGACAGCTGTGTACTCTGACAGCTAGGTTTAGTGTTTCCAGGTCCATCTTAGCAAAAGTTACAAAAAAAAACATGTTGTTAGCATCATAGTCTAATAAAACATGGTCTTTCCTTCCCAGAGAAACACATGTCAACGTCACTTAGTATTGCCACTTTATATCAATAAAATAAGTTATGGGGTAAATTCAATCTCAGAACAATGGGTTAAAATATTTCTTAATAATTTTATAATTTAGATTTACGTGTGTATTAACTTGAACTTTACAACAACACTTCATTGTATTTATTAGTTAACAGTATCATAAATGATTTATAAAAAACATCATAAGAGTGGGTAATTCTGGTAACCCACAAGCATGATGACGTAGTCATGTGTTGGTCACGTGGTTCACGAGTCTCGGAAAGAAATACCAGGCGGAGTATCTTATTATACCATGGTTAGCATGTTTGTATTTTGAAAAAAAATAAATAAACGTAATATTTTCAAATAATTCGAAAATTTACTAATTCGTTAATAATGTGTACTCATTACATATTCTGGGCTGAATCTCAGCCTTTCGTCCGGGATGTTTGATTGATTTATTACTTTAGCATTAGAAATAGGAGATTAAAAATACGTAAAATTCAAAACCATCATTCACTTTACGTCCTAATCATGATATAATATAATACATCATTAAACTTTCTGATGGGATTAGGTACAACATCTCCGTTTTTGAAATCAATGTCGTAAAACTGCAACTATCTGGCAGCACCAAAACAAAAATTGTTGCCATTTTTTACCCGTCACTGAAATGTTGCCATTAGTTTTTTAAGGAAATACTAAAGGCCATGACACATGCTAGACGTGTGTGGTGCGAGCGTTATGCAGCCGTGTCCCATGTGTGGAATAATTTATCCTACCAAAAACATTTAAATGTAGAAAAGTAGGCCCAGTACTTTTCATAAAGTGCCGCCGACCCCAAGACCCCAACTGATTTGGCAAAAATGCAGGAAGCTAATGATGACCTACTTTTTATAACTTTGTGTTTATTTTTATTGGTAACAAAAAATAACCCGCTCAGTTCAATCAAATTTTCCGAAGTTTTCGTTTACTTTCATGCTAACGACTAGTTCGATGCCAAATAGGTTTTTAAGTCATAAGGTGTAAGTACCTACCTATATTTTGAAGGCGTTTCTATGATACACTGAATCTACCCCATAAGCTTTAACACCCTGTAGATACCTAGAGTACCTAGGTACCAACTTGTTCTTACGATCTAAATAATTAAGTATACTGCAACACCAGAGAATTATTTTAAACTCTGACACAGGTCATTCATCGACTTTGTGTACCACAAGATTTTATGAAACTCGCATTACTTAGGTAGGTATGTTCTTTGAACTCTGGTATTCCTTCTGCCAACCCCTCAGAACCTAAAGTTATCCTCACACAAGTGCGGCGCGCATACGCGTAGAAGATTTCAGGTACTGAACAGTAAAGCACTGTACACAACTGTGACACAAATAACGTCTGTTCTTTGCGTTTGAAAAATACTATTTTCCACCATATTTTCATACCAATACGGTTTCTGTGAACCGGTTACGTATGCATCCGTTGGCGCTAAAATATCGCACAACGCTCTGCGTCGACTGAAGCATTTGTCAAATAATCAATATCATTATATATAATAAAACTAAGTTGATAAAATGTACGTGCCGATAAAACTTAAAAAGGATTCCCGGTACGATAAAGGGACTTATACTGTGCAATAGCACTTTATCTCCCCTCGAACAAGAAAGTTCCCATTTTCACTTAAAGGGCGTATTTTAAAGATATAAGGGCTTTTACAATCCCTAAAGCAGTTGCGCCATCTGTTGTCGAATAGTCGAAATACACTTCCAGTTCGTGATCTTTGATGCAATCTGTTTCGGAATTTTGGATTTTAAATTCAATGTATTTAAAAAATATATATTAGACCAAACAGATAAATACCGCGAGTGAAATTGCGGACGGAAAGCTAGTATATAATAAAACTAAGTTGATAAAATGTACGTGCCGATAAAACTTTAAAAGGATTCCCGGTACGATAAAGGGACTTATATTGTGCAATAGCCCTTTATCTCCCCTCGAACAAGAAAGTTCCCGTTTTAACTTAAAGGGCGTATTTTTAAAGATATAATGGTGCATCAATCCCTCAAGTAGTGGCGCCATCTATTGTCGAGTAGTCGAACTCCACCGTTCGTGATCTTTAATGCAATCTGTTTCAAAATTTTGGATTTCAATTGCAATGTATTTAAAACTTTTTTATTAGACCAAACAGATAATACCGCGAGTGAAACCGCGGGCGGAAAGCTAGTATTAAATAAACCATATTTGTACGAGAATATGGTCGAAATTCGTATTGGTAAAAATAACGTCGAAACGGGCGTGATGTGTGTAAAGTGCCTTAATACAAAACCAAGATTCTTTATCAGGTAGGTGTACTTCAAACATTCGTGCCTATTTGTACGGCGGCACGGAGTGGTACAATACCGTGAAATATTGTGGCATGTGTGAAATTCACCCAAATTAAAAATTTCGTAAATAAATAATAAACTTACTAAAGTAAATTAAATTACATAATATTCATATCTTTAAACTTAAGTATATTTATTTTTAAACCATGATCACTATCATCACAAACAATAAAAAGTATTTAGAGAACCAGAGTTGATTTCCACTACTGGCTCCGTCATTATCATCACTAAAAGAGCAGGGTCCTCGTAGACGTGCAAGGATATCTGGCTGGTCAGTAAACAGACCATCGATTCCTGTGTTCAAAAATGCTTGCATCTCTCCAGCAGAATCACCCAAAGAGGTGTCCAGGCCGTCTGCAGAACGGAACTCAACTGGAAGGTAGGGGTTTTCTGCGCGAAACGTGAATGGATGGACCTTGAGGCCGGCTGCGTGCGCGTCCTGCACGAAGCTAGTAGGAGTACCAAGTCTCCCTGAGTCCAGTGGTATTATCAAGCTCTTCGCTGGCCCGACTGCGGAAGCATACGTTGCTATCTCTCGCAGTCCAGACGCAGTTGCCATCTGCCCGTATGTTAGCCCGGTACCGAGCAAAAATTGATCAACAGGCGGGAGTTGACTATTCCCCGATATCAATTGCAGCAGACGCAGATCTGTCATTGTCTTTAACTCCTTCAGATTACTCACTTCAAAAGATTGGATGTACGCAGGTGCTTCTGGTCCTCTGTATCCATTGTCATGAAGGAGATCTACTAAAAGTTTTTCCATAGCCAATCCGATTAACTGAAAATACGTAGGGTGTTTTATTTCAGGGTATACACCAATGATTCTTCCTTCACTGCCCTCAAACCCTTTTGCTAGGTCGATAATCTCTTGCATGGTCGGAATGTCAAACGATCCATCCATCCTCGTATTGCCTACTCGAACATTGCGTAGGAGTTCTGTAGCTCGTAGCGTTTTTATTTCTGCGAGTGTGAAGTCTTCGCTGAACCATCCAGTGATGTTTCTACCATCAATGAATTTAGTTTGGTAACGGTTGGCAAATTCTGGGTGTTGAGCGACGTCCGTTGAAAGGGAGAGTTCGTTTTCATGTCGTGCTATCAGGTGGCCATCCTTGGTCATGACGAGATCAGGTTCGATGTAGTCTGCACCCATGGTGATGGCGAGTGCGTACGCCCCGATTGTATGTTCCGGGACATAGCCACTGGCACCTCGATGCGCTACAATTGTCGGTTCACAAGCGTCAGGGCCACGTGATTTCCTACTGATATTCAGCTTAGGACTCGAACACACCAAGCTGAGTCCAGCGAGCAAAACAAACACAATGCACTTGTTCATGTCTGATCAGCCCGAGTCTTTATTTCGTTCTGCTCTTTAGGAAGCTACAATTCTTTTATCACGGCTGCCACCTTGATTAGATACAACTAATAGCATGCCGTAAAACACTATGTCTTAAAATTTACTCACTATCTTACCATGACAAAGTCACGCTTCAGCCAATTTTATTGCTTATTCATATGTTTAACACAATCTTAACATTTGTTAGGTACACACAACAGTCAAGCATGAGTGCTGGGTCCTGCCTGGGTCCAATCGATAGATCCGGCAGTGTTGCCTTTTAAAAATGTTATTCCAATTGGTTAAAAATCTTAATATTATTACCTAAGTATTACTTACATATTATTACATTGGCTAAAATCACAAATTGAGATAGGTTCATTGTAACGTCCCTAACCTATGCAGCCTAAAGAACCTATGCAGCTACGCACCGCCGAAGAGTCCTAAGCTTAAAATAACCCTAACTACGAAAGTACTACAAAGACCCTATACGTAACCTACAACTATTCTCATAACTAACTATACGACAAGCCTGCTAACCCTAAAATCGTCGACCTAATATTCGGAAGAACGTAATATCCAGAAGACTCTACCTATCGTGTCCTACTAACCTAAGAAATGGCCAGTGAAAACGTCAGAGTAGTTAGGAACCTACGTTGCGATAACCCAGAATAGAATGAAGGAAAGCAGTCTCATTAACTCTATCTACTAATTTTATACCCAATCCGATATCCCTACTTTAAAAATTTCTAAAACAAAATACGTCAACAAAATGCTAAACTTATTAAAAGGATCATGGAAGAACAGCCAAGTTTCCCACACGAAAGAGAGAGACAGCCAAGTTTGAACTCTATAACCTGAATTGGAACTCTAACTATCATAATTTCATTTTGCTTTTTAGTATAAAATGAGAATAATACTGTAAATAAATGTAGAGCAGATCTGAATAGTCGATTTCTAGCACTGAATTCGCTAGAACAACAAAGGTAGGAAATATTGCTTCATGGCTAAGTCTTATTGAATTTATTTTGACTTGGACTAACTCTGCAATGTACTACTTTTGTGAGTGAGAAGCTCTTAACAATGACGGTATTCCCAAGGGAATACCGAGGTTCCACCACCGTAAATATACTCACAAGAAATTGAAAGCAATAATACTTTTTATCTTTAGTACTATGCAAGTAATTCTATGACTTTAATTCCAATGATTGCGATAGAACCAGAAGGCTGATAATAAATATCAAAATTGTTTTGTGATAAAAGTAAATACATAAATATATTTTTTTTTCAAACTATTTACTTTCAAAGGTAGAAAACTTTACCATGAAACAAATCGTCCATCTAATAAGGAACTTCAAAATGTTTCAAATTTTTAAAGCAAATGAATTCAATTTGATAAGTCAAAAGAAATTTGTAAAGTGGATCTCTATTATAATTATAAGAATCCACATTTTTATCAATTAACTCTACTTATTATGCGCCCAAAAATGCAAAAGTTCAAGGAAACTCTATTAGGTTTTTCCCAAACTATAAATTCCAGTAGTTAATATTTTCAAATTATTACTGATCAAAAAGGTGTAAAAATATAACTGAAAAGGATCATATTTAGTCCAACATCCAGCCATTAACAAAGTTCGAAATATCTTTTTATTTGAGTTCTAATTTAAAATGTTCAGCAATACTTTATTTAGTAGTGGTCTGATCTAGAACTTCACTACGATAAAAATTTCAAAGTTACTAGAAAGAAAAAATAAATTTTCATGTGGATGTTAAGAATCCCGGAAAACAAAAGTAATATTTACAATTCAAAATTGCCCCAAAAATATTAAGGGATGAAATCCAGACATTATTTCGAATATACAAAAACCCGGAAAATAAATTATTATTTCTTACAACTCAAAGTTGCTAAAGAAAACTAAGGGATAAAAATCCAGTCAATATTTCGAATCTGAAGACGACCGAAAATTAAAAATAATTTTCCTACAACTCAAAGTTGTCCCAGAAAGATTAAGGATAAAATCCAATCAATGTTTCGAATCTATAAAATCTCGATAAATAAAACTATTGTTTCTTACAAAGTTCCAACTAAAGGACTAAGGGATAAAATCCAGTCAAGGTTTCAAAGGTTCTCGGAAAACAAAAATAATATTTCTTACAACTCGTAAGATGCTACAGAAAGACTACGGGATAGAATCCAGTCAATGTTTCGCAAGCGACGAAGAATCTCAAAATTTAAAAATATTATCTACTTCTCAAAATCGCCTAGGAAGACTAAGGAATTAAAATCCATTTAATATTTTGCAAGCGCTGAAAAATCTACTACGATTTTCTAAGACCTACGATACGGCGCTCGCTAGTATGTCTTACGATTTACATTTTGCAATAGAAAATCAATACGAGAACGTAATATGCTTTAAAACAAAATTTCCATAAATCTGATATCGATCTGAGACGGTTTCAGCAAGAAAAGTTCGTTTTGGGTGTTTGAAAGATTTTCCTTAGAAACTTGAACCGATTCGGCTCCGAAAATATTTCAATACAAAATGTATGGCTAGAAGCAAAATTCGAAATTTTGAAGTCTAACTCACATCTAGAGTCCGTCCACTGCTGGACATCGCCTCCCCAAAGTCACTCTAACTTGCTCTAACTATCCCCGACCTTCGGATCGGCGAGTGCAGTAGAAATTGTCTATAAAAATCAAAATATTTCGAAATCTCGTCCACTGAAAGTACCAGGAGAGCAGTATCCTCTAGGAGATTGGCCTTTAATAGCCCCCATACAAATCCCATAGAGGTAGTATTTATTCAATTTAAAACTGAAATTATTTGTATTGAGGTACCAGGATAGCAGTATTCCGTAAGAGCTAAACATTCACTAAGCCTCATACAAATCGCCTTTTGATGGTTCCGTGATTTAGTCCTACACGAAAATATTTTTCCTTTGCGATTGCACAAAAAAGAACTCTAAGTATTTGAAGCAAGTTTGAAATGCGATCATACTATTGTATCTAGCTGCTACATCAGTCCACTGTTGGACAAGACCTTCCCAGTTGCAAATCTAATTAATTTTAAAGCACTCCCGACTTGCGGAATGGCGAGTGCAGTAAAAAAAAACGAAATAATTTGCTACCAAAGTAAATGGAAGTACCAGGTTTGCATAAATCCCCAGAAGCTGTTCTATGAAATCTAGTTGATAATTTTCTTAGTTTTCCCTCCAAAGTCTGAAATCGATTTTCTGACATTGATTTTGTAAATTTAAAAATATCTACGCTACTTTCAATCCACTTTTGATAAAAATAAATATTCTCAAACAAACAAAATATTTCTGCAAATTGAAAGTTTTCCTTTTAAGAAAAATGCTTATCAAACATTAAGCCGCCTGAAATATTTTAAAAATCTTATAACACGAGCGTATCGAACTTTCTCGAATCTGTTCAAAATATTTGATATTCCAGAATGTTCAGAAGACTTTACCACCAAAAACCCGAAAAGTTTACTGAAATTGTTTTTTGTAAATTACTCAGACCCACGCTACTTACAATTTACTTTTCGATAAAAATGAATCTAGTCAAACAAACAAAATATTTCTATGAATATGAATAGTAAGTTTCTTTAAGAAAATTGCTTAAAATCTCTTAGCCGCCTGAAATGTTTTTTTGAAATCTTACAACGAGAAAGAATCGAACTTTCCCGGTTCTGTTCAAAACTATTTGATATTTTGTAGCTTTCAGAATAATTTTCTTAGCGAATTGTCTCAAATTTTAGCTTAGTACCCGCCCTGCTCTAGACTTTGATAAAAAAACATTTTGTCAAAAACTTCCAACAGAATTTACTTTTCCCGCGCAAGATGTTACGAAACTTTAAATAGGGAAGTTCCCACGATTGTGTTTTTACTAAATAAATTCTAGATAGGTTTACCTAGCTCATCATACGTTTTGTGGAAAACTTCAAACTAAATTTTACTTTTCCCGCGCGAAGTATTTTTTAACTTATAACATTCAAAGTTCCCACGATTGTGATTTTTGCAAAATAGATCCTAGATGGATTTTCCTAGCTCATCGCCCCAAGATTTTCCTAGTCTAAAATATTGAAGTCAATAATATGGTCTGTCAGTTTGTATGGCGTCAAACTACGTCGATCGTTTGTGCAATGATCGAACCTAATCTAAAATGGGAATACGGAGTGGCAAAGTCCGATTTCCTAGATTTACCTAGTGCCCTACATTTCCTAAATATTCAAACACATTATTCAGAAAGTTTGCTGTATCGTGATTTTTGATACGCAAACCCACAAAACAATGCAGTTGAATCCTAAGATAAACACGTCCAATCCCTCCAAAATCCAAAAATCCCAATATTTATTTAGAAAATTATTGCGCAACTCATCTAGACCAGGTTTTTTTAGTCCACCCCGTCAATCGAATGAATCTCACAATATAATTTCCCTTATTTCAAGCTAGCGATTCGATGCGGGACTAGGTTTTCTTTCGTCTGCCCAGTCGCTGACCGAAACAACTAACTTTAACCTTATTTAGATTTGCAAAAGTCTCAACTAAATATTTTATAATCCAGCCAAGGACGTTTGCAAAGCTATTCCTAACCAAAAATTGTGGAGACAGCTCAGCCCGTACTAAGTAAGTACCAGCCTATGACATTCCAAAATTTTTATCAAAACCAAAAATATTATTTCGATCGAAATGAATTTTGCCCCAAGCTAATAAAGGTACGTGTCTATCGAGAGAGAGCTAAAGCTAGAATGAATCCCCGCCAAATCGCTTGTATGGCTTATATAGGGTTGCTTTTATTCTTTTTAATGAGGAAAGCAAAGGCTTTCCGAATTATACAGCCATAATTTCTGCAAAACATTAATTCAAATTTCGAACACGTTCGTCTAGCCGAGCCTCGAGCCGAGCCGAGTCCCTACAATGTACAACATAGTATTGTACAGCATAATATTGGCCGTCAGAGGAATGTACGACGTGATGGAGCACGACATGGTGGATGGAATCAAAACAATGTCGCCATCCATCACCCCGTACCGAAAGTGCACAGGGTGGATTGCACGACATGATGGTTGGAGACATCACGTGTTGTGGTAGAATAGTGATGTGACTGGATCGATAATATTTTATGCATTTCTAACTTAATCGATATTGTTTTTATATTTAATATATTCTTTAGTAAGCTTGGTCGCTCACTTCGTTCGCTCCAGGGGTCACTGTTCTAACCTAACCTAACCTACTGTGTCGGATTTGTGTTAAGTATGTTTTATTACTGCGGGGCTGCCCAAACCCTGGGGGCACCCCCCCCCTCCGTGGGTTGACTTGCATGTCATGTTCCAATAATAAATCGATAACTCGATCAAAGTCAACACTGTCACATCACTACATCCGCTGTGACGTCATTTGTTTTGATTCCATTTCCACCCCTGTACATTATTGGTCCGGGCCCGTATTTCAAGACCATCCATCCATCACGTTGTACAATGATCTGCTGTACAATACGCTGCCGTGCCTTAACCTGCTGTACATTGAGTATGTCGTGCATTGTGGTTCCCCGCCGAGCCCCGTCCCATACTTTTTAAAGAGTAAAAGCGATGCGCAAAGGCAATTCAGCTATACAGCCTTATCATTTTTAATGCCTTTTGCCTCGTTGGAGTACCAGGGTAGCATAAGCGCCAAAGAAAGTATTGAATCGAAATCCAAAGTTATTTCGTTCAAATAACGAAATATTTAGTAATATTTATTAAGGAAAAGTACCAGGGCAGCATACTGCCGTAGGAGATTATTGAAATAAATTACTATGGACTTGCTAGAAGCCGTAGAGATTGCTATTTGGATGCGCCCGCGTCTACTTCCATACATTTTCATAGAGTCACGCTCTACCAAAATAATATTCAGATGAATATTGGCAATCCACGCCTATTCTGACCCTGCAGATCAGTTTTTTTTTGCGTGTAATACTCTACATATTTGTGACGTAAGTGAAAAGCTCTACAAATGGAGAGGTTATTCACTACATTCAGCCCCCAACAATGTTCGAAATGTCAATATAAATGGAGAATATTGTTATCAAAATCCAATAAAATTGATGTCACAAATATGTTAAAAGAAGATATTACACTTCCATTCAAAAATGTATTTCATGTGGTGTGGAGCTAAGCCGAGTTTTCAGCTTCCATAAACACTTCATGAAATTTAAAATCATCAACAACTTTAAGAAAATGAACAAAAATCTATCCAACGGGTTAAATCGAAGCCTTGCGTAGAAAAGAGAGTTGTGAATTCTCTCAGTCAGAAGGACACAACATTCCCACATCAAGTCAATACTCGATTTATCATGATTTGTAAAATGATCCAGGAAAATCGCTCTACTCCAAAACCACCATAACCCTATTGCCAGATATCTAATTGTGCATAGTTCAAAATTGCCTCTCTAAATCCCAAGTCGTCTTTATTTAAACTAAAACCCAGCCTAATGTATGTTGCTTACGATAGTCATTCTATAAGATCTAAACTCAGCTAAGGTGAGTCACTTACAAAACTTTATACTATAAGCGTTGTGTGGGGAAATTAGCTTAGCCCTTTCAGCATTCAGCCTGAGAGCTGCATGTGAGACTGAAATTGATATGAAACATCTGTTACATAAAAACAGAAGTGACAGCTGTCCTACTCCTCAACATCTAATTTTCATATCAATTCGATTGTAAGTATAATGTCTTCTGAATGGAAACTAAATATCTGTTTCCACTAATAGATGGCCAATGAAGTTCTGTATGAGCCTCTCAAACCATATTTTAACCCTTTCATTTCATCCAATTCAAACTCCCCCCCTACTAATCTTCACTCTTTCATTAAAATAATTTCTACATTTACAGCTCCTCAAAGAAAATTCAGCCTTCCTCAAACTCAGATTCAATCTGTCATACACGAATCTCAAAGCATTACTATTTGTGGATTCCAATTAAACAGTTCAACCAAATTTACTATTTCGTGCTTTCTGAAATATTTTTTTAATCGCGAAATAAATTGTTCGTCAGGAAACATTCTCCAAATATAAAGAAATTCGAGGAGGTATCTAAGCTTTGGATATGAAATAAAACATTAAAATACCTTTTCCTCGATTTGAGCATTTAATCGATCTAATACCTTTTTTATCGTTTACGATTTACAGATTAAGAAGAAAATACGAATCGTTTGATTCAAATATGTTCTTCCCGTACCTCGAAATTATTTAAATTAGCTAACTACGTTTTCTACAAAGTTATGCCAAAATGCTACGTAAACCTACGCCAATTGCAAAATTACGCTTATGAATTGCCACTTTATCAGTTTGTTCAAAGAGATCTTTATGTTTATTTTAAGTAATGTACGCCACTGCAAACATAATATTTTTGCAATTTTATACATAAATCACGCCTTTATCCCTACCAATTTTATGACGAAGAAAATTTACAAAGTGAGAAAGAAAAGTTGAATTTCCTTATTTCGTTTTTGTTAGAAATTCAACTCATTTGTGCTAAAAGTTACGCTAAAAGGAAAATAACTATATGCTTGCTATTTTCATGAAACCCAGAAATACCATTAGTAATTGAATATTTACGCTCTACGCATAATTGCAAAAAACTACGCCTTATTTGCGCTAAAAATAGATTGAAAATACAAATGAATGAGAAGGTTTATCCCCCTGAGAACTCTTATTTTGACTCAAAAATTCCCTAGCCAATCAGAAAAATAAAATAACTGCTTAACGACTATTGTTAGGCTGAAGTAAAATTATTTTTCACATAACTACTATACCGATAATCGAAATTAGCAATTAGTTTTACAAGTGATTAAAATTTAAAAGACCAATAATCTATTCGAAAAAAGATATAGCTGCCAGGTTTCTTAGATTCCCCGCGCAAATATCCCTTTAATTTGTATGTTCAACCTATGCCTTTAAAATTGAAACAACAGTTGTTTTTGTTTTAAAATAATTTAATTCATAAATATCCCAGATAAGTGCGAAACGGAACCACCTACCGCGATTTTCCCTAACCCTGAGACCCCAACTTAGTCAATACTGCAATTTTTCAAGTGATATAATCCTAAATTTATCTTGAGCTTGGAATTAAAGGCAACGCGCTCCCCGCCAAATCAAAGTTTGAGATTCAAAATACTACCCCATGAATTTAGAAATATTTTAGATACCCCAAATCGTACACGCGCTTTCTACTATTATTTTCTACGCACACCGATACGCCCAAAAGCGTAAAAGTTTTCGACCGCCGCAAAGAAAACCCAATGCTAAAAATTCCGATTTTTAATTAAAGTAACTAAATAAAATTGGTTTGCAAACCTCTTTCGATCAATATAAAAATTAGATAATATTTCAACTATGCCGTAATCTAACTAATTTTCTTCTTCTCTTTGGATCGCTTAACAAAGAAATATCCGATAACTGGTCTACCTAACTTCGTCTATAATAGAGAACCGGAATATTTACTTTTTTCTACGCTACGTATTGATAACCAAAAATCATATTTTGTTGAGTCATTTGAGACTTAGCCTGTTGTTTAACTTTAAAAATCGGACGCGAACCGATGTATTCAATGAGTTTCTTTCTACTGTATTTACACGATTAAGTTTGAACCTCGTCCAAAGTTAAATGTTACAGATCTTCCTGAACCTAACATAAAAACAACTTGTATACGTGCATTCGGTTATTGATGATAGACAGTAAATATTTTTTACAAAACTAAGCGCCCAAGCTACTATTTAATAGCGCCGCCTAGCTCATTCAAACTAAATAATATTTGCTTTCCTAAATTTTTACCCACATCTATAAGATCTTTTTAAACTTATCTTTCGAATTTATCAAAATAATAAAACGTCTCATAGAAGAACTAATCAAATATCCAAATTCCCATTTAAAAAAGCAAAAATCTAAGAATATCTCTGACTACTATTGTAGTCTTAACGGAACCTCGTTAAACCTAGCATAACTAACCACCGAGACCTGACTATGAATGGTACACCACATGACTAATCTTTTTTACAGCCTATACAGCCCCCAGACCCAAGATAACCCTGCGTCATTGTTTTATTTTGTACCTGAACATTAGTTTGGCTACCCCTATTTGTTGCTAAAAAAGTAAACAACCTACTGTTGTCAATCCCAAAAGCCTTAAGTCCTATTTTTAAACTAATGTCAAACTTTGCTAAACTAACCTTCCTGAAATTCAGAAATGTAGCTGATTTTAACCTCTTACAAAATCTATTCTGGATACTTTTTTGGTTTAAAAGATGCATATCCTACCTACTCTAATTACTAAACACGGCAACCCCAAATCGACAAATAGATTTCCTGTAAAGAATTCTGAGTTTACTAATTTGACACAAGAAGGTTTAATGAATTACGACCATTTAGATTCTACTCGACATTCGAAGATCATAAAATCAGACAATACGCGAGATAACCCTATTCTACACATAAAAGAGACCTAAACAAGCCCATATCAAACATCTAACAAGAAAATGTCTATGTTTTATAAACTATCCACATATTTTATGATCTCTAACAACCTTTAAACAGGTGAAACATAGAAATCTTTAGTAGACCCTTGATAGATCAAAACGTACTTTCGAAGACTGATGCCAACATAATTAATGCTAACTAACCCTAAATTTACCTTTATGAACTTTTGAATAAATTACCGAGATAAAACTCAGACAAGGAGAAACAGAGACCCCTTTTCCCTGCAAGCAAACATTCGGCTACTTCTGAAACTACTAGCCCAATTTGAAAAACTAACTACTCGTTTTCAATGAAAAAGCATCTGGTTATTGAAAAAGTAAACTCTATTTTTTTTCAAGAACAAGGTTAACAGAAATTTGATGAAATACAGAAACTTAAAGGAATCGCATTTGAGAGTAAGTATCGTAAACTATCGCCACTTGACATGACAACCCACGTATTGATATTCACACAATTACCCACCTTGCATTCTATCTCTATCTATCTGCGCACAAGTATCTATACGTAAATTGTGAAACAAGCTCCAATATCAAATTCAGCCCAGCCTAACGAAACCTATTCGTACAATGCCTATAAATTCCGGTCCTAACCTTTATCTTCTTAAAAGATTATATTCCCTATAAAAACGATAAAAGTTAATTCATTTATTTATTTCCGCACAATGAAATATAATTTTCAATTAGACCTAAGCATTCAATACTCTGGAAAATAAAAATTCTTCGTCTTTTCCCTGAAACCCCCGAATGAATCGCGGAATAATTAGTCACATAACTACAAATGTTGCCTATGTTTCTCCGTTCGTAATCTTCTTTTCTATATCCTACTAAGATCATTCTAAATCGTTTTAATTTTATCAACTAAAATGTCGGATTTTAAATACCTTTTGTTCCTTGTGAAATATGTGTTACGTAATTATTAACCCCTACGAAAAATGCTACGAATGCTACGGCGTAGCAAAATGGTTACGCGACCTAATAGTGAAATTAATTTTGCATACCTACTTTTAAATCAAAGTGTGATATCGCGGTTAACTTAAATTTTCTTTTATTCATATTAAAACCCCAAGGTCAATGACATTAACCTACGACAATACCCCACAATAATTATTTGAGAAAATTTTGTAAAAATATCGAATTCAAATAAAATGGTATAAGCGTAATGCAAAATTTGTAACTTTATGGAACATTTACGAGTGCAAAATTTTACAGATAACACACATACATACTTCCTTCTCTAAATGCATGACTATTAACGATTATTTCAGCTTTCACTTTATGTATTGAAATAGCAAAGCTTTAAGAAGATTGACTAACTTCTTTCGGAAATACCTTTTTCCCCGGGTCGCTAGCTAAGATAGTTATAAAGAATGATATTGCAAGGCTTTATACTGCGAAAAACCCTACGATTAATTTTTACGTAAGACTTTCCTGTCAAAATAATTTATGCCTACCCTAACCTAAACTATTTTATACTTAGAAAAGATACAAAATATTTATGACGTACAAAATTTTACAAAAACTTCTCAATATTTCTACGTCAGTTTTCTTACGAAAATTCTAATTAAATAGGTTAATTGAGTTACTGAAAAGTCTTAAAATCGTGTTATATCGTATTAGTTCCTTAAATTACCCTACCAATTCTTCGTAATAATCATTTAAGTAACTTTAACTACTAAATAATTATTTTTTTTGACTCGGACTATTTTACTCAATCTCTCTTTACAAATATTTACTGTCTGTAGGTAGGTTTTAATTTTAAAACTTTGAGAAACAATATCTTGTCTTATGACTTTTTTATTAAACTTACTTATACCCCAAAAGAAAATAAGATAATGGCTACAAGCCTACCTATAAAAAATGGCGCCACAGAGGAGAGGATAATAACAAAATCTATCTAAAAGACTCTACCTACTACTTCTAAATGAAAGCTTGAACTGGTTTTGGAACTTATTGTATTGTGTTGTATTCCAAAATGTTTAAGCTATTGCATAGCTATCGAATTTTAACTATCTTAGACTTGATTTTAAACCCTTCTGATCAAATAGAAAACTATTGATAAAAATACATTTTCGTAGATTAATCCTTGCGTTTTACTAAGTAACTTGTTTTAAATGAAATATCATGGTAAATTAAAATCAATCCTGTTTGTATATATTGTCACCCATATTATAAATGCGAAAATCTTTAATATTTCTTTGAAAACCCCGCTCATTTGACTACTTTTAATAGATTTTCTGAACTTTATTATACAGTTTGACAATTATTTTTTTAAAACAGCCCCCAAATTATAAGACTCTTGCCTAGAGAAACTATCTCATACTAATTTCCCTATATTGCAAAATGATATCAAAGAATCTAGAAATAAAACAGCCCCCGGACTAAAATTTCCTTAACTAACTATTCAATTCTACGCTAAATCGGAACTGCTTTCCCTTCAACGATCCATTTCACGGTTACCAAATTGTGATCATAGCTTACAGGCTATGACCACCGATGAATCCTTAGCTAAATAACCCTACCCACTATAAATAATTTATCTGTGAAAACTGAAAATACTCCGTATTAACTCAGCGTTTATCCTGGATTGCGGCACCACAAAATTGTAACGTCCCTAACCTATGCAGCCTAAAGAACCTATGCAGCTACGCACCGCCGAAGAGTCCTAAGCTTAAAATAACCCTAACTACGAAAGTACTACAAAGACCCTATACGTAACCTACAACTAATCTCATAACTATCTATACGACAAGCCTGCTAACCCTAAAATCGTCGACTTAATATTCGGAAGAACGTAATATCCAGAAGACTCTAACTATCGTGTCCTACTAATCTAAGAAATGGCCAGTGAAAACGTCAGAGTAGTTAGGAACCTACGTTGCGATAACCCAGAATAGAATGAAGGAAAGCAGTCTCATTAACTCTACCTACTAATTTTTATACCCAATCCGATATCCCTACTATAAAAATTCCTAAACAAAATACGTCAACAAAATGCTAAACATATTAAAAGGATCATGGAAGAACAGCTAAGTTTCCCACACGAAAAGAGAGAGAGAGAGCTAAGTTTGAACTCTATAACCTGAATTGGAACTCTAACCATCATAATTTCATTTTGTTTTTTAGTATAAAATGAGAATAATACTGTAAATAAATGTAGAGCAGATCTGAATAGTCGATTCCTAGCACTGAATTCGATAGAACAACAAAGGTCGGAAAGATTGCTTCATGGCTAAGTCTTATTGAATTTATTTTGACTTGGACTAACTCTGTAATGTACTACTTTTGTGAGTGAGAAGCTCTTAACAATGACGGTATTCCCAAGGGAATACCGAGGTTCCACCACCGTAACCCCTCGAACCTTTCCTGACCACTCCAGGATTTTATAATAATAAAGCCAAAAGTGTGCAGTTTATGCAAAAATTTTGAATTTGGAAGAATTTACTACTGAGTCATCTTTTCCTCACATCAGTAGTTCACTGCCAAAAATAGGTATTTATTTACAACCTTCCAGTCTATATTTATGACTGACAAATGTTATTTATAAAACAAACTATGTGTCCATAAAAGATAATGGTGAATAATAACCAAACTTTATGATAGCATTCCATTTTTATTTTTTAGAATAGCTATAGAGGCACTGAGTTCTTGGCCTAAGTTTAATTAATTTCAACATTAAATTCAAGTAAGCATCTGAATCTTAACATACTTACAAGAAATTGAAAGCAATAATACTTTTTATCTTTAGTACTATGCAAGTAATTCTATGACTTTAATTCCAATGGTTGCGATAGAACCAGAAGGCTGATAATAAATATCAAAATTGTTTTGTGATAAAAGTAAATACATAAATATATTTTTTTCAAACTATTTACTTTCAAAGGTAGAAAACTTTACCATGAAACAAATCGTCCATCTAATAAGGAACTTCAAAAATGTTTCAAATTTTTAAAGCAAATGAATTCAATTTGATAAGTCAAAAGAAATTTGTAAAGTGGATCTCTATTATAATTATAAGAATCCACATTTTTATCAATTAACTCTACTTATTATGCGCCCAAAAATGCAAAAGTTCAAGGAAACTCTATTAGGTTTTTCCCAAACTATAAATTCCAGTAGTTAATATTTTCAAATTATTACTGATCAAAAAGGTGTAAAAATATAACTGAAAAGGATCATATTTAGTCCAACATCCAGCCATTAACAAAGTTCGAAATATCTTTTTATTTGAGTTCTAATTTAAAATGTTCAGCAATACTTTATTTAGTAGTGGTCTGATCTAGAACTTCACTACGATAAAAATTTCAAAGTTACTAGAAAGAAAAAATAAATTTTCATGGATGTTAAGAATCCCGGAAAACAAAAGTAATATTTACAATTCAAAATTGCCCAAAAATATTAAGGGATGAAATCCAGACATTATTTCGAATATACAAAACCTGGGAAATAAAAATATTATTTCTTACAACTCATAGTTGCTAAAGAAAACTAAGGGATAAAATCCAGTCAATATTTCGAATCTGAAGACGATTGAAAATTAAAAATTATTCACCTACAACTCAAAATTGTCCCAAAAAGATTAAGGATAAAATCCAATCAAAGTTTCGAATCTATAAAATCTCGATAAATAAAACTATTGTTTCTTACAAAGTTCCTACAAAAGGACTAAGGGATAAAATCCAGTCAAGGTTTCAAAGGTTCTCGGAAAACAAAAATAATATTTCTTACAACTCGTAAGATGCTACAGAAAGACTACGGGATAGAATCCAGTCAATGTTTCGCAAGCGACGAAGAATCTCAAAATTTAAAAATATTATCTACTTCTCAAACTCGCCTAGGAAGACTAAGGAATTAAAATCCATTTAATATTTTGCAAGCGCTGAAAAATCTACTACGATTTTCTAAGACCTACGATACGGCGCTCGCTAGTATGTCTTACGATTTACATTTTGCAATAGAAAATCAATACGAGAACGTAATATGCTTTAAAACAAAATTTCCATAAATCTGATATCGATCTGAGACGGTTTCAGCAAGAAAAGTTCGTTTTGGGTGTTTGAAAGATTTTCCTTAGAAACTTGAACCGATTCGGCTCCAAAAATATTTCAATACAAAATGTATGGCTAAAAGCAAAATTCGAAATTTTGAAGTCTAACTAACATCTAGAGTCCGTCCACTGCTGGACATCGCCTCCCCAAAGTCACTCTAACTTGCTCTAACTATCCCCGACCTTCGGATCGGCGAGTGCAGTAGAAATTGTCTATAAAAATCAAAATATTTCGAAATCTCATCCACTGAAAGTACCAGGAGAGCAGTATCCTCTAGGAGATTGGCCTTTAATAGCCCCCATACAAATCCCATAGAGGTATTTAAGTATTTATTCAATTTAAAACTGAAATTATTTGTATTGAGGTACCAGGATAGCAGTATTCCGTAAGAGCTAAACATTCACTAAGCCTCATACAAATCGCCTTTTGATGGTTCCGTGATTTAGTCCTACACGAAAATATTTTTCCTTTGCGATTGCTTGAGAAATGTATTGAATTTGATTTGAAAAACCTACTTGCAATTTCCTTTTCGAAACAAAATGAATCTTACAAAAGAAACATTTTCAAACAAATGTGATTTTCCTTTAAGAAATTATCAATATTTTGACCCGACGGAAAAATCTTTAAATTTTCACAACTCAAACCGATCCGCGATATGGATTGTACAAAAAGGAACTCTAAGTATTTGAAGCAAGTTTGAAATGCGATCAAACTATTGTATCTAGCTGCTACATCAGTCCACTGTTGGACAAGACCTTCCCAGTTGCAAATCTAATTAATTTTTCATCCCCTCTATTCAAAAAACTACGCTTTAGTCGCACATAAGTGGGATTAAAGTAGGTCATTTAATCCCAAGGGATTAAAATTCATTTGAATTTGGAACACAAATATTTGCAACCAATCAATCGAAAATTTACTACAGATGGGTTTTTTCTCTGCAACACTACCTGTTATCTGCTATTTTATCGAGTATTTTACACCTAGTATTTAGCTCATAAAACACCTAATTCCTAGCAAAATTTGAAATTAAAAAGTAATGTGTCAAATTTTATTTTTCTTTTGGCGCGATAACTGGCCGGCAATGGGCAACAACAATATAACCTCACAATTATATTGCAATAAAATGAAATGAAATGTGTGATGATAATGGTTTTGTAAATATTGGATGCTTATAAGGCAATATATGGGATGTATTGTAAAATAATGGATAATAGCAAGCAATATAGAACTTCGTCGATTAAGTAAGTATTTATTGTTTTTCTCATAGAGGGGGATGAAAAGTAGTATGTATCACTCGGGTATAAAGTTATTTATTCTCAGGCGACTTACATTGAATCCCTCGCTTCACTCACGATTCTACTTTAAAATCCCTCGCTACGCTCGGGATTTTACTCTAGAATCCCTCGTTCCGCTCATGATTCAAAATAGCGCCCTCGCCCTAAATATATCACTTTATTCCCTTGTTATAAAAACTACTATTAAAGCACTCCCGACTTGCGGAATGGCGAGTGCAGTAAAAAAAAACGAAATAATTTGCTACCAAAGTAAATGGAAGTACCAGGTTTGCATAAATCCCCAGAAGCTGTTCTATGAAATCTAGTTGATAATTTTCTTAGTTTTCCCTCCAAAGTCTGAAATCGATTTTCTGACATTGATTTTGTAAATTTAAAAATATCTACGCTACTTTCAATCCACTTTTGATAAAAATAAATATTCTCAAACAAACAAAATATTTCTGCAAATTGAAAGTTTTCCTTTTAAGAAAAATGCTTATACATTCATTACCATTGCATTGCATTCGTTACAAGATAATCATGTATTTATCAAACATTAAGCCGCCTGAAATATTTTAAAAATCTTACAACACGAGCGTATCGAACTTTCTCGAATCTGTTCAAAATATTTGATATTCCAGAATGTTCAGAAGACTTTACCACCAAAAACCCGAAAAGTTTACTGAAATTGTTTTTTGTAAATTACTCAGACCCACGCTACTTACAATTTACTTTTCGATAAAAATGAATCTAGTCAAACAAACAAAATATTTCTATGAATATGAATAGTAAGTTTCTTTAAGAAAATTGCTTAAAATCTCTTAGCCGCCTGAAATGTTTTTTTGAAATCTTACAACGAGAAAGAATCGAACTTTCCCGGTTCTGTTCAAAACTATTTGATATTTTGTAGCTTTCAGAATAATTTTCTTAGCGAATTGTCTCAAATTTTAGCTTAGTACCCGCCCTGCTCTAGGCTTTGATAAAAAAACATTTTGTCAAAAACTTCCAACAGAATTTACTTTTCCCGCGCAAGATGTTACGAAACTTTAAATATGGAAGTTCCCACGATTGTGTTTTTACTAAATAAATTCTAGATAGGTTTACCTAGCTCATCATACGTTTTGTGGAAAACTTCAAACTAAATTTTACTTTTCCCGCGCGAAGTATTTTTTAACTTATAACATTCAAAGTTCCCACGATTGTGATTTTTGCAAAATAGATCCTAGATGGATTTTCCTAGCTCATCGCCCCAAGATTTTCCTAGTCTAAAATATTGAAGTCAATAATATGGTCTGTCAGTTTGTATGGCGTCAAACTACGTCGATCGTTTGTGCAATGATCGAACCTAATCTAAAATGGGAATACGGAGTGGCAAAGTCCGATTTCCTAGATTTACCTAGTGCCCTACATTTCCTAAATATTCAAACACATGATTCAGAAAGTTTGCTGTATCGTGATTTTTGATACGCAAACCCACAAAACAATGCAGTTGAATCCTAAGATAAACACGTCCAATCCCTCCAAAATCCAAAAATCCCAATATTTATTTAGAAAATTATTGCGCAACTCATCTAGACCAGGTTTTTTTAGTCCACCCCGTCAATCGAATGAATCTCACAATATAATTTCCCTTATTTCAAGCTAGCGATTCGATGCGGGACTAGGTTTTCTTTCGTCTGCCCAGTCGCTGACCGAAACAACTAACTTTAACCTTATTTAGATTTGCAAAAGTCTCAATCTCAACTAAATATTTTATAATCCAGCCAAGGACGTTTGCAAAGCTATTCCTAACCAAAAATTGTGGAGACAGCTCAGCCCGTACTAAGTAAGTACCAGCCTATGACATTCCAAAATTTTTATCAAAACCAAAAATATTATTTCGATCGAAATGAATTTTGCCCCAAGCTAATAAAGGTACGTGTCTATCGAGAGAGAGCTAAAGCTAGAATGCAAAGAATACTATACTCTCACTGGCGTGGAGCTAGAATGAATCCCCGCCAAATCGCTTGTATGGCTTATATAGGGTTGCTTTTATTCTTTTTAATGAGGAAAGCAAAGGCTTTCCGAATTATACAGCCATAATTTCTGCAAAACATTAATTCAAATTTCGAACACGTTCGTCTAGCCGAGCCTCGAGCCGAGCCCCGTCCCATACTTTTTAAAGAGTAAAGCGATGCGCAAAGGCAATTCAGCTATACAGCCTTATCATTTTTAATGCCTTTTGCCTCGTTGGAGTACCAGGGTAGCATAAGCGCCAAAGAAAGTATTGAATCGAAATCCAAAGTTATTTCGTTCAAATAACGAAATATTTAGTAATATTTATTAAGGAAAAGTACCAGGGCAGCATACTGCCGTAGGAGATTATTGAAATAAATTACTATGGACTTGCTAGAAACCGTAGAGATTGCTATTTGGATGCGCCCGCGTCTACTTCCATACATTTTCATAGAGTCACGCTCTACCAAAATAATATTCAGATGAATATTGGCAATCCACGCCTATTCTGACCCTTCAGATCAGTTTTTTTTTGCGTGTAATACTCTACATATTTGTGACGTAAGTGAAAAGCTCTACAAATGGAGAGGTTATTCACTACATCATGTAGCAGTCTGGAAGATCTAGCCAGCAATCTAATTTATGTTACAACCTCGATATAATAATTTGAAGTTCAAGTCTAGTCTTGCCTATCTAGAATAAACGGAGGCTTTTTCAAGGTTTGGTGTAACTTACTTACCCAGGTTGTTTAGATTAACCTTCTGGATGGCTGAACAAACAAACTAACAAAAGCTTTGTAGAAAAAGTTTAATTATAGTCGTATATGGGTTGGTATTGGTTTGTACTTACTTACACATTGATTTTATTTTGGTTTATCACATATCTTAAGTACTATCTACAGAATATTTACATTTTATTGTCTTGAAGATATGTAATCTCTTAACGTATCGTCATTCATCATCCACTTGATACATAATCACAAACACGGGCCTCGCACGCGCAGTGGTATATCAGCCTGGTCGGAGAACAGACCGTCGATGCCTGCATCCATGAAGGCCTTCACCTCTCCTGCAAGGTCTCCCCTTGCAGACTCTGATCTATCAGCGCTTCGGAACTCGGCAGGCAAGAAAGTATTCTCCGCCCGGAAGGTGTATGGGTGCACCTTCAGACCCGCAGCATGAGCATCTCTGACAAAGGTTGTGGGCGCACCGAGCTTGTCGTCCTTATCACGAGGGATGATGTAGCCCTTGTCAGGACCGACTGCAGCTGCGTATTTTGCTACCTCTATGAGACCCTCCGGTGTAGCCATGTCCGCGTATGTGAGTTTACTTCCAATAAGCTTTTGATCGTACGGCTGCGTTGTTTTGTCACTTTCAAACAGCTGCAGTAACCTTAAGTCTGTCATATTTCTCAGTTCTTTTAAATTATTAACTTCGAACGATTGGATGTAAACAGGTGATCGCCAATCTAGGTAGCCGTTTCTGTGAAGAGTGTCGACAACGAGCGTTTCCATTGGCAAGTTTAGCTGTTTGAAGTGAGTGCTGTGTTTGATTTCTGGGTAAACCCCGATTGCACGTTGCTGGCTCACTTGCATGTTCTTTACGAGGTCGATAATTTCTTGGAAGGTTGGAATTTGAAATGCTCCGTTCATTCTGGCATTTCCAGGTCTTATATCGGGGATGCGTTCTACAGCTTTCAGAGTCTTCAATTCGTCGAGTGTGAAGTCTTCTGAGAACCAGCCGGTCATTTCCTTGCCGTCGATCTTTTGTGTTCGGCGGCGATGTGCGAACTCTGGACGATGCTTGACGTCAGTGGTGAGGCCTAGTTCGTTGTCGTGTCGGGCGACAAGGTGGCCGTCCTTGGTCATCACCAGGTCTGGTTCGACGTAGTCTGCACCCATGGTGATGGCGAGAGCGTAGGAGCCGAGGGTATGCTCTGGCACGTAGCCACTGGCGCCTCGATGAGCGATGATCAGCGGGGTGCACATATCAGGGGAGTGCTCCAATTTCCTTTCCGCTGGTAGAGCACATATTCCACTTATTGCCACTAGTGCCCAAATCCACGTCACGGTTTGTACACCCATCTTGAAGTAACTGCCGGCCAGTTTATCTGCAAAACAAGTTTGTTTATTGTAATTAAATACCTATTAAGACTGTTAATGAGCTTAGTGATGAAATCGAAATTAAATGGTATCTACTATCTACCCGATGTTCACTGGTCGTCAAGCGACGGAGAGTAAATAAAAATACATTTTATCTTTTGAGCAGAAAGTCACCTGCTATTGTCGAGTACAATAACCCAACTACCCAAACCATTTTGTCATCTTTACAATTTCAGCTATAATTATCTCATTTGCAAATGAATGTGACTACTTACGTAGGTAGGTATTTACTTACCCAGAAATATGAAATAATTATATTGGTAAGTCTTATAGTTATAACGTCACGCACATGTTTTCGAGTCACACACACAACACAGCACTGAACGTGAATATTTTAGCTGAGTTCGTTTTATCTAAACTTCAATTGAGAGATTATAGAGCACTTCAGTACAATTGCAAAGCAAAATGTTTTCTCAAATTGAAATAAAATACGATAATAAATCATGTACTATAAGTTAAATAAAAGCTTTTTAAACATATTGAGTAAAATTACTAAGATTATACATAAAAGAGATACGACTTATTAGCTCGAAAGAATGTATTGTACAGGAAGCCGAAACAGTCGAACTTGTAGAGAAGGTAAATCGTTTGGTGTGACCTAGGAAGACACCTTGGTCCTCTACATCAGGAAAAACGTAGATATCAGTGTTTAGTTAAATGTCAGATGTCTAAGAAAGAATAATACTTTTATCGCAAAAAGTTAAGAATATCTATACATATAATATGAATGATATCCCTCCGCCGATAAGAACCTTAAAAACTATAAACCAGTTCAAAAGAAAACTAAAATGTTTGTTTCTAGATATTCAAAAACAGTTTGAGACTATTCAGTGTCCCGTTAAGAATAGATTTACCTATATGAATTATGTCTATAATGATAAGTTGCAATAACGAAATAAGCTATATTGTCATAAGCTACATAATCATAAAATTGTACTACTATGTTGAAGTTGTTTTTACTATATTAACTTCTGCTCGTTGTAATTATAATATAAATTGTATTATCATGGAAATATACTATTATGTTAAAGTTGTCTTTACTACATTAACTTTTGCTCGTTGTAATAACAAAATAAACTGTATTATCTTGAATTTATACTACTATGTTAAAGTTGCCTTTACTACATTAACTTTTGCTCATTGTAATAACAAAATAAGTTGTCTTTACTATTTAACTTTCACTCATTATGTAAAATGATCTTCTTCTTCACTCTTTGACTTAGGGTGGACTTAAAATCAGCCATGCTGTGTTCACACCTTTCTTCCACTAATGTACCTAACTCATATTAAGTTCTTTAGTAAAACTGCCTAATGTTAAAATGTACCTACCTACGATATTATTGTAATTTGTGATTATAAATGTGGAAATAAATGGATTGTATTTGTATTTGTATTTAATAAAATTATAACAACCTCCTGTCTGTACATTAAAGATATTAAAGAAAAACTAAGATCTTCTTACAACCAACAAAAGTCAAAAATATGATTTAAAAATTTTTTGTCTGTCTGTCTGTTTGTTGTTCGTCTTTCATGCAAAAACTACTGGACGGATTTTGTTGATACTTTTTTTGTTATATAGCTATATGTTTAAAAAAATACGGTGAAATATCTTCAGTATACACTTGTCTTATTTATTGGATAACTAGCTGGTGCCCGCGAACTTCGTCTCGCCAAGGGATGTTTATGCGCCAACAGAAGATAAAAAACGATTATAATAGAGTCATTTCCGTATGTTTTTAAAGTGAAACCGTGCTCTTGGTGTTGCATGACAGTTAGATAGGCAGACGGACTCCAAACTTCTCGTTTTTACTTTATTTTACTCCCACCATACCAAACGTCAAAATACGTCGCAATAAAACCTAAAGAATCTCTTTATAAACCATATTTGATTTTCTACCTGTAGGAGCCTATTTCTATTCTATTTCAGCCTATTGCATTCCATTGCTGAACGCAGGGAACCCCATAAGGCACGATCTCCCGTTTTTACCATCCAGTCACTACCAGCTGCCTTTTTCAAGTCAGCGTCAGCAGTCCACCTGGCCGGTGAGAGTATAACGCTACGCTTACTGAGGCATGGCCACCATTCGAGAATTCGCTTACTCCACCATCCATCGGTTCTACGACAAATGTGACCAGCCCTCTGCCACTTCAGCTTGCTACACTTCCAGACTATGTCCGTCAGTTTGGTCTTTTTTCGAATAGCCTCATTCCGGTTTTTATCCATTATAGAGATACCGAGCATAGACCTGTTCATAGCTCACTGAGTGAAATATAGCCGGTGGGCCAGTTTTACTGTCAAGTTCCACGTCTCGGCTCCGTAGGTCATGACTGCTAGGACGCATTGATCGAACACCTTGGTCTTGAGACATTGTGACAAAGATGATTCGAGGATGTGACGCAGCTTCCCAAATGCTACCTAGTCAACCTGCACTCTTCTTGTGATTTCAGCCTCAAAGTTGTCTGTTCCCATCTGAAAAACATATGTCTGAACAACTTCAGGGGTTTCACATTCGACGGAGACCAGCTCAGGGATTATGTGTTGATTGAACATAATCTTCGTCTTATCCAAGTTCATCCAAAGGGCAACACGTCTCGAGGCAGATTTAATATGTGTATGAAGTGGCTCCCCGGACTGTGTGCAATTAAAGGCGCAAGTAATATCATTCACTACTTACTATTATTAATTACACTCATCCTAGTGCATGCTAGCGATATACTCCAAACTCCTCCATCGGCTGTCCCCGTCGGCGTCTATTAAATACTCCTAGTTGTTTATTGTATGCGTAATACGAAAGCATCTCTACTCTGATGAGAAATAATAAAATGGGAGTTTTAGCCAGTATTGAACTGTTACCGCCTTCACTGCGTGGAGATACTCCCAGCTTATGCTATTTACCAGCTGGTGGACCGAGCTCGCTCGGTTTTTGTTTTTATGCGTTAGTTTCAAAACCACTTACAATCACGGCTCCAAGACTTCCAAGTCACGGTTACATTACACTGTCTTACTCACCAACAGATGTCACTGTTAGTTTTAAAATAATTTAGAAAAAAGTGTGAAGCAACGATTTTCGGAAAATGAAACCTATCTAGAACGATTTATCGCCGCCGAAAACCCCTATTTAAAAAAAAATGAAAATCGTTGGAGCCGTTCCCGAGATCTCGAAAATATAATTGTAAAAATATAGGTATATTTTGTATACAATTCTTGCTCATTTACAGGTATAAGATTATTTTAGTTCTTTACACAGGTAACCGTCATAAAACGAAGGGCAAAAAAGCTTAGTATTCATGTAAGTAAACAGCTTTAATTTTCATCTATTTAGCTTCAAAATTCATTCCCCCTTTTTCACCCCCGTTAAGGCAGAATTTCCAAAAATCGTTATTGCGTCATTCGTAGTTTCTAACTAAATAGACAAAATGTTAATTTTAATTGAATTACCTTCAAAACTGACGGAGTTTCATACAAACTTCCCCCCTCCTATTTACACCCTTAAAGACAGAATTTCCATTAAAAAGATAGCCTATAATTATGTTAGCGAGGACTAATAGCTATATAACAAAAACTCAAGTGAACTATAGTCGAACGAATTTGATTAGACGATTTTCCACCGAGTACGTCGTGGAGTTCTTCTCGACGGCCGCTTGCGGCCGGCGGGGAAACGTTCACGTGGCAATGGCCACTCTAACGTGGTTGCACTCGCCGCCTGCGACAACAGGCGGGGCGATGGGGGGTCGCGCTGGGCGCGACTGTGGTCAAATCCGGTGATCCAGGCAAAACTTCACGCCGCGGCGAGGTCGAACCAGCCGGGTGATTCCCCATTGGGGGAGGCCCAGCTAGTGCCCGTCAGCCAGCGGCGGCTCGCTACATCTGGTGGTCTGGTCCTGTGGTTGGCTGCCTCATCCTCCTCGCGAGGGGTCCTGAGGCAGCGGTCGTGTCCGGTAAGCGGCGGTTGCCGGGCATCTTGGGATTGTGCCCACAATCCCAACTACTCGACGTGGAGTAGTGGATGTGGACAGAATATGGCCACGTCAGGCTGTGCTGGACAGCACCACCCTGAGCAGCCTATCTGGGTCCTAGAGCTCCAGTTCGCCCCTGGCGGCCATGACCCCGCCGTATGACGAGATCAGGTGCTGGAGGCTCTTTCGACGATAGTGGTCGCGTCCGCCCCCGTGCGGAGCGCGACCTGACTCAGTGAGGGTCCTGATTGCACTGATCAGGACCTTTCTGTCCTCTTCTAGGACGGCTGCTCTTGGTCTGTTGTCTTGGAGCCCGTTGGTGCTCCGGCTTCTCCTGAGGTATACCCTGAGGTGCCGACCACATCCAACGGACCCGTGGGTGGCTCTTGACGTGGCTGGCCCGGTTGTTCCACGTCCTGGGGGCGGGGCGATGCTCGCCTCCTCCGCCTCCTCGGCTTCGCTTCTTCGTCGGTCCGTCGGGGCCGTTGGCGGCCGCCATGAGAGATCCTGCCGCGTTGGTCTCTCCGCGGTGCCGCCTCCGTCCTCTTCGGCTCGACGGGTTTGGTGAGGGCGCTGTGCCTGCACGCCTGTTCCGTACTTCACGGCGTAGTACGGGGCAGTTGATGCTGTTGGCCGGATGCGCGCCGCCACAGTTGGAGCATGTGGCCGGCCTCACGGGGTCTTCTGCAGTCCCGGGCGGGGTGTTCACCGCCGCAGATAACGCACGCCAGCTTGCGGTGGCAGTGCCTACTGCTGTGCCGGAACTGCTGGCAACGATGACACTGCGGTGCTCCCTGCTTTCCACGCCATCCCTCGATCTTCACGCCGGGCATACACATCAGCTCTGTGATGTTGTAGATGCCCGGGGTGAGGTTTGGCGTGGAGGCGGCGAGGGAGAAGGTAGAGGTGGCAGTGGAGGTGCGGCGGCGAAAGCGGTGACGATCGCTGCTGCGGCAGTCGTGGGCGGCGAGTTGACCAGCGGCGGGTCGAACGATCCCGGTGTGCATGCCCGCTCGAGCTCGTCCAATACGCGCTGCAGGGCGGCCTGCGGGTTCGTACGGACGAACAACCGCGACCGATTCGGAGGGCGCTGGTGGCCCTTAAAGGGCATTTTGATGCAGTTTCGAAGCCTAATCCGCGCGAAGCGTAGCCTGCCCTCGGGGCGCAAGACCCTGGAGTACCCCCCCGGTGAGACCCTCCACCGAGTAGTAATTTCTGCGGATACTTATAATTTCCGAAAAACACCACGATAGCGCGTTTTAGAAAACTAACAGCGACATCTAGGTGGGTAAAAGTGCAACACAGTCAAATGTGGTGAGTGATTTTACCGCATTTTTTTTTTCATATCGTATTTTTAATGCTTTTTTTTAGTTAAATTCGTATGAAATCTTACCTATTAGTAGATTTAGAACCTCGAAAAAATTCTTTGCAGTTTTCGTATGAATTCCGCGAAACCAATTACTGTGTTTTCCTGTGGAAATGAGAGATTTTCCCGAAGTAAAATGTATCCTATATGTTAACCCGACTAATAAGGTATTACGACACAAAATTTGGTTAAAATCCGTCCTGTAGTTTTTGCGTGAAAGATGGACAAACAAACAGACAAACAGACAGACAGACAGACAAACAGACAAAATTTTTTTTCTTATTGTTCTGAGATCTGTATCATGACTACAATTAGAAGTAAAAATCCTTTTTTTGAACTATCCCATGTACAGAATTGGTTTCGTTTCTGTTTTATTATATGTATAGATTTCTCAACTATTTTTACATCAGGTGTAGATTTTCGGTTTGTATGACATCAAAGATTTTCCGCACCGGTTGTCATATCCGCCGTACTTTCTACTAATATGTATGTAAAATTCCGTAACTGAACTATATACCTAAACCCAACCCATACCCAACCTACATAAAATTATGCGGTGATTGTAGGTTACATCAAATAACTTGTACTTATCAGGCCAAAATCCTATATTTACACATACTTACATAGATAGAGATATATGATAATAGGATAACATTATAAAATTTGCTGAACAAGTAATTGTACCTATATACCTATTTGCAAATTAAATTACACATGATAACATGATAAATTGATAAGGAATTTAGAGGCTTCATGTTCTAGTTCTAGGGCAAGGATTCAAGGCTAGAATTAATTAAGTATAGGTACCTACCTACATATTACTTACCAACCTATTATCTTTAAATGTTGGTTTATCCTGATTTTACCAATGTACTAGGTATCATATATCGATCATTTATTAACTCTGACTCAAGGTTTCATCGGGTCGTTGAACGACTCGGGTGTTCCACACAAACAGAGAGAATTTTATTAATTTGGGTGATGCATGTTGCAATGTAGAGTTTAAGTAGAGCCAATTTCTGGTACATAGTATATTTTCATCGTAACTGTACGAATTCCAGATAACTTGCGTATCAAAACTCAGAACAAATAGGTAGATAAATACTAACATTTCAAGTAGAACCGTTTATATTTGTCATAGTTTATCAAAATCGTACGACGCGTGTCGAACGATGCGATAATAAGTAATTAGTCCGATTTTAATAAGTAAACAAGATTTATCTAAAGTAGGTAACTTAACAGACGGACCACGGTTATCGCTCACGCGTGTATTTCTTTACGGGGTAGATAGAGCGTCAATTGCTTTTATCTATCTGTGAAGTTTCGTATAAAGTAGCATGTTAAAGATAAGATTATTATGCTTAAATATTTCTCCTAACCTACCTATTAATCTAGCTAGTAGATAGGTTGCCACCTAGTGATTACATAGGTACTATTACTGAACTCAGTACTTAATTACTTTTAAAGTTTTTAAAATAGATTTTATACAAATTCTAAAAAAGAAACTATTTATACAACCCCTTTTAAAGGCAGGTTGTCAAACAAATTAGAGGCGGTTAGTATGCACATCGTACCTACTTGTATATGTCGCAGGAATGTAGCGAAATCCGGTTATTCGCGAAATCCCTAGGCCCTTCGCGAAGAGCCGGATAACTGCGAAATGCATCGATTTATTCGCACATTTCCCGGAAATCTGCGAATTCGTTATTTGCATGGACATAAATCCAGGAAAAAAAGGCGACACGCAGCTACGAAGCCGCCTAGGCATCTGCTACGACTTTTACCTCTACGCCGCTGTGTAGCTCGCGCACAGGAGCACTCGCGACGCTTCGTAAGCTCTCGTTCGTCGCAGTAGTGGAAGGTTCCGCCGCAGTCGAGCCCCTGAGACTGAGAGCAGGTGCCTAAGCGGCTTCGTAGCCGTATGTCGCCTTATACGCAGTTTTCCTGGATTTATGTCCATGCAAATAACGAATTCGCAGTTTTCCGGGAAATGTGCGAATAAATCGATGCATTTCGCAGTTATCCGGCTCTTCGCGAAGGGCCTAGGTATTTCGCGAATAACCGGATTTCGCTACATTCCTGCGACATATACTTAGGTAGTTCGTATCCAAAATTTCAGGGGCACAAGTCTGCTAAATATAAATCGTTCCAGTTGTGTACTGCCGTGTGGTGCCGGCTTAGAATAGCAACACCTCAATCCTACCCGCGGGTGTCGTAAAAACCGATTAAGTGATATTCATCCAAGAAATGGGCAGCAGCGTTCCCTGTGCTGTGAATAAAACATTTGAAAAGGGAAGGCCTGCAGTGGAATGTTGTAAGTAGTGTGTATCGATATATGACATCTAAAAGCTTGAATATTTAAAATTCCTCGACTGAACCATACGCAGATGAATTCTGTTAAAACCTTTAAAAACAAATAAGCCTAAAGTTAATATAAAATGGATAAGGATTGTTTTAATATGATCGTTATCCTAAACAAAGCAATATAGTTGCGGGTGCGGGTGCATCGTCCATTGATCACGTGGTAGTTAAGTAACAGCTTTTATTAAAAACAAACGCATCCCTCGAGGCAGGCTACCCTCTGTTGACACTGAGATTAGACGCTAGGGGTGCCACTAGCTACATTTCGTGAAAATAGATAGAGATTTGGTACCTACTATCGCCAGCAGATTGAATTAGGTACCCATATAAGGGATAAACTTACTCTGCTTTTTCTTAGTATTTGTATTAAAAAACAGTAGGTATTTGTATGTAAAAGTTGTTCCCTAGATTGATGTCCTGGCGATAGTTGAAGATTTCCGGATAGTTTACGCAGTATCCATGCTGTATCAGGGTTCTAAGTTTAGTCTAATTTAGACAGTATATACCTAGTATGGGATATGACAACCCACGCGGAAAATCGTTGATGTCACATTTAAACAGAACACACACCCAACCTTGTCAACGAAGTACCTTGTCAACAAGAAAGTCAGACAAAATTAAAATAGGTAACTGTCAAAATTTTTCCTCGATAGAATAAATGTTTCTTTAATTTGAAATTATGATGGTATGATGCTCTATGAAACTAAAGAAAGAGAAGAAGTTAGGTTTACCGGTTAGGCGTAAAACCGTTTGATATAAACCGTATTTACTTTAAGAATTTAAAAAACGAAATGCGTATTATCCTAAAGTATGCATGTTATGCAATGCGTGGCAGCGCAAAAATAACGTGCATACGCTGTCTTTTTTGCAAATCAGTTAAAGCAACCGTAGCACAGTATCACTGCAAGTTATTGATACCAGTGACAACCCTGACTCTATCATATTAAGATCCGTAGCATCCCTTTCTCGTGTTTTTTCGCCCCCGCCGCCCGCGGCACCCGCTAATCCGCAGATCGAATTAATAAGGGTTGACGATGTAGTTAATCATTATTGCCACATTGAAATACGAATTAGACATTCATTACTGAAGGGTGGCAACACTAGCGACTTTAAAACTAAGATTAAGTGCGGAATTTATTATTTTTTAAACGGATTTGAAAGTTTTATTAAAACACACCCTTTGTATTCTCTTGGTATTTTTAATAACGTGTTGGCATAGCAGGTGTATTTTCATTATAATTTTTCTTAAATGGTGTAGTTAAGTAAAAGTATAGGTCTACTATCCTGTCCCTATCAGCAGCGCCTAAAGTAGGATAAAACATTCACTTTGAGTTTACTTTGAGGTATTATTTAATATTAAAGTTGATTCTTTGAATAGCCTACCTACCTAGCCTGAAAGGCCCTAGTTACAATTTTCATATAAATCGGACAAATGATTTAGGTAGGTACCTATAATTTTTTGTTAGGTACCTACCTACTTACTTATTTGTGGTGCTTGCATTTTCGTTGTGAGTGAAATTCCCATAAACTCTACCGGGAATAGAATCAGAGTCGTAATCGTGTTTTCTCTAAATCCCTCCCTAGGGACAAGACCCTACCAGCGATAGGGTTCAGTTAATCGCATTACTATTGTCGTGGCTGTGTTTGTTTATCCTAGAGTTTTATTTGTATTTTGTAGAAATTTACAATAGATAAAATGTTTCTCATTTCGTGTAGGACTTCACAGTTCCACAACACCGGGTCGTTATACGATTTGATGACACATTAGTCACAGAAAAATATAATAGTAGGTAAGTATTTAAAACATGTGCGAAACGTTCTTAATGTCAAATTCAAACAATGCAAAAGAAGTAGGTATCTTTGATCGTAGAGTATGGTAATTTAACTTTTTTAATCTAGCTCTCTATGTTGTGTGTATGTAACAACAATTATCAGTAGCTAATCTTATCAATTAATCATATTCAACAACCATGACTGGCGGTTTGTGGTATCTGTCCTACGGGGCACGGAAACTTCTTAATTCAGTCAGTCAGGTGATTCAGTTTTCAATTTCCTCACCCGGTGACCGGTGTTTGGCACAAATGGGGATGGAACGAGTCACCGGCCTGCCAGTGTGGATGCCCAGAGCAGACAGTGCACCACCTGGCTTTCGACTGCCCTCTCAATAAATACAGCGGGTTAAGGGCAGATTTTAGATATTTCTCCTCCGACGCCCGAGATTATCTCTGTTGTAAAAACTATAAACTTTGACCAGTTTAATGGATGCCATACGATAAATAAAATAACTCGGTGACAAACTGGTCCTCCATCCAGGATCCAGGACTTCCTTTAGATGTTGCCTAGACCACATGACTCTTTCACCTAACCAAATAAACCAGCAATAATTCTACAAGAAATACCTATATCAAGGTAGAAAACGTCAGTTGGGATGAGTTATTCGTTACAGAAGTGATATCTCTAAGTGGATAATAGCAGGTTCGAATCCCTGGGCGGCACCACCACGCCCATAATCAGGGTTCGTTTATTTTTACCAATTACACACAAAAAAGCGGCTAATGGTCAGTAAATTTTGAAAGTTTAGCAGGTAACAATTTGAAATAGGCAGTTTTAGTATAAAATATCAGTTTCTTCGTTGTTTTATGAGTAACCTAATATGGTATGGTATGCGCCATTAATGGCTCATGATTGCGTGAACAATAACTATAGGTAAGGCCCTATTAAAAACATGCACGGAACTGACGCGGTACGTGGTGGGTACCTATCTAAGCGGAGGTAGTCTTAAAATTGACAAGCGATTGAATTCCGTTACCCACGTACCTAGGTACGGTCGCGTTCAAAAGTGGAGACCATGGCCTTCATTTAAGGTTTGATATAACTTTTTATCCAAAAATAGGAATATATTGAAAATCTCTATTCTGACAAAGTTTAGTAAACCCCTGTTAGAATATAGATTTTTAATATAGTCCTATTTCTGGATATAAAGTTATATCAAACTTTAAATGAAGGCCATATTGTCTCCACTTTTGAACGCGACCGCACACGCATCTCGATACCTACAGCCTATTAATAATGACCAATGTAACAAGATCCCCTATACGGTTAGGTTGAAGTGCTGCTGATAGTACCAACCAATTTATTTTTGATTTTATCTTAGTCTAAATATGGCAGACCAAAAGTTGAGACATTTGATAAGAAAGGTCATCTGATGACTATTTCACCAGCTTATTTTCTGTTCAAATCCTGTTTATTGTCTACAGTACGCTAGTAACTATTATCCAATCCGTATAGTAACAATCCTATCCTACTAATATAATATTATAAAGGCGGATGTTTGTGTGTGTGTTTGTTACGACATCACGCAAAAACGGCTGATTAGATTGACATTAAACTTTGCAGAAATATAAAAGGGCATCTAGAATAACACATAGGATACTTTTTACCACGGAAAAATGTCTCATTCCCACGGGATCACGATTTTCCAATATTTTTGAAATAGGTGGCGTGACTGAGCCGATTCGCGTTTTAAACGTTTTCGGCGAAAACTAACAGCGACATCTCCTGGCGAATAATGCTTTCTTCCCGCGGAATAATAGGTTGCAGCGGGTGAAACCGCTGACGGGCAGCTAGTGTTTGAATATGACAATAACTAGATCGAGCCATTGACACGAATAAGAATATGACATCAAACATTTTTCGCAAATCAAAAGAAAATTCTGACAATTCAAGAAATCCTTAGAGGTTTTAGTAAAATACCTAATGTAGTTGCTACACAAAAGTATTGGCTGGCAAAGTAAGTATTGGCTATCTATTTTGTGATTGCTATCTGTAAATAAGTTATTTTATTTCATTTATACTTAAACATGCAGGTATGTCTTAGGCAAGTAAGCTATGTAAAGTACGGCCGTTCAAATAGGTCATATTTTACAGCTGTCATACCCATAGAAAAATAGACCTTATGTCATCTTCATAGCATTAACATGATTCTGACTGCTGTCAGATATGGCCTATTTGAACGGCCGTACTGTAGTTATAGACAAAAACTATTGGTAAAGAACAATACTAGTGTTGTGTCTGTCTGTGTCGGGCAATCGGGCCTTCTTCGGGTCGGGCTTTACAACAATGAATGCTATTGACGAAATCCTATAAACAGAAAAAAGACAACAGCACATCGATTAGACAGGGCTGTATTAAGTATTTAGACTTGATAGATACTCGCCATAACTCGCCAATACTCGCCATGCTTAATCAAAGAGACGAGACCGGAAAGGTACGAAAGCACAAAAGCTTGTTTGTATTATGACATCAAAGATTTTCCCCAGTTCTCATCTTTTATACTAGATACAAATAATTTTAAATAATCTTTTTTCTTAAGGCGTTCCGTTTTCCATACAAAAGTTCAATGGAGTTATGTATGTAAAGGAGACAAGAGTCGGTTTAAAAAACTTGATGGGGAGTCCCGTGGGTATATAAGATTGTCGCAAAACACTAAAAAGAATTTTTAAATCATCAGATTTCCCCGTAAAAAGCGAGTCGCCACTTTACGAAAATAGATGGAGCTACTGCTGCAATAAATACGTTTAATTTTATTGTGCAGAAAATACTGATTATCTTTTAACTATAAGTAGTTTTGCGACAAATTTACGTGTGCCTTCATCATTCGGAATAAAGTTTCTTTAAAAAGAAACTCTACAGCTCATGTGTAACCCGACTGAAGTGCAGTTTTTCGTTTGTATGACGTAACGAACCACCTTAACCAGACTATTTACTTCATAAAATTTGCATTTCCAATTGTTTTTTTGTACCTATATTGCATCTTGTTCTGTATCTTGATTTTTATTTTGCATCAATATTCAAATACAAATCATTTTTATCTTAACATACCTACTCAACTAACCAACTTCTGTTCTGCTATTTCAAACCCTTTATTTTGGAATGTCTGAGTGTGTGCAATTTATCGAACAAAGCCCAATAACGTATGACTACACTACGTACATACCTATCTACTCAACGAATGGTTGGACGATTCAGCAATTCCCATTCCGGTGGTAAATGGCAGGATCCTTCCCATTCTCCTACTTTTCTTTCGAGTGGGACACTGAATCGTCCAACGATTCGTTGAGTAGGTATTTTTAATGATTTTCATGATCGCAAAATTAATTTTATTTTAAATTCCAAATCCGTCTCTGCAATGTTGGTATCGAAAGCGTATCGAACAACAGCAATGGACCAAATTAAAATTACATGTACGGTACCTATCTAATGATAGGCGTGAATTATTAATTTGTGCGCCATTGTCCGTGTATCGGCCTATCTACAGCGGCGAATAAAAGATCTATGATCTATGTAGTATAGGTGACCACAACAATTTAGAGATAAGTACCTTAATAGGAGATGAAATCAATTTATTTATTAATTCCATTGATCAAAGGGTTACGGCGATTATATGGAGATGGAATATGCAATGCGCAAGTTAATGTTTTTCTAATCCCCCTATGTGCGTACACAAGACTTGAATATAATTTCATTTACTTGTCGTTGAGGCACAAATTTACGTGCTGTGTGGTTAGCCTGGCCAGCCCCGAGGCAGTGCCTTTATTTCTATTTTATTTTATCCCGCCTCCCTAGCCGCGTTTAGGCCAAGACATTGGTATGGTAGCTAGGCAAAAATATGTAGCTAATGATCAGTTATTAAATAATGTGTATGAAGCCACGCATAAGTAAGTAGGTATGTATAGGAAGTATACACAGAATCAAGCAGTCGGCAAGATGTCAATTGTTTCACTGAAGAGTTCAATTCAATACCTCTCATTGCTTCCTCCGATAAAATCACTCTTAAACGTCTGCAAATACATGTTCTTAATTCACATTAAAGATTGCTTCTTCCCAACCTGCACCGGTTGGCGTGATAGCAAATAATTTTATAAGGTCCCTTAACAATATGTCAAGCCGAAGCGTATTCTTTTTTTCGTGTTTTCAATAAATAATACGTTCGCTCATAAGTTTACATTGTTCGATTTTGTCCGAGAAGCAGCCTTGCGATGGCATTTTTCATATTCTCTTTTTTTCCATAAGCGGATTCTTTATGCATTTTGGGAATACATTTGTTATTATGGGAGAATGATAATGTGATTATTGTTTTGCGAGGTTCCTCGTATGATTGATCGTCTTTTGTCACGGATAATGAAGTGTTTTTGAGGGCTCCAATTTTATGCCTTTTATGCTCGACGCGCTTTGGAGATTGTGTGTTGTGTGGGAGTTTGGATAATATGTAGATATGTATGGATATTGATATGATACAATCGGCGAACGTATAATGGACATTCTTTTGCCGGTTTCGGTCAGAATGTACTTATTTAAACGTCCTTAAGTTCACATATTTCATAGTGACCATAACCAAACATTAGTAACATTGTTTGTTAGTAATTTGACATCAAATAAGCATTTTACGCAAAAGTTTATTTGACATCAAATATTGACGTAGGTATATCGTCATCAACTGGTTATACCCACGCTGCCTAAGATAATATCTAATGCTATGCACAATAAATTAGTGTAAGGTCTAAAATAAAAGTTTTCATTTATTATCTGTTTAAACTATCATTTTTACTTACGTTTCGTAGCGCAGTATGCTACGCCGTAGCAGGTTGGAGAAAAAATTGTTTCTCTTGTATTTTAGTATTTTTGAGTAGGTAATAAGTATATTATGTGTTACTGTTGTCAAGTTTTAACTAAGTAACAAATCTGACATAACTTTTCTAATAACTCTGAAACCTAAGCAAGTCCTCGCCTTATTTTAATAGTTGAATATTAATAATTACATAGAACCCACTTCAAGCGCGCTATTAATAATACATTGAATGGATTTTTCGAATTCCTAAATGTCATCCAGCTTATTAACCGCCTTTTTTGTTTTGGCCTTAGTTTTGTTTGTTTTGGAACGCTTTTCGTTTTGGCGCGGTCGGTTCGGTCGTTTTTTGTTCCGCGCAATCCCGACAGATGAATTATTGTTTGAAGTTAATTAGTTGATTAAAGATTACGTCTTTTTCCGTGAAAATTACCAGTTTTATTCTAAATTTATTTTGTGTATCTCCTATAAACTTATTTTAATAGTTTTATACTTACCTACCTATTTTTATAGATGAGGCGCTTTTATGTTCTTGTGTTAAAAGTTTTTATATACTTCGTTACATAGATCCCTAATAAGCCAAAAAAATCAAGAATGAATATAATCTCATTAAGGGCATTGATATAACAATAACGAGTGTGTCCATCTATTCACATAATTAGTCACACTGATGAGAAATATATTTTAATGTTTCCAATATAAGCAATTCATCACAAGACCCTAACGTCAAACATCATCCGCAAAAAGATGCCACTAAATGAATAAATTTAGATTCCAATGCGCGTGATCGATAGACCCGTAGATCGGATCTATAGATCATATCGACTTCGAAAATGGAATGCGTGAGTAAGACAAAATATAATTAATGATCGCCGTTCTAAATTCGAATCGCTCTGGTGCAGACAAGTTGGCGTCGTCGCACAAACAAAAGGCAAAAAGTTTTGTTTTATTTTTTGTGTTTTTTATTTCTCTATACATGGAAACATTAGTAGATGCGTACGATTAATCATTTTCTGGTTGCATTGTGCATCTGTCGTGGCGGCTTGTAAACTCAACTGTAAGTTTTGTATCGCTATTGTTGGCTGGACCTTATCCTGTTGTTCCGCAAAAACCATGGACACACCTGTGCCCCAGAATAACGGTTCAATTCTTTTCGATCGAATTCAATATTAATTAGATTATTTCTATTCGGTTTTTGATATAAAAAAAAAGAAATTTGAGTTCTGTAGAACATCCTGACTATGCATTATTTTTGTACTGACCTTGCCGGCCCACTACCTTGGCCTAGGTAGACCATTACGATGGTTAAGCACTTGCATATTTACCTTCATTAAGGAACCATAGGATTGATATTCTCCTTCTTTTCGAGTGGGACATCGAATCGTTTAACGACCCGATGACCCCAGGAGTAACAGTTTTTCAACCGCCTACTACAAGGATCGGTATTGAAACCCGGGCAAGATATTTTTTTCCCATTCATCACCTGAAAGTCAATATGAATAAAAAGCAGATTTCAAAATAGATAACGCGTAGGGCATGTTTTAAAAATACGTGTTTCTTCGAGGAATTATCACCATCAGTACCTATCTATATTTACAACTTTGTATCTAAAGATGTACATTGCGTGAGCTGTTAAGCCTGACACAAGGAAATTCAACCGGCTACGCAATGTAACAATAATTCTACATGTAGATTTGTAGGTTGAATAATATGGGTCTTAGGTCAATGCTGGCACCTGGCTAACCGAATACGCAATGTAGGTTGGGTAGTACCTTTAAGTTTCCCTGTAGTTTGATAAAATGGGCACAGGATAGGTATTCAACCGGCTACGCAAGTACAATAATTCTACATGTAGATTTGTAGGCTGTTTAATTAGATATTCAACCGGCTACGCAAGTACAATAATTCTACATGTAGATTTGTAGGCTGTTTAATACGGGTCTTAGGTCAGTGCTAATTGCTGGCCCCGGCGCCCTGGCTAACCGAATTCGCAATGTAGGTTAGGTAGTACATTGAATTTTCCCTGTAGTTTGATAAAAAGGGCACAGGATATTCAACCGGCTACCGCCAATGTACCAATAACTCTACATGTACGTACAGTTCAGCAAAAAAGAGTCGAAATTAAATAAAATGGAACTAAAAAAATTTCATACAAAATTATTGCCATTCATAGTCGATGTTGCCATTTAATTTTGAAATTTCAAACAAAGTGGCGCCTTCATTTTTTGTCTACTCTATTTTGCTGGACTGTAGGTTTGTAGGCTGTATAATACGGGTCTCAGATCGATGCTGGCCCCGGCACCCTGGCTAACTGAATTTGCAATGTAGGTTAGGTAGTACATTGAATTTTCCGTGTAGATTGATAAAATGGGCACAGGATATTGAACCGGCTACGCAATGTACCAATGATTCTACATGTAGATTTGTAGGCTGTATAGGTAATACGGGTCTCAGATCGATGCTGGCCCCGGCGCCCTGGCTCACCAAATTCGCAATGTAGGTTAGGTAGTACATTGAATTTTCCCTGTAGTTTGATAAAAAGGGCGCAGGATATTCAACCGGCTACGCAATGTACCAATGACTCTACATGTAGATCTATAGGCTGTATAATACGGGTCTGAGGTCGGTCTGCTAACGATCAATCCACTGACGGGTAGACTGTCGTGGGGCCATTCGTCATCGCTCATCGGCGCGGGCGCAGCGTCGCTGGCCCCGGCGCCCGCTTTTGTTCGCCGTGGGAACATGAGCTGGGGGAAATCAATGACCTGTTATATGAAATAGGTAAGTTGCTATGAACCTTCTTTGAGTTTTATGTAGCATAGGTAGGGGTCAGAATGTATCTATAGACTGTATAATACGGGACTCAGGTCTGGCTGCGAACGATCAATCCACTGACGGGTAGACTGTCGTGGGGCCATTCGTCATCGCCCATCGGCGCGGGCGCAGCGTCGCTGGCCCCGGCGCCCTGGCTAACCGAATTCGCAATGTAGGTTAGGTAGTACATTGAATTTTCCCTGTAGTTTGATAAACAGGTCACAGGGTTGACAGGGTATTCAACCAGCGCTACGCAATGTACAAATAATTCTACATGTAGATTTGTAGGCTGAATAATATGGGTCTTAGTTCGATGCTTACCCCGGCACCCTGGCTAAATTGAACATTGAATTTTCCCTGTAGTTTGATAAAAAGGGCACAGGATATTCAACCGGCTACGCAATGTACCAATGATTCTACATGTAGGTTTGTAGGCTGTATAATACGGGTCTGAGGTCGGTCTGCGAACGATCAATCCACTGACGGGTAGACTGTCGTCGTGGGGCCATTCGTCATCGCCCATCGGCGCGGGCGCAGCGTCGCTGGCCCCGGCGCCCGCTTTTGTTCGCCGTGGGAACACGAGCTGGAGGAAATCAATGACCTGTTAAGTGAAATAGGTAAGTTGTTGTGAACCTTCTTAAGTTGAGTTGTATGTAGCAAACATAGGGATCAGTGTCATTATCATCATCTGCCTGCCCTTATCCTAAATCGGTTGGGGTCACAAAATCATATAACAAAAGGATTTGGCAATGTTTTATGACCCGCCTCCTGCCTGGCGTGCTATTGTAAGTGGTATCACCGCCACCATGCGGTTGACCATATCATAGTCAATAGATATTCAGCCGAGATCGAAAACTCTACGTCGCCTTTTACGAAACACCCTGAGTGGACTAGGGCTGGCAATATTCAGTTAGTGGTCAGTGTCATGGAGGAAATATTCAGTGTGGAGCTTCGAAGAGCGACTTCATGGTGCAGCTGACACAAGCTGTCATAAGCTGTCATTTGCAGGCTGGCTGTCAATCACAGCAACATTTCGGCAAGTGTGTGGACCACATTAAAGTTTGAAGGAATGCACTATATCGGAAAAAAGTAAGTACCTTGTAGGTATTCAAGGTTTCATTATGTCTACATATTTTTACACCATGTATTTAGTACATACAAACAAATTAATGAAATACATACCATGCTAATAGTATTTACAGGTATACAAACATTGATTAATGCAATAGAGAAAAGGTGTAGACTTAATATTAAAATTTATGTTCTACTCAAATATTCTAATAGTTAATACAATAATCCTGTGTTGAATTATGATAACCTTTCTTAGAAAACACCTCATTTTTCTATTCCGGGCCACTAAACCAAACCAGTTAAATAAAAAAAAACAAACGAATGTGTGACCCCGTCTTTCTTTTTTTACTTTTTCCACCTGACAACACCCAACATTAGTTTTTATACGCCATTTTGAAAATTAAATTATAGGTTATAATTTTAATATGATGGCTTGGATAATATTTTATCAAGGAAAAGATTTTATCTGGTAATCTATTTCTATTTGACAGCCTACAAAATATTGGATGGGTTAACTTCTCTAATTAGTGTAAGTAGGTAAGTACTTTACCTACTTGTAAGAACCTCCTCTTTGTAAGTAGGTACCTAACGCTAAATCACACGTACCTACCTACCTACCTATTTTAGCGCTGTGTAACGCAAGCGTAAGGAAAATACGATTTTTCACCTTATTCCCATACCAATACGGTCTGCGTCGTAACTTAATTCTAGAGAAGGCTAGCTTTTTATTTTCTAACCATATTCCTTCATCCTTTTAAGGGGCAATAATTAATATTTAACCACCCTAGCTAGATCGGATCTACAAAGAATCCGCACAGATTGCGGGTGTGCCTGTGCATCTCGTTTGACTTTTTAACGACCAATTCCAAGTTTTTACAAAACCCTAAGAAAAAACAGCGGCTTTGACAAAAGCCGATCGTCACTAGATTTTTGAGAAGATAGTAAACTATAAATAACACTTCGGTAGTAAGGCGGATATTTAGACCTTTGAGGATTGTCAGGGTAGATTTCATAAGCTTGTTTTTTACAGATTTAATAAGATGTTTTTTAGAACCTTTTTTGTTTTTGAATAAAATTAATGTGATGCTTTTTTTGGAATATAAAACATTCTAGAAGTAAATTGACATTCGTTATAATTACATATAAAGTAAAATAATATTTTACTATTATTCAAATTCAAACGTGTTTCTGCGCCATTCACCTGCGTATTAGCATATGACAACTTCGTTAAAGATCTTTGATGTCATATCCAAACTAAACCAGAGACTAGTAGTATACGAGTATACCTATTTCCTCGCTAAGTGAAAAAACAACAATGTTCGTATCACACCCCCAGCCCCATCCCTAGACGAAAACTTTATTAAGTCTTCTTACAATTCATTACGAGGCCTCTGTTCAGAGTAAATTAAGTTTCACCCCAGCATGCTTCATTACTTCAAAATGAGTGCGCTGTTCACCAAATTTTATACACAAAATTAGCATCAAATGGGCGTTTGGGAAAATGAGCAGGTATTCTTTATTAATTTTCGGTGTTTTGACACGTTTTACGATTTGATAATTTACAAATAAATGAAAGAGTCTGTACCAGAATATTTCTCCTGCTCTACGTGTGTTTTGAGATCATTAGAGATGTGAAATATCTAATAAGTACCTAAGTTACTTAAATATTACACTACACATCACTCACTTGTTATAGTAGCATTCACACTTTTTATTTTAACGAAGCCTCTATTGATAAATTAAGTAGTAAGTAGCTTCGGAAAGTACCAATGCTTGGCTCTACATATAAGAAAAACGCAACCTGGACTAGCACTGTCTTTATACCTAGAACTAGAAGAAGAATTATTGAAGAACCAACCCTAAGCCTATTGGTACAGTACAGATACTGAGATAACACTAACGCAAGTCCCAATTTTTTGTTGAAACCCATAAAAAACACAACGCATCTTGCCGCCTAACAGGAAGATGTTTTGTTAGGGCGGGCGGCGAAGGCGGGCGTCCGGTTGCTAGGCAACGCACCGCGGGGGGCGTGGCAATCGATAGCACCCTCACTTACCCACCTTAGTACTATCAACAGTCACATAATCTTACCATTTAAGAGTTCAACGTATACTGGTTATCTGTAAAATTATTAGGAATAACCAATTTAGTTTGATCTCTTAAATGAAACTCGAGGTGCTACTAATAGTACGGTCCCCTACAGATTTGACTTGCTTCTTTCAGTTCTTATTTCAGTCACAGTAAGAACTAGGTCTGGATGCTACCTTGCAGTACTTTCACGAGGATCTACGTCATACCTTTTCCTTTCTACCAGTGCAGTGAATGGAGTTGCAAGTGTGAATTTTCCAATAAAGTTTGATGCAAGCCGGTACTACTATTTTCTTTACGTATTGTTCTTACTTTGACGCATTAGAACGTGTAGAGGTTTCCACAAAAAGAAAATAGAGTGCGTATTTTTGGAGTACGCGCGGTAAGCCAACTTGCTCGTTTTGCAAACCGGCGCGATTCGCCAACTCGCTTTCTGCCGACTGGCGTGCTAGGCCTACTTACGCTATTCGCCGACTGAGCTATTGGTAAACTATAGCTACAGTGTACAGTCAATTACACATTTTTTTAACATTTTGCATATTTTGGGATTATCGAATTTTAGCATGCGAGGTAAATTTTTTTTGGTTTGCATCTGTAAAAAAGATGGTTCACTTTTTAAAGTTATTCAGTTTTGAAAGGTGTTTAGTTTAAAAGTTGTTCAGTTTTATAAGCAACATTAGATTGTTAGTCTATGGCTATGCGTATGCATGTGTAACGATGACGTCTCCGATGATTGCTTGTCTGACAGATGTCATGTTGCGCGTCGCATCACGCGTCTATTCTGTGGAGCTTGCCCCGTAGACACAAGTCACAAAGCTACATATTTGAGACGCGCGTCGCATCGAAGACGGTTGACGGTCACTTTTCTGACAGATGTCATCCCACGCATTACGATGCACGTCTTCTCTGTGAAGCTTACGTACAATATTAAAAGGTTGTTCAGTTGATAAGTTTATCCCTAGTAGGTATTCAAAATTTCATATCAGGCCATATTACGTTCTCGTATTAAGTTTTCTTTTGTACAATAATATAGATCCATAAACTATTATTATGTTCACTGTACATCATGACAGTTTGCTAAATGCGCAGTCGGCGAATGGCGTAAGTAGGCCTAACACGCCAGTCGGCAGAAAGCGAGTTGGCGAATCGCGTCGGTTTGCGAAACGAGCAAGTCGGCGAACTAATTCCAGACCGTATTTTTTTGGCAAACTTGTAAAATTTTCTAACGCAGGCAGGCATTTGAACCTGCCACTTTTGGCATCTTTACTGCTGAAGGCTCTACCAACTGGGCTACCACCGCGGCTCAATCTTTGCCACTAACGCGTGGCAGGTGCCTGCGGGGAAAAATGTTACAAGTTTTCCAAATAATGGTAAGTTTTCCAAATAAGTGTTTTAAAAGAGTGCGTGATCACTACTAGGGTTTTGTCAGTGTTACTGCCCGACTACTTTCTGATTGAAAGACTTTCGCAAGATAGTGTTTCCCTAACTGTGGGTATACACTTATCTAGGTACGATACGAAAGTTCATTTAAAGTACTGTAGCCCCTAAACAAAATCATCCCTCATGTTAATGAGCTACCAAAACACAAGTTCAATCAGTTTCTCGTTGGCTACGTCTTTAATGTCGCTGTCAGAAAGAAATTGCGTCCCTCCTCATTTTTGTGGGGGGCATGCGTACAGCCAGTACCTTGCAGAACAATTCTACTAACGTAATATAAGTTTTTAGGTTTACACGGTTGTTCACAACACTTAAATTATTGTTTAGAACGGGATTATTACCGTGATTAGATTTTTGTTTACCTCCGAATAATATTGTGCAATCGCTCCGAAATATCATCGAGGTAAACAAAAATACAATCACGGTATAGTCCCGTTCAACTAACGTAACAGAACAGTCGCGGTTTTGTACTTACATATACAGCGTAGAAGCTTGACTGGAACGTAAAGTTCTTGCATAAACCGTTTGTTTGTAAATTTAAACGTCTTGTGTAGCTAGCTTCTTTGGCCCAATACAGGGTAACTTTGAAGACGAGAGGGGTTGCATGCAGTCTATAAGACTAGTCTAAGTAGGTTAGGTTAGGTTAGATTACTTCTGTCAGCGGTGTGTGGCAAAAGATAAAGATAAGTAGATATAATTTAGACTGTTCAGTCGTTAGGTTCTTTACGTTCAAAGACTGGACAATTACCCGACTTTGGCTTTGGGGTTAATTTGTCCTTTCTCAAAATCCCGACTGCCTCAGAAGGAGGGTTATGTTTTTCGAGAGTATGTATGTATATATGTATGTATGTGGACAAGAAAATTCTTTCTCATTCTTTTTTTTATTTTCTTTTAGGGCTACAGCCCTAACTCATAGTTAGATTTTGACATATGAGGTGTCGTTAGCTTCGTCTCAGCAGCGCGAGAGACACTGGCTATATTAAAAAAAAAATATTCAAGATGGCGGATTTTTACTGGAAAATACTACTTTAAAATTACCGCGGTCGGGTTTTTTGTTTTTTAACACATCTACTTGTTTACTTTTCTCCCCCAAGCCAAAACACGTTCTCTCTGTTAGTAGAACCCGATCCTGCGTATACTATTAGTGCACAAAGCAGGCTGTCGCGCACACACGCAGGGGAAATTATGAGCTGTCAAACGCAGCCACGGGCCACGGGTGCACTATAGTTACCTGCGAGTTGCCACTAATCTACTTGTTTCACTATAGTGCTCATTAGAACTTGGTACCTACTCAATATGTTGAACTAATAAGTATCGAAGATGAAAGGTTTAGGATGGTTTGCCTTCCTTGGCTAATGTACACATCAGGCATAAAGTGTTATTGCCAGCAAAACTGGTCTTTTATACAAATACCAAGGAAAACTAGTACCTATAAGTTGATCCCATGGGTAGGTGGATTTGCTCGCGATAGCGTCTGGTAATAATATATATATCTGGTATATATAGCATTCTCATATATTGGATAGTATTTAGCATGACGGGTGTGTGAATCTCAGGGTCCCAAGTCTGCTAAATAAAAAATCGTTTCACATGGACGTACTTGGTATGTCAGTGTTTGTTAGTTTAATATTTTGCTCACAGTTTTTAGTATGGAAATTCAAAGTGACAATAGAATGACAGTTGAGTGTCGCTGACATTACAAAATGGCTAGTATACCATTATAACGGGTACCTAGTTAGTAGGTATTTGGAGATTGCTAGTGCTTGCGCAGCAGATTTACCTAAACCTAACGTGACCTATCGTACAAAACGTGTAGGTATTTGTGTTCTACGACTCTAGTATTTGCAAGCACGAACATAATCTTCCAAGCTAATATGATTGTTTTTGTGTTAAAATACGGTCGTTCTATTAGGCCCTATTTGACAGTTATCAAGCCCATACTAGAAGACATACCAACAAGAAAAAATAGACCAAATGTCATCGCATTGACAGGATTTTGACAGCTGTCAAATAGGGCCAATTCGAGCGACCGTAGAGTGCGTTTTATCATAGACCTAGTTCCTATGGCGTCATGTTGTTAGCATTGGAAATTTGTATGAAATATTATACGGCGCCAAAAAATTACATACAAATTTCCAATGCTGAAACGCACTTTACTGTAGGTATCCGACTCGTTCATACAGTTAGTGTATGTCGTCTTTCTAGCTGAGTAGGCCGTAGTTTATGGGGTATTTACCATAAACAAACACTTATTGTGTTCAAACATTCCATTAGGACAGTGTCTCGACTTGACCCATCTAATTAATACAAATAGGGTTCTACCATGAAATATCCCAACGAGATACCTATTATTTAATCTATTCCTTGAGGATGGACCTTACAAGCTCCCCAACCCTTGACGTGCATCCATCCCAAACTTATTGACCATAAAACCACGATTATGTTTTATAAACACTACATTTATAACTATTTTATGATTGTATTATTTATTTTATGTAATATATTACGTTCTGGATGTTGGAGTGGAGACTCTGATTTTTTCTAAACTGGACGCCTTCAAATATTTAAAATTCCCTGGTGCAGTACACTCCATTAATTTATAGTATTCGGACGGGTAGTGTTAATGTGGAGGAGGCTTTTTATCTCAATCATAGTTTTCCGATCTCTATTTAACATTCATACCTATACAATAAAATCGTTGGACTAGATACAGTCTTCGATGTTTTACATATCTTTGCTGGCAGATTCTCGTAGGGTAGGTAGGTAATTAAAAGCTATTCTCTAATGTAGTGTACAAACGATAATGCGATTTAAAATTATAAGTAAAAAACATTTTTAAAACAAGCTTTTATTTGGGTGCGCTAAAAAGTATAAAATAATCTATTTACTAAAACTTTAACTTGTAACTTTTAATGGCATTAAATCTACGTCTTCACAATTTATACGATATAAAAGCTTGTCGCGAGATTTAAGTAGGTACTCGTGTGGTGTGACTTAGTTTAAAAGTTTATTTAAGATCATTTACACTGGTTTTCTAATTTATTTATTGATTTAGACACAGGTCAAATCTCGCGACAAGCTTTTATATCGTATACCTAAATTGTGAAGACGTAGATTTAATGCCATTAAAAGTTACAAGTTAAAGTTTTAGTAAATAGATTATTTTATACTTTTTAGCGCACCCAAATAAAAGCTTGTTTTAAAAATGTTTTATACTTATAATTTATTTTTGCTTTTAGTAACCTCTGGAAAAAATTACAACATTCTTCATTGACTTTGAAACTGCGTCCATACGGACTACTAGTGCGAATCTGCGAGGCATCGGTCTCATGACTGTCTTACGACAACTCGGTATGAGTTTCGTCCTCTACGATAAGCTTCTTGTACCCAAGCGGGGCAATCGCTGAACTTTATGTTGCTTCTTCATTTACAGTGCCATGAACAGAAGACTAAAAACCCCAACACAATAACCATTCAACCCCTAAAAATCTGTGCAAAGCGACGTCATTTACCTCACACTAGTATTTATCTTTCATTTGTCTATGTTTTTCACCCATTTAGTAAGAAAACATAACAAACTTAATACGCCATGTCATATCTGGTTTTATTTTGAGTGACGTAAACGTCACTTTATTTTTCGAGTTATTCTGAAAAATTCCTTTCATTTGATATCCTTATTGTAAAAAAGCATAAAAATTTTATTCTGCCATCTTAAGAAGTCCACCATAGTTACCACCATAGTTAGAATGACGTCAACTTGTAATTCGAATAAGTAATTCTCAGCAAGCCCATTCATCTGACACTCATATTGTAAATTATCATAGGTGGCCATCTTTAGATGTCCGCCATATTATTTTCTAAATTGTACTCAGCAAGCCCTTTCATTTGACACCCATATTGTAGGAGTGCGTCAAAGATTACTTGTCGGCCATCTTGGATATTCCGCCATATTGGATTTAGAATAACCACACACAATCTAACATGCATTGTCATCTGAGTTAAACGTGTTTACAAAATTTCAGCTCAATCGGTTGAGAATATCTGCTTCAAAATTGAGTTGCAAGATTTGACCCGAACAAACATACATACTTACATACACTGCAAGTTAAATAAAAGCTTTTAAAATATGTAACACCTAGTCTCTGCACCTAGTATAATAAGAAATTAAGATGTTAATGACATTGTGACATGACAACTTGCATGAAATAACTGTTGTGTCATTCATATTCACGCTTTTATAATTTCAAACTCGTTTAAATATGGCATCAAACTGTTTCCACGCTAATCTTCATTCGGACTATACACACAGGTGTGGTATGTTACAACACTTATTCCCTACCTACGTGCGATTAAATAATTAATGGCTAATAAAACCGTACACTGTTGCTTCATTAAAATACCTATCACATAGACTTGTTTGGTTACACAAATTTCAGATCAACAGGCCTTCTTCTTGATATCGATGCCTGTATCTCTTTCTTTTTCTCCTGTTACACTCTAGAGAGAATGGTCGTGGTCGTCGGTTGAGGGTTGGTGGCTGGTACGCTTCACTATCCGTCGCCATCTTCTCGCACTGCTGTTTTTCGTGTGCACTCATAAAGAGGTACATATTAATTGCATCTTTCACTTGGTCGGTCCAGCAGCGCATAGGTGATCTTCTTAGCGGTATATCTTTCAGTGTGTTCAAAAATGTTATCTATCAGCACGCACTGAGTCCATCTCCACTGCAGTGAGCCAGGCTGTCGGAGCGGGCAGGCTGGCGCGGGCCGCTCGTAGCCGCGCCGGCGCACGGGACTCGCCCGCACTAAATTTAAATATTTTAATCCTTAATTTAAATTTTTGACATTTTTATTTTATGTTGGTATTCGTGTAGTTTCATTTTTAATGTTATTTGTCATATTCGGGAGACAGTACGAGTGGACTGGCGCCTCGAAACCTCATTTGTTGGTAGGGATGGAGCATAAATAGTGGCTGTCTGCGGCCAGGTTTGGACCCTCAATTTCCTCCATGCCCTCACTCAATAATGCATGCTCTCTGAAATTTGTAGGTGCACGCTTCAAGGAAGTTCGAATAAGTAGGTTGCAATACTAAATGATCTTCAACACCTCGATATAAGTCGGTCGTGACTTGTACCGAAAAATATTTCTTTTGGTGCTCTTACATGTCTCTAAGTAGGGTGTTGGTAAATGGACTAAAGCAAGTTTGGTTTGCAGGTAGGTATGTACCTTTTTGCTGTCAAGTAGTTTATTTATTCTTATAGACTAACTTATAGGTACGGTTTTTCTCAACATTTGTATGAAAAACCAGTATTTGTATGAAATACCACTTAAACCGGTTTTTCATACATAGATGAGAAAATCCAGTACCTTTAAGTTGATCCCTTATGGGTAGGAGGATGGTTAGTTGGTGCCTTGGTGGTTGGTACCTATCTAATAATAGGTAACAGGATAGGAGAAATTTCAGATTTTTTAACGAAAATTACAGGAGATAGGTATTGTTGACATTAGACAAAAATTCCCAACATGCAGTAGGTAGGTTAGGCTAGATTAAGGTCTCAGGTAGGTAGGTATTTCAAAAAATATTGTAAGTAGGCATTAACTAACACCAACAAACTTTAATATCTGCTATTTAATAAACATTTCAAACTGTTAACTTTCTATCAGGCGCTATCATAATAAAGAAGATGACTAATCGCGGGCTACTCCAATAAGCCAACTTTGACAGCTGTCAAAATCATGCCAATGCTTCCATTTGTTGACACCTCTTTTACTATGGACATTTTAGCCGTCAAAATTGACCTTTTAGAGTGGCCCGACATTATGTAGGGCATGCGCATGCGTCAACGAACTTGATAGAGGTCAACGATCGATAAATGCTATGACGTCATTGACAGTAAGTACCTAGTGTGTGAACCGAGCATGTGTAGAAGGTGTGGTAAACATTGACCTTGACGTAAGCAGTGAGATGTGTCGGCAGATGCCTCCATGGTAACCGTACCGCTATTTCGCGCCGGCTCGGCATGACGAGGTGGCCGAGTGGTTAAGGCGTTGGACTGCTAATCCAATGTGCTCTGCACGCGTGGGTTCGAATCCCATCCTCGTCGACAACTTTTTGTGTTTTTTTGTTTTGAATCTACATTTTAAGTCGTACTTGGTCGTACGTTAAAAGTTTGTATTGAACCATTATTATTTATACTGGGTGAAAAAATCTTGCTGCTATTATTTTTCGAATGGTGGCTCACCATGGCACATAAGTAGATCGACAAATGAAAAAATTTAAGTCATTTAGAAAGTTTATGAATTTTGTACCTTTCATACAAAATGTACCTACCTAATAATTAAACCATTCGGGCCTTACCACAAAAAAGTTAGACCAGCGTTGAACGCGTGCCTAGCATTTTTTTTGTATGAAGTTTTATTTTAAACACGCGTTCGACTCTGGTCTAACTTTTTTGTGGTAAGGCCCTTCAAGTTTAGGTAAGGTTTAAATTTTTCTTTGTGTTATGATGTTCCTTGGGCAAAGTGATTCATTTCCATGTTCTTATAAATGCAATTAAGTATAAGTAGGATCTAGAATCCTTGTAACGTCTCCTCTAAAACACGGAATACAATTCATTGGGCTTGGGATTGGGCAGAAAGAACTGCTTGACGAAATCAGTTACGTATTTCAAATCACGACCCCACAACATCATAAACCCATAACCATGTTGCGGATTCTCCATCCAGTATTAATTAAACTAGCGCCGCGTGGCGACTGGCATATGACGGGTATTGTTGGGCATTATTTATGTTATGAATATTGGTGCGCGGGCGCCAATACGTTAGCTGAAGTCTAAAGATCGTCGGCACGTGGCGGGCTGGCGACCACTAAAATGGGGGGCAAAAAAGATGCCCTTATAAACTATTGAAGAAGGATTGTACCGGAAGACGGGTAGATACCTATTAACCGTGTTATTACAAAAAAGTTAGACATGGTTTAAGACGCTTGACAACGTCAAATTGTATGTAAAATTAATTTGAACACTGTCTTAACGAGCGCCTAACTTTTTTGTAATACCTAACACCGCATAGATCTCATGAATTTAAAGAAGAGGGATTTCACCTATGATATAAACCATCTACCGATAAATGTATGATACTTAGATAATATTTGGAATTATTGTTGGGCATTATTTATGTTATGAATATTGGTGCGCGGGCGCCGGCAGCGTCGCGGCGTTAGCTGAGGATCGACGGCACGTGGCGGACTGGCGGCGGCGGGAGGGAGGTTAAGTTTTAAGTATTCAAGGATAAAATGAGCCGACAATGTCAAGACGATTTCACCTGCGAATTCAAATCAAAAACAGCTGAAGCCAACAAACAATCATCATTTCAGTTTCTTCCATTCCCGACGATCGATCTTGTACCCATTATTCATCAAGTCACTCAAAAGTTTAGATATAATTTTTTATGTACTTACCTACCTAGCCGTAGTGTACACTCTCTGAAAATACATTCATTTTCTTGATATTTAAGAATATTGTGAGTTTTCAAGATAAGTAAGGTATTTCGATTAGGTTCCTCCATAAAATGGTTCGAGCATCATTCGCACTACACGCAAATTCACGCAATGCAGTCTCCATGTTTTAGGCCGGCACGTGTCCTACCAACTACCCCAAACGACGTCACCGTTGTCTATGCGCACTTATGAACACTACCAGCTGGAGGGTGCAGCATGAATGTTATGATGCAGTAACTAAGTAGGAGGTTGTAGATATTTCGTCATAAACAAATATCTGGATATCATCACATGGACAATCAACATCCATCACATCTGAGAACATACTACCAATTGTATTTATCGCTCTATGTTCGCTGCATTCAGACGGACCTAGACGGTAGACATAGGTAGCAGTCATCAACTTATTCAATGGGCCCATTGGTTCATTGGATTCTAAATAATTCTCTAGGTACCAAAATACTTATTTTTATCTATTCCAAAATAGTACCTAGCTGTAACCCCAGCTAGTAGGTCGGCAGCCGGCACGTGTCCCAAGCGACGTCATCGTTGTCTACACGCACTTATGAACACTTACCAACTGGAGGGTGCAGTATGAATGTTATGATGCAGTAAGTTGAGGGCTTCATGGATTGATGAGCACTGTTTAATAGGTATACCATCCCAGATTCGAGAGGGAATTATACGAACAGAATTACAGGCAGTACCTAGGTACTTACTCCGCCACTCGAATGAGCTAATTTATTACAGCAGTCAAATTATAACTCAATGACAGGAACTGGAAGACTGGTCAACGAAGAAAATAGACCTCATGTCATAGCATTAACATGTTTTTGACATCTGCTAAACATGGCTTATTCGAGCGCCGATACTGCGTACCGTCGTATTACCTAGGTTCTGTGGTAACGTGTAAGGCTGACTGCAACGAGATTTTCTTAGCTTCATTTTGCTTGTTAATGGGATTTTCTCTTAAACATTTCCTTGCTCTGAGGAAGCATTAAGTAGAGGGCTTTAAGGATAGTTGAGCACTGTTTAATGTGTTGGCTGATCACTGGGCTATTGATTTGGGATTACAAGAGGAGATGGATTTTGCCACCCGTATTTAATGGGTCTGATTAGAATAGTTTCATATATGGAAACTCTATCTATCTAATAGGATAAAGATTCACACAGTCATGTCGCGCAGTTACTTTTACTATCGCCAGAAAATCCACCTACCCATTTAAGTAAAGGAAAGGACCATCTTATGCAGGATTTTCATACAAATACTAAGTCAAACCAGTATAAGTTGGTCTTTAAATAGGTGGATTTACAGGCGATAGTATAGCCGTAGTACTTAGTAACGTTCGAATTACGCTATGCATCTTCTTTCTAAACTGAAGAAAAGGACACAATATTCAGGTTCATGTGATTGCGACCAACAATCAAATTGCGACAGACCATCAAGACCAACCATTGAAATATTTTTTCAAACCTCAGTTTCAAATGTACTATCGCTAGCAAATCCACCAACCCAATTATCAATTTTTCTTACTTAAATACTAACAAAAACAGTACAAGTTGATCCCTTAAATGGGTAGGAGGATTAACCGGCGATAGTACTGTAATCCCAATCATACAAACCGCACAACTCGTCCTTGATCGCCGAAACTGTCAATGGATTATGAAATACGGCAGTAGGTAAGTCGGCGATTGCTTTCGGAAGAGGGTCGTAGCGCCGGAGGGCAGCGGAAGGGCACGGAGGGTCGCGGAGGGCTGACTTCCGCTTCCTACTCCAACTCCTCGCGGTCATAACTCATCATCAGCACGCTACAGGAGGCCGGGAGCACTCTCCCTCTCGCCAGCACAAAGAGAAATAAAGATTTGTGTGAATTATACCCCTTGTGTAAGCAAAAGGGGAACGCTTAGATGTGAAAAATCGGATGCAGGAAAATGAGCGATAGAGTAAGGTCTTTCGCACACGCAACGCCGGTTTCGACGTTATTTTAGCGCTGCGATGCGCAGCGTTAGAAAAATGCGAATTTCCACCTTAATCCCATATAAATACGACGACGCAGGCCCAACGCTGCGTTGCGCACCCTAATGTCAAACGGTATTGACAGACGCATCCGTCGACGCTAAAAATGCGCAGCGTTGTGCGTTGCGCTAAAATAACGCAGGGTATGGCACACGTAACGCAGCAACGGACGTTAGATTTTGACGGTTTATTAACCCAGCCGAGCCTGATACTTGGAATAATTAGGACATTTTCTGTGTATATTCAGTGGGTAGATTTAGTCGGCGACGGAATTTCCGCTGAAGTGTGTCATCTCTAATGCAAATAACATTGCTGGCGTAATGGCGCCGAATTTCATCGCATAGGTCCGGTCGTAGAGTATTTAATTATATTTAAATTGTTTAGTATTTTTTTTATTTTTATTTATAATAGTTATGTTGGTTAATTAGTAGAACGAGTGAAAGATTATTTCTTTTTTCAAGACAGGTTTTAATCACTAATTTTCAACAGCACCCCCAAGGGTTAATAATTGAAACCGACACTATAATAGAGTACAAAGCAATATAATCTGCAACAATGTATTACTATTCCATACAATATGAAACAGTGAAGCGCAATATCAATCTCAATATCATTCATAAGTAAAAAATATACGTCTCATTCATTGTACAATGGTATTACAACAGAAGTTGTCACCATCAGAAGTCTGTGATAAATTTGAAATTAAATTTGGCGTTCAACAAATCTCAGCACTGAGCCAATCGTCTTACTAGCCGCGGCTGTCAGAAGTCCGTGCCGTGGAAAATACTGTATGCAGATGATGTTTCTCTTATGACTCTGTAGAAGACCTGCAGCAGGGCGAATTCGACCGTTGGTTGAAGTTTCTATAAGACATGGGTCTCAAGATTAAATGCAAGAAAACGGAGCATATGTCGTATACTTATGTCAATATATTCATGAAAACATTTAGTATATGTAAGAAAAAATATAAATAATTATACTAGAAATTATGACAGGCAGGCATAACCGCAATACAAGAAGTACAAATAAAATAGATCAACCAAAGTACAGACTAGCTAAAGTTAGGTCTTCATTTTGATGGTCTAAGTATACGATACTACAAAAATATACCGGAAAATATATTAAGTCAATCAAAAACTAAATTTTAATCTGTGATTAAGAGGCTACTATACCGAGCTGAAAATTCGTGAGCTGTTAGTTGATAAAAATATTTCTATTTCATTTATGCATCCCACCCGTCCCGCAGTTATAAAAGAGACAGTTGTAGCTCGCTACCGGAAAATTTGCGTTCTGGGTGTACTAGGCTCCCCGTTCGAAATCTCTATCAAATTTCTTGATAGTGGCATTATTTTGCTGCCAATAAAATATTCTATGCTCCTATCGTTTGTGTTGCTGAAATTATTGTCATATTTAGAAGATACCAAGGCGTAAACTTGCTGATAAGTTTAGAGCACTTTGCGACGGCCATATCTTTTTTAAATGCATTATTACAACCAGAAAAAGAATATTGAGCATGAATGTAGTCCAGAAGAGTTACCGCGCAAAATTTGAGTCGATCGGTTGCGAATTGGCAGAGGGATAGGTTGAGAGCGTTTGTATGAAAAATAATGACTATAGGTCCCCCTTAAGAAAACATTATATTATAAAGCCTATTATAAGTTAGATGATTACATTAATAACAAAAGGCATGGACCTCTGAAGTTTCAGCTCATCAAAAGAAACATGAACGCGTTGTTAATACCAAATCGGGGCGTGCATTTACAATTGAAATAATAATAATTGTATGATTTTAATTTTCACACTTGAATGACTAAATTTAATTTGAAATTATATTTTGTTTATGTATATTGATTGTATTTGACATTCTAAAAGAATTATTTGTGAATCTACTTGTAAATAAAGTTTTAATTATAGTCGAGGGCCACAAAGACGCGTCTAAGACAAAACTTTTAGCCTAAAGAAAACATATACCTACAGTTTTACCATTTTAAATACTTGGGGCCAATCATTAGAAATTATGGCAAAATCGACCTACATGTAACCTATAGATAACCTTTAGAAAAACAACGGGATTGATGAAGTGGAGACAACTCGCAGGTGCAATGTGCAACAAGGAGATGCCCATCAAACTTATAGGAAAATTATATGTATAAAACGGTGATTATATTATACGAAAGGAAGGATATCTCACACAAACGTGCTCCCATTTTGAACCCTTATAATACCCTACTCAACGTAGAAAACTATTTTTGTAATCTTATGCCTTACTCCGTAGTAAAGACACTTTGTTTGGCTCTACTGGGCGGGACACGACCGTGCTTCTAGATTGTGCTTTTAAGTTTGATTGACCAGCCGCGCTCTGATATTATTTTGTTCGATAAGCAGCAGTAAGATCAATTGCTCTTTCGACGTCAAGTGAAACGGCCAAATTCATTTCGACATCCTGTACGGGAAACTCATTTGAAATACAATGTCGCATATTATCAAAAGAACAATATCATGTTGCTACGTCTACCAGTACTTTTCTCGCTCGCTCATTCATACATAATGTCAGGTAAAATGTCAGGCTAGTGCAAGTGTTGTCAGGAACATAAAAATAAATTTACTCCACATTGGTCATTAAATGTTGTTAGGTTATTGTCGGACCTGCAGTAAAAGAATATGTATTATATCAGTTACCTAATTCCCATAATACAAGCTTTGCTTAGTTTCGGGCTAAATGGCGCTGTGTGTTTTATTCAGGCATATTTATTTACCCCTTGCAGGGTAGGCAGAGCAGAAACAGCTGTAATAAAACGGTCATTTACTCCACGTCTGACAAAAATTTGAGAGTTATTAAGAAGGTTGTGTATCACCATAGTGACAGGTTGTCAGCCTGTCGCCTAAAATTGCAACTATCAAATATGGTAGCTACGGGATAGATATGGGATGATGCTATTCCAGGCCGACACCACACGGAAAATAAAAATAATACAAAGATAAATATTTGAATACTAAGAAAACAACAATAATAATTATTAGTGAATTTTAAGAACAAGACTGCAGATATTTATAACGTTTGAAATCCGCGATCTTGAATTGATAAAATTTTAATATAGTCAGTGCAACTTGAAGACTGTACAAATGTTTTGTGATTTCGGCGGTCTCTCCGGCTATGCTCAGGTAGCGCTAAATGGCGTAACCTTACCAGTCTGCTCCGATTTCCGATACCTCGGTTCACTTCTGCAAGGCGATGGTGAGATAAACCGGACTATCAAGCACAGTATAAATGCAGGATGGATGAATTGGCGACAGGTCACGGGTACAGTGTGCGACCCCCGAATGCCCCTCAAACTGAAGGGCAAGATTTACAAGACGGTGGTCAGACCTGTCGTCATGTATGGATCTGAGTGTTGGCCTACAAAAGTGACACTTCATAATAATGTCACTATCCTTCCAGCCGTTCAGGCTGTTTCCGTGAAAAAGAATGTATCTACATGACCGTGTACCTATTATACTTCTAGCGGCCCTTTGAGCGGTTTCACCAGCTTCTACTTACCTGTTTCCAAGTAGAAATTAGATCTTTGCCCTTAGCAAAAAGTCGATTACTCCGTTCCAGCAGAAGTGACTCATCAAGACCATGTGCCAGCAAAAGCGACCGTCATGCTGAACAACTTTTACTTTGATGGAGATAAATAAATAAAAATAAATAAAAAATAAAAATAATGTTTATTGCCTTTAAGTTTAACTAAAACTAGCTTAATCTAAGTGCTTACAACTATAAAAAAAGGCAAAAGGGTCTGACTCAGCTTTTGCTGACAGGACCTACCTAGGTAAGTCCTGCCGGCGCTGGTTTTCAGTCAGTCCCTCCTCCCTGAGATCTTACACGGGGTAGAGTAGGAGAGGGCTTAACTTTAATTATTATATTTAATCTTCTTAAAAATAAACATGAGATAGAATTCTTATTAATAGAAAACAAAATTAACTCTTTGGGTGTTATTAAAAATAATATATAAAATAAAAGCTCTTCGGCCATCTATATAAAAATCTAAATTTTAAATGTTTTAACCAGTTTTTTAACAAACTCTTCCATTGTAAGTGTATGTGTGTGTGTGTGTGTTTGTGTGAGTGTGTGTGTGTGTGTGTGTGTGTGTTATGTTTAGTTATGTCATGCAAAAATAATCTTTAAGGGGTAATAACTTCCAATGTGCATGCTTCAAGTTTTCTGCTGCAAGTTGCCTTTTGAATAAAGCTTTTTTGTATTTGGCTTTGAAGCTCGATACTGACATTTTTTTCCTCATTGGAGGAGGAAGATCATTCCATATCTTTGCAGCATTAAACTTGAAGCATCCAGAGTAGCGTGTGGTTTTGTGTTTTGGCATCAGCAGAAGATTCTGCGCTGTACTGCGTGAACATCTTATTTTAATATCGTCTATCCAAGTTAGCTTCTGAAACAGATAGTCCGGTTTTTTATTCCAAATAACCCTTTGAACAGTACATGCATATAAAATTTCTCTCTTGGCTTTCATATTGAGTATACCCTTTTTATTTAAATACGGTGTTATATACTCTCTCCTGGGAACGTTAAAACAAAAGCGGACACATGCATTTTGCACTCTTTGTATTGATCTTTCTATGCTTGAATTAATGCAAGGGCCGTATACAGAACTGCAATAATTAAAAGGAGAGAGTACTAACAAGTCTGTTAACAGAACCCGGAGTTCCTCTTTTAAATAAGGTCTGATTTGGTACAGAGTTTTTAGTTTAAAGAAAGCAGATCTTATCTTACTCTTAACATGCTCTGCAAACTTTTGTTCCTCGTCCAATATCAGGCCGAGATTACGTGCAGTTGAAACGTGTTCAAGCTCAACACCATCAATTTTTATTGTATCTGAACAGTCTTTGACAATTTTTATTTGATGTTTTGTGCCTAATACTAATAGCTGTGACTTTACTGGATTAAGGAGGAGTGAGTTCTTTTTAGACCAAATGGAGATATTATTTAAATCGCTGTTTATTTTTGAAATGGCTGTTTTGACGTCACTACCTTGGAACGAGTAATACAATTGAGTATCGTCGGCATAAAGATGGTATTTGCAAAATTCAATGTGTTTAGGCAGGTCTGCTGTAAAAATAGAAAAAAGTATCGGACTTAAAATTATTGGTTTAAATAGGTCCGTGGAGTTATATAAACACAGTGGATTATAAGTAGCACACCATTTTATTCTCTTGTTGATAAAGTGACAACGTCTCATTTACATGCGACAGATTAGGTTTGCTATGGTAGTCAGCCAGCGCTAATACATGCAACCTCCAACACGCCCCCTTAATCTGTGGCATGTGTACACATCTTAAAACTCATGTGCATGCACCTTTACAATATTCAGTGTGCATACACCCTAATAGTTTAAGCATGTAGCTTTATGAGCCTACGTACAACTACAGTGTTGATCATGAATGACCATTTGTCATTATACAGTAACAGCATAAAACAAAACGAAAACAAAAGAAATTAGTCATTACAAAACACGACATAAATAATAATAACTAACACAGTTTAGTTTACGTTAGCCTAATTATCCTTTCTCCTCAAATATCGCCCTCTTAATGGGTAATTTCTTTAAGAGTAGTTTTAGCTTAGGACCTGATAAGGCTTTAGTTAGCATGTCCGCACACATTTCTTGTGAAGGCAAGTACCTAAGCTCTACAGCTTCGTTTTGAATCGCCTCGCGGACAAAATGATATCTAATGTCAATGTGTTTAGTCCTATTGCTATTCATTTTGTTTTTAGCTATTGTGTGTGACGACTGGTTGTCGTTGTAGATTGCTACCGGTTTGTTATAGCTATCGTTAATCAAACTCTGTAGCAAGCTTTTTAGATAAATAGCTTCTTTCGATGCAATACTAAGACCTAAGTATTCAGCCTCAGTCGAGGATAAAGTCACGCATCTCTGCTTGCGACTTTCCCATGTAATTAAATTTTCGCCTAATTTGAAAATTAAGCCCGTGAAAGATTTTCGATCGAATGACCCACCATAATCCGCGTCCACGTAGCCATGTAGTTCTAAGTTACGTGATTTTTGGAAGGTGAGCGCGTAGTCGGAAGTGCCTTTCAAATACCTAAGTACACGCTTTGCACAATTGTAATGCACCTCATCAAAGCACGAGTTGAATTGAGACAAAAAGCTAACTGCGTGCGCGATGTCTGGTCTACTGTTTTGAGCTAAGTAGTTCAAACATCCTACTAGGTTTTGATATGGCAACCTACAACCGGATTCTGAAGCTTTGTCTAATTTGAGACCTACTTCCATGGGGGTGACGACTGGTTTGCAGTCCGTCATACCGAATTCTTTCAGAATATTGTGAACATATTGTTCTTGATCAAGGTAGATGGTTTTATCATCCCGCCTAAGTCGCATGCCTAGTACGTGCCTAGCTGGACCTAAATCTTTCACTTTGAACTTTTGAAATAATCCAGTTTTTAGTTTTTGCTTCTCGTTCACGTTATTTTTGCCACAGAATACAAAAATGTCATCTACATATATTACTACAACTATTCTGTTGCCATCGCTCAGCACCTTCTGGTATAGGCACGGTTCTATCTTAGACTGCGCGAAACCTAGATTGAGCATCTCCCTGTCTAGCTCATGGAACCAAGCATTGGACGCTTGCTTGAGTCCATACAACGATCTCTGCAGTTTACATACCTTGGTCTCTTGATCCTTGACGATTGCTCCCTTAGGCTGATGCATGTAAATGTCTTCCTTCAGCTTGCCGTATAAGAAAGCGGTAGTCACGTCCCATTGGTCAATGAGCCAATCGTATTCAGCAGCTAGTGAGAATAATAGCCGCAGAGTCGAGCTCCTAACTACAGGTGAGTATGTCTCATTATAGTCTACACCACGTACCTGTGTAAAGCCTTTAGCTACGAGTCTAGCCTTATATTTTGATACTTTACCATCACTGTCTCTTTTATTTTAAATACCCATTTGCATTGTATCGGCTTCTTGTCACGTGGTAAGTCCACTAGTGACCACGTTTCATTTTCCTTTAACGATTGTAGTTCAGCTTCCATAGCCTTTTGCCATAGTGCACTGTCAGGTCTACCTAGTGCTTCTTCAACCGTCATTGGATCGCCGTCAATTTCTGCAATGGCATTAGCAATGGTGCAGGTTCGTGAGTAGTCAACAGGTTTACGCTCTCGAAGGTTATATCTCCGTTGCGGTGCCTCAGAGTCAGTTTGAGGTTCCACGTTACTCGTTTCAGTGAGTACTTCCTGTTGTGTTGCTTGGGGATTCATGTTTGATGTCCCCGCTTCTTCGATTTCTGTATTGTTTTGTGAAGAGTCGCAAGGTTCATTTAAATTCACAGGTTCTATTCGTTCCTCCTCGAAATCAACAGGAACGACTGTGTTCTTCGTCACTTGCGTACCGTCACCAGGAAAAACATTCTCTAAAAACTTGACGTCTCTGTAAAGTGTTACTTTGCCTGTTTTAGGGTCCATTAGTCTGTAGCCTTTTGTGGTTTCACAATAGCCAATGAAGATGAGCGCTTCGGTTTTCATGTCAAGCTTTTGGCGCTTCTGTTTTGGTAAAAGCCCATAGGCTTGGCAGCCGAATATTCTTAAGTGACTCAAGTCCACTTTCTTACCAGACCAAAGTTCCTCCGGTACTTTGTTAGCGACTGCTTTTGTTGGGCTACGATTTTTCAAATAAACCACGGTAAGTACCGCCTCAGCCCAGAACTTCTTGCTTAGATTTGCTTCACAAAGTAGGGTTCTTGCTTTCTCAATAATCGTTCTATTCGCCCTCTCAACTACGCCATTCTGCTCTGGTGTGTAGGGCACTGTTTTCTGGTGTTGTATACCAGCCGATTTGAGAATATTATCGAATTGTCGATTGCAAAACTCTTTGCCGTTGTCAGACCTGAAGATTTTTATTGACTTACCAGTCTGATTCTCAACTTCTGCTTTGTACTCTCGAAATTTGTCGAGGGTTTGACTTTTATTTTGTAAAAGTATACGTGCGTTTTGCGCGTGTAGTCGTCGATGAAAAGAAGCATATATTTTGAGCCAGCAAATGATGGTTCCTCCATCGGGCCACACAAATCACTATGAACAATTTGTAATGCTTCTGTAGCTCTAGTTCCACTGTTTTGAATGGAGATCTCGACGTTTTACCCTGTATGCAAGGCACGCATGGCTCGGTTTTATCAGTTTTGTTGATTTTTATTCCAGTAACCATTTTTGTCAACATGTTTATGTAATTTTGTCCTAAATGTGCCAATCTTCGGTGCCATAAATTTGTCAGTTCATTTGACAGTGTCAGGTGGGCGATGCAGTTGTCATTTTCAACGAGTTCGAAAATTCCGTCTATTTCTTTCAGGTTCGCAACTTTTTGGTCATCACCGTTTTCTATATAAGAACCTTTTCTGTGAAAATGTACTGAATATTCTTGCTTTAGAAGATTGCTTATAGAAATTAAATTCATGGACAAATCTGGAGCATGTAACACGTTAGGCAATGAAAGTTTTGAAAAAGTCTCGTCAAAACTTACTTTTGGCGCGGCATTTCCTGTGCCTTTTACTGGAATTAGCGAGCCGTTCGCTACTTTTATATTTATTTTGCGCTTTTCAATCTTGTAGTCGTTTAACTTTTCGGAATCTTTAGTCATATGGTTAGAGCAGCCACTGTCCAAATACCAACTGTCGGAATCGGCAGTTTCCTTGGCTTGCCGGTTACCTTCTTGTAGCAATTTAGTTTTTATTTGCTCTAGGCCTACCTTCGTTCCGCTGTTGTCAACAGCCATGATTAGCGGATTGTATACCTCTGTTAGCCCACTGAGTAGGATGGATATAATCCAATCATCATCAACTTTCGCGTCTATATCTGATAACTGCTGAGTGAGGAAGATCACTTTAGTAATATACTTTTCCATACTTGGGAAGTTTACTAGTCTGCAGTCCCATAGTTCTCTTTGTAGTGCAATGCGCCTCCCCCATCCTTTATCTTCGTATGCGGTTTTTAAATTCTGCCACACTTGTTTTGCGGTTGTCGCGTTGAAGACATGAGCATAGCATTCTGGCTCGATGAGGAGGCATAGTGTAGTCCTTGCTTTTCTGTCGGTATCTTTTAAGGTAGCCGGAAGTTCCGTACCTTCATACTCAACTGCCTTATACCAATCTTTAGATTCAAGGTAGTTTCGGGTTGCGAATTTCCATATCGCATAATCGCTCGACCCTTTGAGTTTCTTGATTCCGCAGACGCTTGGAGAATTGTCATCTGACATTTTACACTAAAACATTAAAATACACTCACAAAATAAAATATAGATATAGAAAAATGGTATCGGGTTTTTTTATGCTACTTTTCACGTAATAAAGCACATAACCTATTGGTTTAAATAGGTCCGTGGAGTTATATAAACACAGTGGATTATAAGTAGCACACCATTTTATTCTCTTGTTGATAAAGTGACAACGTCTCATTTACATGCGACAGATTAGGTTTGCTATGGTAGTCAGCCAGCGCTAATACATGCAACCTCCAACAAAAATGGACCCTTGTGGCACCCCTCGATTAACTGTATGAAATGATGACAACCTCTTCTCTCCATCTATATCATCGACCTCCACAGCCTGTTCCCGGTTGTATAGAAAAGATTTAAACCATTGGCACGTATCGAATGAGAACCCGTAATGCTCTAGCTTCGCCAGCAGTAACTCGGGATGCAGACAGTCAAAAGCGCGAGAATAATCCAGTAATATCATGACGCTACTTAGTCCTTTATCTGAAGCTTCAAGCAGGTCATCCGTTACATTTAATAGCGCTGTCTCTGTCCCATGACCCCTTCTAAATCCAGACTGGTAAGAAGGTATTATGGGTGTATTTTCTAGGTGTTTAACTACTTGATTAAGAACAACCTTTTCTAAGACCTTAGATAGAACGGGTAGAATCGAAATTGGACGCAGATCCTTGAGATCATTTACTGTGTTTTTCTTTGGAATAGGTTTTACTACGGATTTTTTCCAACAAGTAGGGAATGTGTTTGTTTCTATGGATTTGTTTACTATTGCTGTGATTATAGGGAGGGTGACTTCCAGGGTTAATTTAATCATATTTATATTCAGACTGTCATGTCCCGCAGCGTTGGTGTGAATACTATTGATGATTCTAAATATTTCTGACTCTGTAGTTGTCTTAATTTGAAAAGTGTTAGGAAACTGAGATCTATCTAATGCAATTCTCTCTAAGTCGTTTTCGTTATATGGTGGTAAATTCAAAAAGTGATCATTTATTTTATTTGGGTCGTTTAGGTGTGGAGGAATTGAATGTTGTCGTGAGTTATCAAATATTGTAGTAGATTTAAGGTTTTTCCACAACACGTTTGGATTTTTTAAGTTATTGTTAATGGAGTAGTTAAAATATGCTGCCTTTTCCCTATGTCTCGCTGCCGTAACTAGATTTCTGAGACTACGGTAGTATTCTTTTGCTCCATCTGACTTAGTTTCTTGCGCTTTAACTAAAGCTTCGTCTCTAATGCTCATCATTAATTTAACGGTATCTGTAATCCATGGCTTAGCCTTGTCTTTTATAATAAGTTTTCTTACAGGGGCATGAATGTCAAATAAGAGTAGTGTGTAAATATTATAAACTTCAACCATTTGATCAACATTTTGCAAATTTAAAATAGAATTCCACGGAATTGAGTTCAAGTCCTGAGTAAAAAGGTCTATGTCAATATTTTTAAAAAAATTTTTTAAGATATCTTATCTCTTGCAATTTAGATGGGATGCTGATGATCTGCATCAGGTACTCCAGACCTTCGATGACTATGTGCCAATAAAAGCGGCTCGTCATGCTGAACAAATTTTACTTCAAAGCCATTACCGTATCTCTTATAGTTTGAATGGGATGCTGGTGATCTGCATTAGGTACCTACTCCAGATTCTCGATAATGATGTGACAGCAGGAGCGGCTCGTCATGCTGAACAACTTTTGCAATGAACCCATTTTAGTATCTCTTATAGTTTAGCTGTGCTTCTGGTGCCCGCCATCATCAGGTACTCTAGTGATGAAAAAAAGTAGTCCATGTCCGTCCCTAATATTATGCCAGCAATATCAGTGGCAAATTTCACGAGGATCGCTAAATCATCGGTTTGATTCATTTTGGCAATATCCGTAACTTTTCTCGCTTTTCCTACTTCATTCACCCAACTTCTATGGTAAAAATATGTACGTGGCAACACCTATCAACAAATATTGTTTTGACAAGGTTGTCCGCCAGACGTGCGCAAAAGAGACAAACCTATGTAAAAGAAAGAGTGGTATTGTCAAATTTTGAAGTACTATATCTCGTTCTTTCACATGCAATCGCCACATCTTTTATTTCATCAATTATCAAACAATACGAATTGTACAGATGGTTTTTATCTTGTAGGTACCGTCAAATTTGTTTCCGCTTCTGCTGGCACATGGATATCGAATATCCATAGTGTCTGTCTACCTTATAAAGTAGGTATCATATGAATGTTTATAGTCCGTCAGGTTCGTGCGCGACCTTCCTGCGGGGTACAGACGGTTGGGGGGCGAGTAAGCACGTCATTTTAATATGACGTGCGGCGCGGATGCGCGCGTTTCCCTTCCCCGCTACACCTCCCGCTACCCGCTGACATCTCCCCTCCCAACGTCTGTCACCCCTAGGGAGGGTCGCGCACGAACTTGCAGGACTATAGTATTTTGTAGATTTTTCCACATGAAAGTAATTTGGAATACTTGGTGTTTTAATCAAACACTAGATATTGACGTAAACTTTTTGGTTACAAAGTTAATACAAATGAAGCAAATGGAATAAATTCACGCCACTGATGGGATTCGAACCCACGTTTTCGGACAAACCGGGTCAGATAAGTTTGAGCGCTACACTCGACTCCAGACTAAACTTAGCCACATAACAGTTTTGGGCAGAATACATTCGATGCTCAATTACAAGAGCAAACTCTTTCTTAGAAAAGGTGAGAATCTACACTAACTGCTTCAGGCCAATCATGACCTTTAAGACCCATGAATATGCTGCAGGTCATCCAAAACCGCTTCATGCGCAGGGCTACTGGAGCTCCCCTAATAGTTGCAGCGTCTAACTACTACCCCTATCCAACTTCGAACTTTCGACTTTGCCCCAGGCACGTCCTTTCGGATGTTGACGGTCCCATCACATTAGCAGCTGATGCAGCCATTGCGAGTAGATCACACTCTACAAGCTCTTTAAGCAACCCTCGTCCCCGGCGAATAGGACACAGAGGCCCCTTACTTGTGCCATTCTTTGGCAACTACCGGCACATACCGGGTAAACACAGTCCGACCCGTTCTTCCCAGAAAACTCGTAAGCCCAGTCTTACCCAAGGGCGTGATTGGGCTAGTTGTTTGAACAACCACCCGCACACATCCGGGTGAGCCCTCGCTCCCCACAAAATAGTTAGGTGTAGCTTTAACCGGCCCCGGGCCGATAAGTGCAGTGCCACATAGCAAAATAAACCGCTACACTACGGTAGCTCTAACCCAGGCAGCGAAATTGTGAACCACTTGATTCGTTCATATATTTTGTAACTTTGAATGGAATGGAATTCGATCTCTTTCACTAGTTCAGCGTAATAACTAAATTAAACTACATTAAGTTTAGCGATTGCCCCTGATTGGGTACAAGAAGCTTATCGTAGAGGACGAAACTCATACCGAGTTGACGTAAGACACACATGAGACCGATGCTTCACAGATTCACACCAGTAGTCCATATGGACGCAGTTTCAAATTTCAACTGTCGTAAGGTCACTGAAGAGATGAACTAAAACAAAATACTTAGCTGTCGACTTATTTTGCAAATACACTGATCGTTATCCGTTCTCTTTCAATAGTTAAGCGTAAAAACTGAATTAAGCTACATATAGTTCTCAACCCGAGATTATCACGAATACTATAACGGATGCTGTACCACTTAAGTTTTAAGAAACACAAAAGGTTTTCGATTTGCGATTGGTAACCATACCACTGCAATCAAACCAACAGCATAATTAACTTTGTTATGTATGTCGAAACGTTGACTACAAAACCCTAGTTGAAGGTGTGTCTGAGATGCTCTTGGACGGTTTAATCTTCTAGTTCATACCTACTAAATAATAAAAACTTGTTTATTAAATTCAAAATTCTTACGAACCTACATTTACACACCGAAGATAAATACATAATGTCGCTTCTACAAATTTTAATCTTGACTCATTTTTTCCTGTCTTTGTTACTCTTATTGTTTTAAATGCCTACAACTATCTTTGTTGCGCTGCAACGCACAAAAATCGTTCCTCTTTTGTTTTTCAACGCAGCGTTGTGCGCTATTTTGACGCTGCGCTAAAAATGCGCTGGAACGGACGTTGCGTGTGTTCTTCGCCTAATAAATAGGAGGCGCGGGATAAAGAAAGTTTTGGTCGGTACAGAAGACAAAGCAATACTTGTGAGCAGAAAAAAAGTTTCTAAGATGAGGGTACGTTTATCTACAAGGCTACGCGGGGAGCTAAGATTGTAGAGCGTTGTAGAGTTTTGATCTCTTGTTATTGATTTTTAAAAGGTTAATTTTTAATTTTATTTATTTAGAAAACCAACAGCTATTTAGAACATAATTATCCTAGAAACATTTACAACACATGAGCTAATAACAGGTTTCCCTAAATTACATCCTAAATATTAGGCATATAAGATTTCCTTGGCCGTATCATCGATGTCGATACTATTTACAACAACTTCTTCCGAAAAGCAGGTAATCGTGAATTCGTGATAAGATAAAAAGTAAAAACCGTTTACGTGTATTTTCGGCGGCGAAATGCGAAGACATCAAAATAATTATTCTGCAACGCGATAGGAGGTCGTCAAAATTAGTTGTCGTCGATAAAGAACAATGCATGGCTTCCCATGGATTTCAAATACAGGGTCTTCAATGTTCACAGTTCACACATACATAAGGCGAATCGCAAAATATGCACCGGATGATATTGCGGGTTGTGATTGTGACAGCCACCGTAAAAATGACAAATGACAGACGTGCCTTTGGTATCCGGTTTACATTATATAGGACTTCAAAAATTCTGTTCGAGTTACTTACTAACTACCGGATCCAGCAAACGCCGTTTGAGATTGCGAGAGTTCCTTCGTCCAGGTAGGTACCTATTTCAATTTTTAAGCGCATTCGACCTATGTACGTATGCACCTACCTTGTTGGGGTTCAGGAGTTGTTGTGAAATGAGATAGATACAAGAAATGAGATAGGTACCTACTACTTATCAGATAATCAATCAGATGTAAATGATAAAAACTGAGGATGTACAAACCAGTATAATTCTTCCGTAAGACCCGGTATATTTTCCCATGTTGCTTCCTGTGGCTTGGTTGTGGTGTTTTCATTGGAGGTGCTGGTGTTCCCGCGGTTATCGCTTCCGCACTGCCCATTTAAATTCAGAACACGAATGATCTTTAGTTTTAAATGCTCTTGTTTCAAATTCTTTACAATAATACTAAGTAGGGAAAGTACCTATTGGAATAGGCCATTTTTCACCGCTGTTAAACCCATTCTACAAGACGTGTCTTCAAAGAATAACAGGCCTTCTGCCATACATAGCATACACACAAGTTTGACAGGTTTGACAACTGTCAAATATGGACTATTCGAACAGCCGTACTATAGGTATCTAGAGGAAATAGGAATACATCTAAGTAGGCAGGAATCCCACGTAATCGTAACGTTCTTTGCTGCGCAATTTTTGCGGTGCATAGCGCAAGCATTAGGAAAATTCGCCGTATACCTATTAAGGTAAAAGCTCCTATTATCGCGTGTTTTCACGTCACGCGACTTTATGCGCCAAAAATAAGATGTTCTTGTTGACTTACGGAGTATTGATTTTTTTTTAATAATTATCGAGTTCCTATTTTACGATTCACATACCATTATTTTTTTATCAGAACTTTTTAGTATTTAAATAATTTTTTAAAGTTGATAAGGCGATTTTCCCTAAATTCGAGGTATTTTTAAGGCTTGAGCCTAATTTCGCGGAAGCGGAGCCTATTATCGAGGGTATAAAAAATAATGCGTTTTGGATTCCGTATAGGTAAAAACTTATTTATTTACTTATTGCTTACAAACTAGTTCAGAGAAACAGAATAGTGACTAGTATCTATATTCTGTAAATAAGCTTCTGTATTTGAACTGTAATCTGCCCGGAGCGATATTTTTACTCATGATGTAACGGAGACGGTATATGGGTTTGGGGTGAGAGAATGTGTGTTTGTGTTTGGGCGTCTGTGAGTTTGTGCAAACCTCTCACCGACACAACTAATCGGCCACCAATCTGTAATGGTATATTTCATGTTGATTAGAAATATAAATATAAAAATATTTATTTATCTAATAAAATACGAAATGTAAATAGTAATAGATAATAATATAAATTAACTAATTTACAACTTATATTAACTGTAATTATCAATGTTATAAATATTAAAAAGTATTTCATGCTAATGCAGGTGGCCGATTAGTTGTGCCGGTGAGTGTAGCTGCCAAACAACTGGTCCGATTTTGATGAGGTTTTTAGTAATGGATTTATATTTTTTTAGTGCATGTTCTTAGATAGGTATTACGTGAGCAACTCACCAGAGGGCGCTGCAGTAAATATTTGTTTGTGCAAACCAATGTTACCAATTATCTCGAAAACAACTGGTCTGAATTTGATGCGGTTTTCAATGATTGATGAAGATTTAACTGGGGAATGTTCTTAGCTAGGTGTTATGCGAACAACTCGCTGCAGTAAGCTGTTGTGGGATTTTCAATATTTTAATTTTGTTTTTGTTTTTATTTTATTTTTGGCCGGTGTGCCGGCCATAGCACCACCACCTCTCTTCCCGTGGGGGTCGTAAGAGGCGACCGAGGGATAAACCCGACCCAAACAGCCAGAGCCAACCGTTCAACAAAACGTGTTGCGCCGACCCCAAGTAATTGGGATAAGGGCAGGGAGATGACCATGGTTATTTGTATTTTGTATATTTGGTTTGATAAAATGTAAAATGTGATGATGATGCTAGTTACGCTCTGAAACCCTATTAACATAGAGTTTAGTTCAGACTTTTTTACTCTGGTCACATAATCAAGTTAAACAGTCAAAACTTAAATTACGTTCTATATATAAACATATATACTTACGAAAAAAATGTTCCTACCATAGAAATTGTGTTGGCCGCCCGGGCAATTTGTATGGGAGTTCTACCATACAAATTGTGCTAATATTTTTTCACATTGCGACCTATGATCCTTGTGGAATGTTTTTTAGTTTCATGGGCTGGTTCACCCATTAACTACTTGCAGTTGTTTTTTTTTACGTAGTATATTGAATAGCAATTAAAAAATAACAAAACGATCCTAACTATTTATTACTAAGAATACAATAAATTTCATTTTTTAGAAACAAAGCCATATGTAGTAATTAATATTGTAGTAATTAATTATTATAATAATACCTAGTTATATCGGGTAACCACTCGGGTAAAAACCCACTCTTGGGTAATAACCCGGTTTTAACCCATTTCAATTCACCCTAACTACCCAGTGGCTGGGTTAAACCTAACAGAATATTTTAATAGAATTTACACTATTAGTGATTGAAATTCGTAGTAAATATAAATTAATAGTAACCAACATAATGTGAAAAATAAAAATGAATTTACACTATGTTATTGACTTAATTCCGTAGTAAACCAACATACAGTGAAAAATAAAAAATGCCGGGGGGTGCTAAACCTATACAGGGTGTTAATTTACAGGTGGTTTCAATACCGATAAGGAAGTTGTAAAAGTAAAAAAAAACTATTTTTTTTGGCCTTGAAATATTTTTTCAGAACTCGCGCCAGATTTTGGTGTCAAATGACATTTTCTGCAGTAAAAAGTAGTCTTAAGTTGACTATGCTTAGTAGCTATACACCACGAAAACTTTCGTTAAAATCCATCCAGTAGTTTTGTGTTAAACTATTTTCACCCATCAAAATGGGTAGTGTTGGGTAATTACCGGGTCATTTGGGTAAAATCCGGGTTTTTACTCGGGTGGGTTGAATGGGTTTTTACCCACTACACATTCCTGCCTATATTAAAGTAAGAATTATAAAAATCTCGTTTAGAATCTCGTCTGGTTTGTTCAAGATCGAGGTAGCATTTTTGACTCAATACCTATGTAAGTAGTTAAGGTTTTTCTCATCTTATATTCATTCTGACAGACCCCTAAATCCATTTCAAATTCTTCTATCACTCGATAATAGGTTTATATGAAAGTCCTATCTTCGAGCCATCATTACTCGATGTTAGGGTCTCATAGAGCCTATTATGGCGGTACAAAATTCTTATGGCTCGATAAAAGGGGAAATCTCTCTTTGGTTTCAACCTTATTTCGAGTGATAAAAACTGACAGATTTGACATTTTTTTATTATCATAGACGTACTAAAATATATGTTAAATTAAAGTATCAAACAAAAATACAAATAGTATAAGTGGGTCATGGTTTTTTAAGGCAGTAAACAAACTTGTTTTTCGTAAGCCCAATTCTATGAACTCAGTACAAAACATAGTTTTTTGAGCCACACATTTCTTTAAAAAACAAGAAATTTACCGCGAAAATCCTACCGCGAAAATAGGTTTTTACGTTCGATATATAATGTAGATAACAGCTGAGTAGATAAATAACGAATAACTGAATCCTGTGAGCCACAAATTAAAAATAATTTAAAACTGTAAATTCCCTATCACCGATGGTACCGCGATATTAAGAGCAACCTAAAAAAAAAGCGCCTAATATCGCGAATGATTATTTTCGTAATTTAATGCATTTAATTAGGGTAAAAATACCAAATTAGGCCTAAATCTAATTCTACATACACTATAGCACCTAGCAATACATTTTTTTTCTACTCATTAAACTAATTTACCACCTAAATTTGCTTAGCAAAATTCTTGAAGTACTTACGTCGAGTAAGCTGCGTTTGTATGGGACGACCGGATTCTGCACTGCCGTCGCACAAACTTGTGGATTTGAGCGTGTTTGGACGGTGTTATGCAAACTACCGCCAGTATGATGGTGCAAAACAAAATAGAGCACGCATTCATATTTTTTTCTTTGTGATACGTGGTTCTGGTAAAATTTTATAGCCCAAAAACAAAATACCTCGATATTAGGTGCCAAAAAACGGTACCTCGATATTAGGAGCTTTTACCTTAGATTGTATGAGATAAGTACGACAATAGCAAGATATAGATATCATACGCGTCGAATAAGTATTATGACAACTTGGGACATAGGAGAGCGTCTACATCAAGTCTACATACTCATATATTTGACAGCTGCCAAACCCATACTAGAAGACATGTCAACAAAGAAAAATATTACCTACCTATAGACCATGCCATAACATTATCATGATTTTTACAGCTAACATTTTTTCTTATATCTCACAAAATTAAATTCGAACCAGAAATTCTTATTGAATTAAATACATTCTTACAAGATGAGAATAACCAATCGAACGAACAAATTTTCGCATTTAATCTTATAAGGAAGGGTTCAGGATACAGTCTATCAGAGCGGTCCACTAAAAATGGTTTTTTGTCGCCTCTAAATAACAATACGGCTGGCATAAAACATTGGACGTTTATTATAATTTACTGACTCTAATAAATAAAGATTTCAGACCTTACAGACTGGCCAGTCGAAAAAAGACCGCCCGGGTTGTATGCATTACAATTCCGACTCTATTGTGTTTTAGCATACATTCTTTTTTGCACCTACCCGCATACATTTGCAATGTTCATCGTGACGTCATTAGCTAGACGTTTTTGCGAAAAACTGCTGATTGATCGGAAAGGGCTCGGTCCGACTAATTTCGGCTATGGCGCCAGTTTGGAATAACTGAATGGTGACAAAATGCGGTGCCTTAGCTTTTTAAGTTTTCATGATGTTTATGAAGGAAAAGCACCATGTAGCCCCGTCCGTAGGGACTTTACAGAACGATGGAAAACCAATTTTGTTTTGCAAAGTCTAAATTATGTACCTATGTAGGTAGTTATTGTATCTTTTAACACAGACTATAATTGTTATTTTATTAACTGACTGCTATTTTCAGCTTCATATACATATCAGTTCTATGGTAGGTAAATTACTTCTAGGTACGTAAATAAAACATATGAAGAACGTTGCTTTCCTAGGTATAAAACAGTTACATGCATTCTTGATTTCGTGACGCAAAACCATTATTATACAGGCACCTGAACTGCAAATGTTCAACAAACAAAAATAAAATAAATTCTTGGAATTATGACGCATTCCGACTCGAATAATCTGCATTGCTTACGTCACGTCACCTTTGAATATGTGGGTGTGTAAACAAAAAAGCGTACTCCCTCGCGAGGGTTGCGAGAGGCGGGGCCAGGTGTCAGACGCAGCCGATCTTATCTCGAGGGGTGCATCGCAGGCAGTCGCGCCGGCACCCCTGTCGCCCCGCCGCCCCGTGCCGCCCGGCGGACAACGCAACGTAGGTAATATAGGGGTACAGAAACAACTACTTAGTTTATGTTGCAGGGAAATTGGATTCTGTGTTTAGGACGCTGCTGCTTTAATTTTATGTAGAGACGATAAGTTTTCTTACGGTTGATTCATGGATATGACAAACTTAGCGATTACCTGCCTAGGTTTCCATTGCAGAGGATACTTACATTCACATAAAATCTAAATCAATTACTCCTTGTCTTGGTGCTCGCGGTTATTGCTAGAGGGTGCGCGCACACAGCGTCACAGTCTTCGTGCACCAGCGCATTAACTTAGCCGGCCAATTATCCCGCGTGTTCTACGCGGGCCCCGGCCAGTGCAATATGTTAACATATTTTTTAATTTCTCCTCCAGACAGCTAAAGAGGCAATTGCGAGTGCATGCGCAGGAGTGAGATTTATAATAAGAAAACGCTCCTACCGCGCATGCACCACAAGGATCTATAAATCTTTTAAGTACTCGATCGGCCAATCCCTGTTGAGAAATCATAAATCATCTGGCGGACAGTGCGCCCGCGCTGCGTCCATCCCTCTCGCACTCATCGCTCCATATGCCAAATACATCATTTATCATTTCTTTCTCTCGTTCCTTCTCAATGATAAATTCAATTCTCTTTTGGAATATGATTGTTCCTCGTTTTGTTGTGGTGTTTTATTGTGGGCATCGTCACGGACTTAGGTTTTTTGATCGGAATTCGATCGAAATGATCGCGAGAATTGGATTTCCATTTTAGATTTGGTGCATCCAGTGATCAATCTTACAAACCTCTGCAGTCAGGGCCCAACTCTTGTTTATTACTCGGATTCCAATAAAAAATAACATATTAGCGGGTGATTTTAAAATCATTTACATTGACCGTAAAACGTTTTAGGTAGAGTTAAATTAATGATCTTGAGCTGTCACACAAATATTATTTTGATGAAGAGGTAGAGTCGTGTGGGAGTGAATAAAATTATCATTAAAATACGATCTTCAAGGGTTGAAATACAATTTTTCTTTATTTTAATTTGTTCGCTATTTACAGGGCTGTAGAAAAGACAATCAACAAGTTCTTCTTAAAATAACTTAAAATACATCGTGCTCTTCAGTCGTTTATAAGATAATTTATAATATATTTATTGTGTGTAGGTAGATAGATATATTTAAGTTACAATACAATATTAAGATCTCTCCTAAAGTTGCTCCGTGAAAAAATAGTTACCTTATTTTAAAATAGTCAGTTAGTCGAAGTACAGAAATCGATGGAAAAATGTATAGTTACGACAGAGATAATTTACATATAGAATCAATCGCTTACGACTACTATCACTGGGCATTTCATACTTAAAAATATTTTTACAAGACATTGGTCTCAATTCTAACAGGACATTTTCATAAAATTTATTCTTGACACTTTCGAAAATAAGCAAAAGAAAAGTCAGAGGAAATCTAATTATGAAATTATGCTTCATTTTACAGCTAACGTAGCACTAATTTGTAAAAAAGGCGAAAATAAAGAGAGTAGTTTGCAGAGAAAGGTCTTCTGTAAAATATAAATATGCTTCCGTTACGGGAAACTAAATACGTATCTTAGGAAACGTGAAATGAAGAAAATAAATGGCAGACAGAAAACTATAATTTTCTGTCTCTTTTCTTTTGCTCATTTCAAACAGAAATAATATTGCTTAAGTAGCTATGAAAAAGAAATGAAATTACATTTACACTGAAAGGATAGAAATGACAACAATAGGTAAACATAACCTAAAAAGTGTCCTCTCAGAATCGAGATCATTATGATTACCTAGCCTAATGTAAACATTTACACTTTTACAACCTACAAATCGTAGCTTTATTTTATTGGACTTCGGTGCTTTGGCTATGCTGATCAAAGTTAGTTTTATTTTACAAGAATTGTATTGAAAGTAGGCATTGACGGATTCATCACATAAATAATGATTAATAGATCGAAAGCATCCCTTAAAACAAAAACCGAAAAAAGATTGTAAATTAACTTATTTTTGGAATCTTATTAACAACAGACAGTCGTAGTTTGTTTGTACATTGCTTAAGCTAGATAAAGGCTGTGATAAATCACTGTCAACAATACGGTTGACAAAATCTCAGCGGAACAAAACGTCCCAACACTACAATAGGTGCTACGGACAATGATGCACCGAGGCAGAAATGCAGCGTCCGCATAAAGACACGTTTTTCACCAAGACTGTTTACAGAAAATATACAACACCATAAAAGCATTCAAACGGTGGTCTTTGTTTACAGCTCAGTTGTTTCAACGCAAACAAACTATTTGACACGAGTCACGATACCCCCATTGTTACAACATTAGAATTGTCCTCACTATATCTCTTACTTACACTCAGAATTGATTATCATAAAACTCTCGGACGGCTGTGGTCTGAAGAATAAATGGTCGGACTACACTATTGACTTATCAGATTTATAAGCGTAATGCACTTTGAAACTTCGTTGCGCTTTAGCGAACTTTTCATTCCACGTTAACACACAACAGTTTATCTAACTACGTAAATTGTCCTTAGTTTTCACCACTTGGCTTATCCGCGACGCTGATGTCAGCTAAGCGTCGAATGAAGAGTTCCCTAAGCGCGGTGTGGTCAATACGCGGCGGCCGCGCCCGAGTGGTGCATCAAGTGGTGGTGATGGTAGCTCTCCTGCGTGGGACACCACCATTCTGGTACCGCGTGAGGAACCGTCGGCGCAGGCTGCTGGAACTGACCCCAATGTCCGCTGAACCCTATTTTATTGTCCATCATACCGTTACCGCTCAGATTCGTGAGATGCGGTTGGTTGTGGTGCGGCGCGGGCGGCGGTCGGTCGTACGGCTTCTGCGCGTGGGGGTTGAGGTACTTGTCGTTGAGGCTCTCCAGCTTGTCGGCGATGGAGGCGTGGTGGTGCGGGTGGTGCGGCTGCGGCGCGGGCGGGTGCTGCGGCGGCGGGGGTGCGGGCGCGGGCGCGGGCGGGCTGGCGGCGCCGGCGGTGACGCTGACGCTGCCGGCCGAGGAGGAGTCGTCGCCGTCGCTGTCGTAGCGCGGGGAGGCGTCGCCGGCCGCGCCGTGCACCTTCATGTGCTTGCGCAGGCTGGACGGGTGCGTGTACGACTTGTCGCAGCCGTGCACGCGGCAGTTGTACGGCTTGTCCGACGTGTGCACGTGCGAATGTTTCTTCCGATCTGAAGAGTTCGCGAACCGTCTGTCGCAGCCGGCGTATTCGCATTTGAAAGGCTTCTCGCCTGTGGACAAAGAAAAATATCAATTAGAAAAATATAGAGGTCCAAGATACAAATTTGAAGGTGTCAGTTAAGTACCTATACAAATATGCCCGGCATTCTTGAGAACACTTTTTGCTTTATTAATCCGTATCTACTGAGAATAAAAAGATGGAGCGGTGTTCAGTATGCGAATGTCCAATCACGCCATAAATAACCAGATTTGCTCGTTGTTTATAGTTTACGAGGACAAATAAATTCAACAACAATTGCACGGGATACTTAACACGGCCGTAAATCATATTTATAAGACGACTTTGTCACATCGCCTTAACAAAGCCGACCGATTACGATGTCAAAGGAGATTGAGCTTAAGCATGTGGGTATAAGAATTTAATTTTGATTGGGGAACCATTATTTTTGATTTAATGGAAATTGAATCTTGAGCTTTTGCTTACTAGTGATTAAGGCGACAATCTGAGTAATCCTTTTAACAAAGATGTCGCCTTGATCTTACTTGAGACAGAAATATCTCTCTCATCTTCAAAGTAATACTGCAACCTCTCATACCTTAAATAGTTTATCCAAACGATCATATTTCATCATTCGGAACTCAGTATCAACATGGATGTTACTGAAGGTCCCCACAAAAAACTAAACAATTTGCTGCGGTTTGATATTCAATAACTTTTTGCTTATTCTTTTTATACACATTCACATGTTCTCAAGTAGGTAGATAAACTCACAAGCTCATCGAATCGTATGAGAAAACATTGAATAAGATACATTAGAAGTAGGCGCGGATAGTGTGACCGCAAACACAATGAGTGTACTCCGCATTGTCATGTTTACAAATAAACCTCTTCGTGTGTAATCCCCAGCTTTGTGTCGGGTAGGGATCATGTCGAGGACGCACAGATGCTAATCTCAAGTGTCTGTTAACGCGACAATAATAGGGCCTTTTACCCGACCCACACCGCGGCTCGCTACTACCAGACTGCTCAATGAATTCAACATCTCACGTTCCACCGGCTCAATGGATACCTCCTTTCAAACTCCCAAAGCAAAATATTTGTGCATTATATTTCGAATTCTTCAGAACACAAAGGCATGCACACAAATTTCCACCTTTTATTTCATATTGGCGAATATAATGATGGTATCAACGACCATAAACGTCTCGTAAAACTGCAAACACAAAATAAAAAGCTGGAAAATGTCATGGTCTCATTTCGATTTGAACAATAAAAATGTCTTGGGTTCGGTTCCTAATGAGGTAACAAGATAAAATGGTCCAAAAACATGTGTCGCCCGTCTAATTACTAATCGTTCGATCTGAGGGTCCAGGGGTTACAAAAAAAGGATCGTTGGTTGACGACAAATTCTATTAAAGATTGTGATAGAGTTTATCTTATCGTCGCACGCGCCGGTGGGCTTGTCACCCTGATGAAGAGTATCTACATCGGCTACCGATCGCAAATTAGCTGTCAAAAGAATTATAGATCGGTCGACTTGAGCTGAAGACAATCTTTAGAAGATAATCAGCACTTAAATAAAACTGGTTACTCACTTGAATCTTATCAATCTCTTTAGAAATTACAATTGAAATCTTGCTTTGCAGAAGATAGTGAAACGGTTGATAACTTGGTAACTTGGTGATAAAGATGCTCGATCTATCTTAGTTTACATTCAGAGTGTTGTAGGTAATAAATACTTTCATAGTTGTATTTCTAGGAAAAGTAGGTTAATTTTTTTCTTTAGCCAACTCATGCGCTGTCTTCAAATTTATAGTACACCACCGTAAACAAATCCCACTAAAAACAAAAGTGGATTTATCGTATGTAAATAAAAACAGTGAGGATGACACGGGAGAGGAATGCATCGCGCATCGTGAATCCGTCGAGACTCGCGCCGGGTCAGATGCTTATCTTAAACGGAGACACTTTTTTGTGACGTCATTATCCTCACATCTCGACATGATCTTCGCTTGTTCCACCAGTGGGCATTTCAGACCTTTTTTTGGGGGAAAGAGTTATTTGACAAGAGAAAGTATGGCGGAACAGCTCTGCAGCAGAAATATGATTGCGTAGCACGAGCTAGCTTTGCAATGCAATATCATGCTATGAGCAATGACCTATCAAGATAAAATGTCAAATAAACAGGACGAAATATCTTTGAGCAGTTTCTCATGCTTAAATTATGCAATTTCAATTATTTATTCAAATCAAAAACAAGTCAAACTAAATCATTAGACAAACATAACAATAAAGTTACAACACATAGGTAAGTCTACCAAATGAGAATTTATTTTATAGTCGGGCTGTGATAATAAACATGATCTCTACATTTGGCACACCGCCTAGCCAGAATTACGTGGCGGTGTAGTGTTACAAATCGCTACTTAAGTGCTGTGTGTTGAGAAAACAGAGTAAAAACACGCTTTTTAGAAATAGCACGGCGACCGTGTAACCGGAGAGCGCGGCCTTTGCACCCAAATTGTGTAAATTGTTTCGGTCGGGTTTATTGAAAAAACAATCGCATGTCACCGGATAGTGAACGAATGCTGTTCTATTTTTGATTTACCTACAAAAGTATTTTTGTTTTTAGTCTTTTACTTTTAAGTTTTATTTATTGACAACTTATGCTGCCAACTATAGGTACTTATTATTTACCCTTTTTGCAAATAATCTAAAACAAAGGCAGATTGTTATTGATATTTTTATTATGATTGCTGAATATGTTAATTATAATTAGATTAGAAATCTGATATGCGTACACCTGTTGAAAAAGTAGTAGGTAATTTTATCATAATAAGTAGGTATTAACGTAATGTCTTAATGCATTATTAAAGTGCGGCTAAGGCGACTATCGTATTACAATCATGTCATCAACTAATATAACTTCTTTATTAAATTCTACCTCTAGTATAAAGGTACCTAGCTAGGTACTCATTATTATTTCAGTTGTTTTTAAGAAATACTATTATGAAAATGATAGAAATATATTTAGCTTCTTCCGCGCCAATGACGGTAGGTTATGCTGCTGAATGAACCACACGTACGACCGCAACCTAATGCAAATGTACTAGCGATACAACACACCAACACCGCAACCACCGCTTTACACTCTACACTGAGGATGCTCCGTGGAGGAGTGAAACACGAAGCTAAATATATTTCTATCATTTTCATCAAGATGGACTTCCGCAATGTTACGCCTGATACTATTAGTTACTTAGAAATATTATATTCTATGCGTGTATCGTTTGATTTTGTAACACAAAAACTTCTTCGAGTCCTCGAATGAGGGATAAGAGGACTTCATCATCTACATCATCATCATCATCAACACAAGGAAATCTTAAGATATAGAGACAAAACCTTGTGGTTCTCTGGGAATTATGATTTACAGTAAATTGCTCCTTATACCCAACTTCATGTACCACGTCACAGTAATGGCCGTCCAGCGTCTAGTTTATAATGAATCACTCTATCTGCTGCGCATTGTTTAATCGGTTATTAAACGGTACATATCGGAGCTAATTCAATCTCCGATGGTAATGAGCGGACCGTGACTGGCGATTGTTCGACCAACGTTGCCAGGCTGACCCACCCAGAAACAACTTGGGTTTTGTCTACAGATTCTTTGTCTATGGTTACATGATTTTATAGAAGGCCAGACTAGTTATTAGAACACCAAATCTAGTCTCGACAATATCTGAGTAAACTTAGGCTTTGTCTACAGACTCTGAGTCTATGGCTACATGATTTTATAGAAGGCCAGACTAAGTCCATAGAAAATCGAATTAGGTCTCGTTTAGGAATTAGAAGCAAAAAAATGTTCTGAGAATAGTCTATAATGCAAAACTATAACTATCCGAAATTCCGAACACTAAAAGCCCCTTGAGCGATGTCACAATAGCAGCTGATTGACGACGCTTCCCCGAAAACTGATTTTTCTCTCGCATATTTGAAAGGAATTTCGTACGGCGTGCATAATGATTTATGATCCACCTTTTATCCGAAACGTATTTCGAATTAGAAAGATATATTAATATCTTCATTTTTTCCACTTCTCAGAGAATAAGGCCCTTGTCCGGAGAACACAAAAAGAATACTCCGGGTTCGGCGCGGGCGCATTCGGCGCCCAACGACCGTGTGACACGGTGCTTTATGCGGACGATTATGAGCAGACCGAATAATGTTCCGATACCCGATAAATATCTGCCAACTCATACAAAAGCATCCCAATAAAAATATAATAGTAAATGTAGCAACAACACTGGCCACAAACTGCACAGTCATATCTCGCTGATAAATATAAATTAAAATGAAAAGTTGGACGCGGGAGGGAGAGGGACGGCGAATGTTCGTGGATGAAAACAAATTAAAACTGATATAACATTGAATGCGTACGCGCAGGTTAGGTTTAGTTTGAAAATCGAACATGCAGTGAGAGTCGCGAGGCGGTTTTTTTTCTTTTTTGTCGCGGCCCGGCCGTGTGTGATTCATGGGAAGATGCTCCGTGGGACTGCGAAACCATTCGCCTTCAATGTCCTCATGACTTATAACAACGATTCACTCACTGAAGTCTTTCATTTGTACTTTCTGAGAGATCATAACGTTATTTGATATAGTGTCCTTCGATAAATCTCGTTTAAAAACCGGAAAGTTCAGATGTAGAGCTGCTCTGGTTTAACAGAGAAACGATTTAAATTTTAACCTGAGTAAGGAAAATCTACGTTATCATGCAGTACGCTCCCTTCACCGGCGACGTGAAATAGTGGAACATTTGACCGTCTAGTCGTCGAGTAAATTAGACTCTCCCACAGTTGTAGCGGAAACAGCGGAATCACCATCCGTCTTGCTCCGATAGCTATCTGCTGAGTACGTGCAATAGAGATAGTACATAAGATACGTTTTCAGAGAAAAGGGAAATTGTTGGAAATATCTTCTAGTTTCTAAGCGAGCGGAAGTGCTGAGTGTCTCTTTGATAAAGTTTTGTGTTGGGTGGTGTTGTTTTTTTTTCCTACTCAATTCAATACTAAGTATAAGTCCAATAGTAACCACGTCAGAGGTTAAAACTCTGAGCCGATAATGGTTTAAGCTGAATTTAATAATTGATCTTTGAGTTAGGTAAATGAAATAAATACGAATTTATTGGATCAAAAACTCAATTAAATTGAATGCAAAATGGAAGTTAATTTCTGTCATTCTGTTGTACGAGAGACGAGTCCAATTTACTTTGATTTATGATTTTACGAGTATTTTTTCCTGTGTACCGTGCACTTGACACCTGTCAGGTTGGCAATCACCGAGCGGGCCCTCTCGTTCACGGAATCGGTCCCCAAAAGGACGTTTTATACAAATGATTATGCTCCAAACAATATTGTTCGGTGTATATGGATGGAGGCACCTGCGCAGGCGCATGGGAAACAGACGCGGGTACAGGGTTGCCAGCTCTCTTGGCTAAACTAGAAAGAATTTATTCTTTCGAAAATTTGTTTACCACATACTTATTTACAGACTTGCAGTCTAGGAGCCGTGTGATGCCGGCTTAGAATGTTATCATCACCCATATCTTTCCCGTGGGTGTCGTAAGATGCGACTAAGGGATAAATTCAGCCAGGGATTCAATTCCTCAATCTGGCAAAACCCCCCTACTAGGGGAGGCCCATGTTCAGCAGTGGACTTTATTGTGGCTGTTATAGTAGTAGTAGTAGTAGTCTAGAAACCGATAGTTTCAAGGATTTATCACGCAGTAATGTTTCATACTCCTGGAGAAAAATCTGGGCTACGTCAAAATACCTACTTTAACAACGCTAGGTAATATATTTAAGATTTGGTGAAAATTACATTCAAGCAAGCCAGTTCCAACAAACTGGCTGGATAGTCTGATTATTACCTTATGACCTGGCAGCCCTAAGCGGATCCAAAACGAAGCGCAAGAGTCGAGCTCGTCAATCCGCCGTCAAGCGTTTTGACAGCACCGACTTCACTTGCTACGGATCCAAAAAAGTCCCACACGGCATCCGTGATTCCTGAATAGGTATTTGAATAAAAACTGTTACAAGAATTTGGAGCAATATAAAAGTTATAAAATCTACACTAATATTATACAGAAGAAATAGGTAATACTATTTATTTGTGTGTTTATTTGTATGTATTCCAAAAACTCCGAAGTAACTGAACCGATTAAAAAATATTCCATAATTAGAAAGCTACAACATCCCTGAGTAACATAGGCTACTGTTTACCACGAGAAGATATCTTGTTCCCACAAGAAAACAGTTGAAACTGTAGATTTTCTTTACTCTTTTGCAGATTTTCGTGAGACAAAAAAGATCCGATTCCCACGAAAATGGGTTCTTAGGTAGCAGTTTGTGAAACCGCTAACGGGCCTCTAGTAGTCTATAAACTGGTAATAGGTACCTAATATTATGTAATTTTTTTCACGCTTAGTATTTTCCCGCTCATTAAATTAAATGAGCGATCAGCCGTTTTCAATTTATCGAGAAAAACGGTGCGCTCTTTGAGGTGGTTAACAGCGCAAATTCCTTATGCTTGTAGGGTGGTGTGGTGTGGTCGCACTGCATCATTCATGGCGTTTTTACACCTTTTTCGCCGACACCTTGTCCTATCAATATGTATTGAGTGTTTGTAGTCGCCGCCGTCGCCATTACACGGTGTCATAGGAGTAATCGACCGTGGTCTACAAGTCATACGGGTCGCATAAGGCATGGACGTCGGAAATTATAAGCAGTAATTAAAATGTTTTGAAATATAAGTGTGAATTGAAATGCGTAAAATACTTTATTGCGAGTCACCCGACAGAAGAATTGAATGTACCTACACCTAGTGTGTTTCCTTTTATAGAACATCATTGTTTTTGTAAAAACAATAAAGGAATGTTAATTTATCACATTGAGAAAAATAAATATTAACTATTGATACAAGTGGAAAAAATGCAGAATTACAAAATATGGTAAATGCCTGTACAATGTTACATTATTAGTGCTTCTGTATTTGCTTAAATTTCATGTAAGTTTAAAGAAAAGGATCGATAACGAAGTATCTCAGCGATGCCGAAGATAGTGTTTAAAATTCTAAACACCTGTATCCATTGTGGCGACAGAATAAGAATTCTTCACATTAACACCTCCTAAAAAGCTGATCGGAACAAGATCGAACACAATCGAAATACTAACACGACAACAAGATACGTCACTTTCCGAAAACAGCGCAGGTTTTTGTGCAGTGAAATATTTTCATGTAAGAAAATCTGCCATTGTATGAGGGGGAAGAAACATTCCAGAAACTTGTATAAATGCGGGCTATGTGGAGACACGTGCCTTGGGGTGTTCAAGACACTTGATACTATTTACTCGGAGAGAAAAGTAAAAAGAAGTATAAAACTATTCAAGTACGAAACGAAACGAGACGCAAAACGTTGTAACGAAATATTTTCCGAATATGTTTATGCAGAACAAACTTTATTAATTTGTTATTTCAGCAATATTACATAGTTTTATCATCGCAAAACATTTTGTGAGATTACTCAGCAAATTGCGAGTAAGTAATTATTACGTATCGTAGCAAATCGCTCGCGTTGATGTCTTTTTTAGGGAAATGTATTATCTATGTACCTATAATAATGATTTTTGCTATGATTATTTTTAATCATTTTATAGATATGACGCATTTAAGGTTATTAAATAACCAGATAAAATACCGTTTAAATTGGAGAAATGTATCACATATCCTACTTACAAGAAAGTTGTCATATTTCAACAATAAGCATTAGGTTTTGATATACAATGTTTAATATCAATCTTACTTTTCATTTGCCTTAAATTAGTTTACAACAAGATTTTATAAGTAAACGTATTAGGTACCTACATAGATAGGCACATATGTATAATCAATACTCCTTGTACGTACTGTAAGTACCTGTACTGAGACAGCAACAATACTGCACAGAAAGAATTCCAAACACGCCGAGAATGTGGGCGCGACCGTTCCAAAAGAAACAAAGATTAAACACAGCAAAATAAAAACAAAAACGGCTATTAATATTCGTTAGAAATATTGGTTTGTCCCAAAAATGCGCCCGAGGCCCGGGGGCCGGGGGCTGCCCGCGCGGCTGAAACATAGCGCGCGTGGGCGACGAGGGGACATGCCCGCACTACGGCACTACCTAAATATACAGAGTCTGTAGGGTGAAATTTTACTAGTGATCGATAGCGAAAACTCAAAATCAGCTGGTAACACGGAACAACTTTCCCCATGGTAGAAATATGAAAAAGAAAATTGGATATCCGATACAATACTCTACTCGAATTCCTAAATTTGTATGATACCTATAATATAGATGTACAGACTTAAACGCAAAATTTAAGACTGTTTGATAAGGTATCCTACAACTCAGCAGTCCTGCAACCCTGAGCAATCGGTAGTTGGGCTGGTGATGATAATGAAAGGGTCGGTCTGCTATTTATGTGAATAGCTGAATGAAAGATTGCTGTTTAGAAAGAAAGAAAGAAAGAAAAATGTTTGTTTTTTACCAATTGACCCTGAAATTAAAACTTAGTTTTTTAAACAATTTCGTACTTATTTTAACTAGAGAATTACCTATTCTACAATTAATTGTAAAGCAGAGCATTCACAAAAAGTAAGTATAGCACGATTGAGATTAGTCTTAATATTTGTGCAATTCATTTCTAAATTAAACTCAATGAACGACCCAATATATTATACTTAATACCGGTCCAATTTATTGGTCAACTATGTCGCGCAAAATTATGAGTTATGATTTATGGATATTTCATTCATTATGATTTGGTTCAACTTGTATTTTATTTAAATGTGTGATTCATTTACAAAACAAGGTTATTTTTAGTGATTTAAGAGAATTATTCCATTTAAACAATATTGATTTTAATGTCGTAACAGTTTAATTTTCCGATTTCTCTAAATGACTTTTGATTGTAAATTTGATTGAAAATGTGTGAATATAAAAATGCTTATCCATGTTAATGATATTACGGAGTTATCTGTCTTTTAGTGTCTCTTCTCTGTAGGTTGAGCCCTGATACTGAGAAATGTGATACCCAAATGTACAATTAATAAAACGATTGTGGTAACCGTGTCTTCTGATTATCTTCAGGGTCAGATTCAGATGGGTCTATCAGGAAGCGATACACATTTTTTGTTAATTTGGTTTTGAAAATTGGAGATTCCCTTATTATGGAGGCTATGATTGTCAGCTGCCTACCTACTTGTTAGGGATTTAAAATGCGGTAAACTAAAGCCATTAATATCCTAATAATGGTTGCTTGAACTGTGCAAATTTAGGAAGCTCCTACAACCCAGTACAATGTGTTGAAAACTCACAAACTGTTGTTAATTATGACTTGTTTCAAACTTTTTGTTGTTTACTGTTTACGATAACACAACTTTCAATGCAAGGTGTAAGTAGATGCAGTGCAACTTTGTTCCCGTAAATTCAAGGGGAAAGTTAATGTAGAGTCTTGTCTTCTGGGGTAGGTCACGTGGTATCAGAACCTCCAGTCGCAAACCAGATGCGATCACGATCATATCTCCAACCACACTGCTGCTCGAGCTCGGTTGTACAATGATAAAGTTGTTTCAGAATAGAGTTTTAAGGCTTTAAATAGACTCTATGTTCTGAAATAAAGTGAAATACATTCAAGTAGGTAAGTGTATGTCTCAAAATCAGAAAATATATGAAGAACATTATTTTTTAGTTAATCTGAAAATTAATTATTTAAGGAGTAAATAGGCTCCAATATTATACGTGTTGCGCCGACCCCAAGTAATTGGGATAAGGGCAGGAAGATGATGATTATACAAAGCACAGAAAAAAGCAAGGAAAAGGGCGCAATATTGCAGTCGCCCGTGAAAAGTTACGTAAACCAGAAAGAGAAAGAGCGACAACATAAACTCGTGACAGCTCTCTCGGGGTCAGAGTGTCAGCGAGTTGTGTCGCGAGATCAGATACACTATCACCAGATTGTATCAACACTGGGCGATGAAGCTGTAGACTTACAGAGTGATTCTATAGGAGGCGATACAGACTACAGAGTAAGGCGAAGAACACACGTAACCTCCGTTTAAACGTTACCTAGGTCGAAACTCATATAATGTAGTATGGAATATGACAGCTTGTGCGGAAACTCTTTGCTATCTACCTAAAAGATATTTGACAGGTTATTTAAAAGGTAGTACTTACAATATGTATTAATTAGGTATATTATTATTTGAATGCAAACCTTTTTGGCATTCAAAGAATCATTTAAAAATATTCCTAATCCTAAGATCTAATGCAGGATGACAATATTATCGAAAAGCTAAAATTTAATGCTCCTAAATATACTTCCCACTAGTCTAATAAAATACTAGCTCCCTTAACCAAAACGCAACTTACGGCCCTAACAGAACCTCTAAACAAAACAGATGTCATATTTACGATTACCAGTATATTGTCCTACACCTTGCAGACAAAACCATGGCGGGCATAAACTAGGAGCTTATATGGTAGTGTCAGTGTACACCGCAATAAGGTATGGAGTTGTATTATGGGGGAGTACCTATGGGAGCGAAAGCGTGGGCAGCGCACGCGCACCTCATACAAACTATTGTTGCTTCAGAGGAGGCAATTTATGTTGTACAAATGGTGGTTTATATAGTTCACCGTTTTGTTTGACATAGTTTTGAAATTAACTCACTTACTTACCTGCGGTGTGAAAAATAAAAAAAGGGAGGTTTTTAGGTGTAAATTAATTCAACACTATTAGCGTTTTTGCAGGCTGTTCAAAGCCCATATAGAGTAAATTGGTCATTAAGCTCGTAAACATAGTAAATGAATGAACACTATGCCTGTATGAGCACGAATAGGTACGCATTCGATATTCATATTAACTAAGAATTCGATTAATTAATATTTATCAATCAACCGAACGACGCGGGCGGTACCATTCGCAAAAACAGCCATACAAAGTACTTGTAGAGAAGTAGTGGCTGCTTTTACATGACATAAGTAGATTTGCTTATTAATCTATGGCTGTGGTTATGCAATTTATCATATCATTATAGTGTTGGCCGTCGTTCGGATCTGTAATAAATCATTCCTATGTTTTTATCGAGCCGACTGCGTAATCAACTAATTGCTAAAGTATTAGCGATTCAAGATTCGTATCCGGACGAGGCATTCGATGCCGCGCGATAGGAATGGCCGTCGTTCACTGTTCTTTCGTTTGAGAATTTTTAGACGTGTGTTGCATTGACGCGTCGGAAAGCAAGGTGGCTTCTGAGGTTTCAGTGAGCGCGTAATGTAATTCAAGTGACTTGAAGTAGTCGGTTTGTTTCAGTTTTTACGGGGCCAGCGTTGGATCGATGCGGCCTGCCCCCGCCGCGGTGAGGTGATCTTTTTGCCCGCACTCCTCGGTCCTGTTCGCATGAGCTTCGTTCGCGCCAACCGTCGCGTCTAGAGAAATTCTTACAAATAAAAACAATTTCGCGTTGAATGCAAGAGATCAAGGTACCTACGGTTTACTTATAAGGCGTCTCTTCGTTTAAATAGATGAGATTTTCTTGTGTCGACGTGGACTTTTTTACGCTGAAACTTATTGTTTTCAATAAAATGCTTTGATTTGTTCATATCAGATATTTGGCTCTTATTTTATCAGTTACGGGAGAGATATGCATAAACCATAACTAAAGAGCAAGGCACTGTTTTGTTCTTTTATGAAAATGAGAAAGAGTTCCATCAAAGTTTCAAAGCTTTGATAAGATACAGAATAACTCCGCAATTAATTTAAAATGGAATTAGTTGAATTTAATCTGTCCAATTTAGCATTTCTAATCAGCTCTACATTGTGGAGATTTTTTCGCTCCAACAGGCTTCCCAAGAACGTGTCTTTGCCTCCTCTGAGAATTTTTTGCACCGCCATCGTCAATGGTGGCTCATATACGTAGCGAATATAAATGATTGAATAATTAATACACCGTTTACAAGTCCTAAGCAAGATACAAACCCATTGAGAAGCATTTTCAGTTTGACATCGAAATTTCTTAGCTTAGAAAATGTGTAGATAAGATACTTTAAGTTGTACGGGCTGATTACTAATGGATAAGATATTCGGTTAGTTAGAGCATAGCATTTTCCGGAAAGTGAATATTTTGCCTGACTGTCTTCTTCTTCTTTTTGTGAGTTGCAGTATGCACCAAGTCGTTCAACGACCCTATGAAGCAAATAAAACCAATGTTTTGTGTAGTGAGTGTTACTTTACACATCGACTGATATCAGAGACTAATATATTCCTCACATTGTCATTCAAATAGCCCTCGACAAATACGTAAACGGACATATGTGCAGTGCAGTGTCGCCACTTCACCGATGCAAGGGGATGAACAGTATTCAACAAAGAAGATAAAAAAATAAAGCGCTTAGCATTGCGTATGTCTGTGCTTACATGTGTGCAAGTATACGTGCATGTGTGGGATATGATTGTGTGGGACATGATTGCATGTGTGTGAATGAGGGTTGTAATGTTGCTACCGACGGGTGACGGACGGGTAACCACGCCCAGGAGATAATCGTTTGTTTTTACACGGTGCTCTGAATAATATATTGCGAGGATAGCAAGCAGCGGAAAATTTAATTTTAGAGGTATATTTTTATCCTGATTGCAGTCTTAGAGGTAGGTACCTAGGTATAATTCTAGTTATTGCTAGTATTCCCTACTTCCAAAATCCTTAAGCTGAAACTTGTTAGGCAGTTAGGCACATTTCTATCTCAAATATTATGCTTATTAGGTACCTACTTAATTTATGGAAATAGAAGCATCGATTTCCCCCTGATTAGCTAGTTTACGAATAATAAGCTAACACAAGCTTGACACATTATAATAACAATCAATATTATAGTCCGTTAAACCGTGGAATATTTCAAATTCTTGGTGGTGGTCAAGCCACACCGTCGGTATACTACGCAACGGATTGTTCTGCTTTAACATCAATGTTAAAAAGATTGCCAAGCTTTTGACATAACTAACTACTGGGTGAATTGCACAATTTGTGACAACCACAAAAATTGAATACCAAATTTTAAAACACTTCTCGTGTTAGGTAAACAATTTTCGGAAAACTTCCAAAATTTTCACGGTAGCCTAGTTGGTTAGGGCGTCGGCAGTACTGATACCGAAGGTCGCAGGTTCAAATCCTGCCTGCTGTGAAAATTTTGGAAGTTTTCCAAAAACCACAAAAATGACAAGCGGAAGCGGTGACAGTTCAAGTAGCGGTTTTCTATGGAATAGGTATCAAAAAAGAAAGGGGTTCGGCAAAACACCGAAAAATTTTGCGGTCGGTGAGTGTGAGAACCACCATAAATAGGCACTTACCTCCGTTAATAGAGCTAAAATATAAACGGATCCATAGTGTCGAATTGCATATGACTTTTTTTGTACTTGTCCTGTATTTGTTTTTGGTTAAATTAATGACAACTCACTAACATGAACCGTAGTACCTATCGTACCATACCTATCTTTCGCGACGTTATTTCAATTGGTAAGTGTAACCTACGCCCAATAGATACAAAATCCCCAATTAATAAAATCACACACAGACACACATAAACAGCGTTTGTTTGTGTTGGTTTTTAACACTTTTTATACAATTTATCAATCCGGGCAGATGGTCGGGGATCATATAAACACCTTTCAAAAAGCACCCATCCATTGTAGGGTTACGACATTATCATATGTGGAACTAAAATGGCCGATCATGTGATGATACGATGAAAAAAGTAATGATTTTAAACTGTTTTTGGAAGTTATTTATCTAAATCATTATGAACGTTTAGAAACCTGTTTAGTGATGGATTTTTTACAAGTTTTAGCTCTATGGGATCCTTGAATTTGTTAAATTACGTTTTAAATACTTTTAGTTTCAATAAGCTAATAAACTAAAGTATGTAGAGCCGTAATTTATTAAAGACAGATTAAATATTATTAGGTATTGGTTCAATTTAATAAAACCTGTAAGTGCCTAGTGCCCAAGCGAAATCAATTTGATAATGTACCTATGCTGGTGCCTAATTTATATTTAATTAATAAAAAAAAACGTAAAGTTCTACCTTAACTTTTAACACTAAATCGTATACAATAAAATTTATAAAACACAATTTCAAATTACCTACCTACTAAGCAAATGATTAAAAACGCAACATGTTAATAACGGCCCATGCACACTGGTTGTTCCGCCGGCAATGCGCTCCTGCTGCTCTCGACATCGCAATATTCAATACCGACCGCAGGGGCCACTCGCATTGTTTGGCAAATATTTTGAAAGCCCGATTCATACGCTGTATTAGCCAGCCTGCGTTTGATAGCCGCCCGTCTTCCTTCCAAATCATATCATCATTACTATTGTGAACTACGTCTAAACTTTTAATACATTGTTTGCCAAATATTTTGTTTGCTGGTGCCTAATTTAAAATTTATTGATATTTTTTTGTATATTTTGAGTTTTCAGCAGGGTGCTAAACTATACCTACACTTTTAATACCAAGTGGTTTGCAATAAGATTTATAAAACACAATTCCAAATTACCTACTAACCAAATGACTAAAAACGCAACATGTTAATAACGGCCCGTGCACACTGGTTGTTTCGCCGGCAACGGGCTGCTGCTCTCGACATCGCAATATTCAATACCGACCGCAGGGGCCACGCGCATTGTTTGCCAAATATTTTGTTTGCTGGTGCCTAATTTATAATTTTTTGTATATTTTGAGTTTTCAGCAAGGCGCTAAACACTACCTAAACTTTTAATACAAAGTCATTTGCAATAAGATTTATAAAACACAATTTCAAATTACCTATAAGCAAATAATTAAAAACGCAACATGTTAATAACGGGCAGTGCACACTGGTTGTTCCGCCGGCAATGGGCTGCTGCTCTCGACATCGCAATATTCAATACCGACCGCAGGGGCCACGCGCATTGTTAGCCAAATATTTTGAAAGCCCGATTCATACGCTGTATTAGCCAGCCTGCGTTTGATAGCCCGTCTTCCTTCCAAATCATATCATCATTACTATTGTGAACGCACCGTAGGGGAGGCCACCCCTTATAGTGTTGAAGTGCTCATAAACAGTTTTGAGTGTTAAAAACTTGGATATTGGTTACGGTTTTACTATTTCTTTGGTCGTAGTTTGTTATGCACTTTTCTTTGTCAAATGTCTGCAAGATAGGCACGATTTCAAAATGTATGAACAAATATGACAGAATTTAAAAAAAATTAAAGGTTTTTGACACTATGTCACAGAAAAATACATACAATTTATTCTCGAATCAATTTCTTTCACGTTAGAGCTCAATAAAATGTATTCAAACAGCAATAATTATAAAAGATGTTTAGCGCGCGGTGGGCGGAAAGATCGCCGCCTGTCGCCCGCCGCCGGCGATTTCACGCGGCCAAAGTGAGACGATTATTGACCCAGTGTAAACTCCACGTTGTATTGTTCTCAGCTTAATTCAAGCGAATACGAGCTTTTACAAATGAAGGGGTTTAAAGACTATCGAAGTAAATAATAGGTAAGGTATGTTACCTGCCTAATACCATGTATTGTATTCTGTGCTAATACTTCGGTTTGGAGGCTGGGTTGGGTAGGTACTAAAATAGATGAAAAATAAATGTACAAACATTTCAAATATATACTAATAATAATACATCAGACAAATAACTCAAAATGAATGACACTCAGATGGAACTTCTAAAAAGCCGCACTAAATAACTGCTGGCGGCAAAATCAGCGGTTTGCCGAAAAATATGATCACAGACTGGCCGCAGGACTCGGGAATTTATTGGAAAAAATGTATGATTCATCAAATGACATTAACTATGTCATTTGATGAATCATACATTTTTTCGTAAGTCGGCATAATGCCTAAAAATAATTTTTAATAAAATTTTGAAGCAAGTTTGTATTCAGTTTTTTTACAGGTTTAATATAAAGTAGGGTTTAAAAGACAATACAAAACGTGAATGAACAAGGCAATCGATTAAGCAATCAGTAAATAGGCTGCAGCCATGGGCGAAAAGCGCCTGGGGCATAGGCGGATCCAACTCAACAACTTTAGTCAATTAACACTTGTATTGTTTTTAATTTTCACTTTGAGGTGAGGGAGAAGACCAATATCGTCATGATTTTGCGATATCTAATATAAATAAATACAAACAGTAAAAAAATGTGTAAAGCGCCTGTGGTTATAAGCTGATCAGACTCAACAACTTTAGTCGACTAACACTTATATTGTTTTCAATTCACACTTTTACTTCCTTAGAGTGTTGACAAACTTTCTTTTATAGGTCTGATATAAAGTAGGGTTTAAAAGACAATACAAAACGTGAATGAACAAGGCAATCGATTAAGCAATCAGTAAACAAGTATGGGCGGAAAGCGCCTCAGGCATAGGCGGATCCAACTCAACAACTTTAGTCAAATAACACTTGTATTGTTTTCAATTTACACTGTTACTTCCTTAGAGTGTTGTCAGACTTTCATTTAAAGGTCTGATATAAAGTAGGGTTTAAAAGACAATACAAAACGTAAATAAATAAGGCAATCGATTAGGCAATCAGTAAACAACCATGGGCGGATAGCGCCTGGGGCAAAGGCGGATCCAACTCAACAACTTTAGTCAATTATCACTTGTATTGTTTTCAATTTACACTTTGTGGTGAGAGAAAAGACCGTTGTTGTCATAATTTTTCGATAAGATGAATATTGAATAAGTGTGAGGGGATTAAATAATCTGTAAAAACTGGTAGTTAACGCCTGAGGCTATACCTATTTAGGCGGATCAGATTCAACAACTTTAGTGAATTATCACTTGTATTGTTTTCAATTTACACTTTGAGGTAAGAGAGAAGACCGATGTCGTCATGAACTTGCAATAAGTAAAAGAAATATAAAGGGATTATGCAATTCGTAAAAAATTGTGGAATACGCCTAAGGCTAGGTATGCGTATCAGACTCAACAACTTTATTAAATTATCACTTGTATTGTTTTCAATTTACACATTGAGGTGAGAGAGAAGACCGATGCCGTTATGATCTTGTGATTTGTAGAAGAAATATAACGGGATTAAGCAATTACTAAAAGTTGGTGAAAAATGCCTTAGACCACCTTTAGGCGGATCAGACTCAACAACTTTAGTCAATTATCACTTGTATTGTTTTCAATTTAAACTTTGAGGTGAGGGAGAAAACCCATGTCGTCTTCTTGCTTGACATAAATCGTATTTGTATGAAAGGGAGCAGATAAGATGGAAATTCGCATTTTCCTAACGCACGCGTTACGCAGCTCTAAAATACCGCAGCAATAAACGTTACGCCTGATGCCCTTACACCTTAGGCTTTGTCAAGTCAACAATCTGTTCTAATATCACTAAATAAGTACTTACCTAGGTAGATAAAAATATGTATTTATAAAAATATTTACTATGGGAGATAAATACTGAACATTATGAGCGGATGCTTGAAATTGCTTCCTAAATATATTTACGTTCAACATAAGTTATTGAAATCGATTCAGCTACTGATGTCGCTCCAAAAGTATCAGTTTACCCGCGCGAGGCAAGCTTCGAATAAAAATATCAGTTACATGCGCAGGCGCCGGCTAGTGAAGATACCATATTCACTCACAATCGGTATATGTATATCTGATTCTGACATACAACCAACATACAACTTATTTTCACGAAATTTCGTAAATAGGGGTTTTTGGGGTCGATAAATCGATCTAGATTGGTGACATTTTTCAAAAATTGTTGCTTCACCCTTTTTTTTAAGTTGTTTTAAAACTAACAGCGACATCTGTTGGTGAGTAAGATGTCAATAACTGTTTTTCTAAGATGTTTTGGAACTGACACATAGAAACATAAACCGAGCGAGCTCGGTCTACCAGCTGGTATAGTTTAATAATGATAGAAAGAAGTTGTTGAGATAGTTTAAAAATATCAGTTACATGCGCAGGCGCCGGCTAGTGAAGATACTATATTCACTCACGTATCGGTATCAGATTTTCACACACAAATTATTTATATAAGTAGGCTAATTTTAGAATACTACAGTCACTTACCAAATAAGTAAAATATATACTACCGGTATTATAGATTAATTGAGAACAAACATGTTTAAATAATGGCTAATATGTGTATGGAGCAGCGAAACCTCTGTTGATCCAAAATTAACGTAAAATTAGAGGGCTCTAGTAAGTTTAGAAATACAGGTAGGTAGCTATGACAGTCATTTGACTTCCTTACATTTTTCTTCAGTTTAATTTTACTAACCATTCAACAGAGAAATAGTGTTTTCGCCATAGTTAGTTATGTATGACAAACGTTTAACAGAATCGACAGCAGTATTATTTACCTTTTCCAAACGTTTTCAGAAGCTAATAAAACTATTATCCTGTTTGCAATCTTTGACCATAATATTTTAAGCCACATTATTTGCGCAATGCTAATTAAAGTAATAATGACTGAAGGCTTCCAGTTATCCCAACTTTCGAAACATATTTATTGCCAACCATAAAACAATTCAAACGCCCCACAAAAAGGTTTGCTCAATTCAAAAGCCCGTATGAGAGAATAGCGGACGGGGGCTCAGGACAAAAGTCCCAACGCAACACTAAACAGTGACCGGGAAAAAATAATACAACCATCTGCCTACATCCCGACGCCAACCATATTCTTAGACTATTCCTTTAAAATCGATATTTAAACTTAAGTACCAATACTTTATCTGTAACAATGCTCCTAGCGAGCGAGAACGCGATACCAGCGAACGGTCGACGGAACTGGACATTTTAATTTATGACGCGTTTTTTTATTCACCATTACACAGTTCAGATGAATCTTTCGACTTTTGTAATGAATTGAAAAATGGGGCTCTGACTGGAGCGGTTTTTGTGGATACCAAGAAACGGACTTCACAAGTCGACAGTGGTCGTTTATAGGACACCCGTTAGCTCCGTTGTCTGTGCTCGCGTTACGGCCGCTGTGACAGAATGTGTTGTGATGTGATTGTGTGTTGCTATTGTGTAGGCGTGCTCGGACATCGCTGCAGGGGCATCCACCGCACCGCCCGCGCCGGGGGGCAGCTCATTATGAATTAATGAGAATCGAAATGTTTCGCCAGATCAACACGCTCGCTTCAATGAATTCGACATCTCACTATGGCGGCTGCCGGACGTACAGCGTTTACCCTTGACTTGTAAACGTGACGAATCAATTCGACTGCGATCATTTCTAGTTAAAAGGCTAAGTATTTAAAGTCGGGACATGAGTCAATAACTTGAAAGAACTTACCGGTATGTGTTCTCTTGTGAATCTTGAGGTTCTCGGAGCGGGCGAAGACTTTCCCGCAGCCGGGGAAGGGGCAAGGGAAGGGCTTCTCGCCGGTGTGCACGCGGATGTGGTTCACCAGCTTGTACTTGGCCTTGAAGGGTCGTCCGTTGCGCGAGCAGCCCTGCCAGAAGCACGCGTGCGTCGTGCACTCGGGCCCGCCCACGTGCTCCACGGTCAGGTGCGTCACTATCTCGTGCATGCTCGAGAACAGCTTGTTGCAGAGTTTGCGCGGCGGCGGCTGCTCCGGGTCCAGCCACTGGCAGCGCATGTCGCGGCGAGGAGGCGCACGCACGTAGCGCAGGAAGGCGTGCGGCGCGTGCGGGTGTCCGTGCGGCACCAGCGGGGGCGCGCTGCCCTGATAGTGCACGTCGCCGCGCCAGTCCCAGCCCTGCTCGAGCGGCTGCTGCGGGAACAGCTCCCCGCAGCTGCCGTACTCCCGCAGGTAGCCCGGCTGGTAGGAGTGCAGCGGGTAGTGCTGGTAGTGCGGCGCGTGCGGCGGGGGCGCGTGCGGGGCTGCGGCGCGGTGCTGCCCCACGCCGCAGCCCGGCTCCGGCGACATCTTCAGCCCGTACTGAGCGAGATGCGCATGGTTGGTGTCGAGGAAGGCGTTCATGGCGGGGGTGGCCGACGCCGGCGCATAGCCCCATTCGCCTGCCACCATCCACGCGGCGGGGGAGCCCCGCTGCTGCGCGCCGACCTGAACGCGTCCTCCTCGACGCTGCCGACGGCCGCTATTTCTCGGCCGAGCGCGACTGTCTCGTGTAGGAACTTCGCTCTTCTAGCATTCTTCACAGAAACTCTACCTGTCGAAGAAATTATCATATTCAATAAAATACAAAATTGAAGTCGCATTATGAGTAGTTATGGAAGATGCAGCTACCCATAAACGATCGAAACCCTCCGAGACAAATTCAAAATCATTTTTCAAAATAATAACACGCGTTCGTGCACCCATAACCGGCGACGAACATTTATTTATAGTGAAAAAAAAGCGAGGCAGGTACTTTTGGACATTAAATTAAACTGTGGGTAAATTTATAGGACATTTTTATACGCCTGAGACAAAAATTTCGATTGTGTCCGTGTATATTTAATTTTAGTTTATTTGTTAGGTTGGCTCCAATCTTCTCCTTTATGACTGAGGTTTAGCATCGATAGTTTATTAAAATAGATTTTATGAATGATAAAACCTGTTTGGTTCAGATAGCATGCAAGAGGTCCACTTTATAACTGCCTTCGCTCTTTTATAATTACTTGGTATAACAAAAAGTAAATAAAACGAACATAAACGTAGCTTATCGTCTAGCCGTTACGGATTTTATGGTGTACCTACTCGCTCGCTACGACATTTATATTTTACTGAACTGAAATTAGTAGTTTCATATTTTCAATATGATATTGCACAAAGCTACGTATGGTTGAACATAGAGCATGACAATAGAAGTGTGAATTTCGTATAGTGACGAGCTTATCTCTTCATCCCAAACAAAGTACTTAATTTTCAAAAAATCTGTCCATCAATCCGAGTGTAACAGGACTTTTTGCGAACCTCCCGCCCGTTAATCACATTACCCCGAAATAATCCTGTTTGTACATTGTTTAGAGCACTTCAGCGCAGAACGTGGAACAACGGTTCAGGTAGAAGTGGAGCCCCGTCAGTTAAACAATACCTATCTCCTTTTAGATTTCCATCTAATCTGTACATAATCTGTGGACGCCCCGCCGGGCGCCCGCTTGGGCACAAAGCAACGGGTTGACAGATCTCCACAGACGGACATGCACCAATAGGATTAATACAAAATAATAAAAATCCGACGTTTTCTGACATTCGAATCAATTTCTCGAGGGCCGTAAATCTTAGCAACACTCGGTTTCGCAACTGCAAAGTTAAGGTGGTTCTCATGCAGCTGTCTTCAGCAGTTTTAAGGAATTATACCGGTAATCTCATTAGTGACCTGTTGAGTTGAGCTGTAATCTGTTAGACTGTGTAAGAGATTTTCCTCTTGGTAAGTTTTGATGACGATAAGGACATTTCTCACAACTAACCTAAGCAGCTCTTCCGTCAATTAATAACCTAACTAGGTAGTTAAATGGTAAATAATACCTGTAAGTAAATAAAGCAAATAAGTTAGTGAACTTGTTTTACCTACGTCTGAATGTGGGAGAGAAGCAGGTACCTACATAATAAGAAAAAACCTCCGCGTTAAAAACGGCAATCGAGTAAAAATTATAATCGTTATTATAGAAAGCTTGTGTAGTTTAATTCAAACTAGTCTTTAGCACGCATATTCTACTTTACAGGATTACCTATATTACCGTTTTCACCCCTCCAACTTAAAATGAACAGGCTTTCCGAGGAAAATTAGTGTGGAAAAGATGCTTTTGCTCACTCGATGAGGCAAAGAGATTTGAATTTCAAACATCTCATTAGTTTTTGTCTGATAATAAACTTTTTGAGATTCTTCAGCCAACAAGAAGAAGAAGATTAATTTATTATACTGCATGCTTCCCTACTTTTTTACTTGACATTGGCACAAAGTTTACTAATGCCATATAAACACGAAAAGGTGAATTGCGTTTTCTCCCTGTTACAGAAGTGAAAAGTTGTGTGTACCTACCACGTACCTACTACTAAAAAGCAAATTCATATACATGTTTTTTTTAAATCCCTCACTGACCACAAGATAGATAATACTAGCTACGCTCTTGATTTAATTTAAGTAAATATCCCTGTTTACTCCAGTATAATGTAACTAAGTACCTACCTACTTTACTTTATGAGCGTAATAATTAGGTAGGTAATTATTTTGTTCATAAATGTTAGTAAATTCATTTTAATAAATCTACTTAATTAAAATGCCTTCTAACTCAATGTTATTTTATTATTATACTCCTACACTCGCTAATCCTATGAGAGACTAGAGAATGAGGGGAAAATAAGAGGATACGGAGAGAATTAGCTTCTCTTTAATAAATCACTTGAACTTTTAGGAACGGAGATAGGTTTACCTATACATTTAACCAGGGCCCCAAGTCTGCTAATTTTTAGCCATTGTAATGCCAGCGAGACTCAACTATCATTCTACTGCCACTGTGATTTTCCATACTAAAAACTGTTAGCAGACTACGAAATGGCCGAAACCATCCAACTGAGATGCCATCGAGACTCGACTGAAACGATTTTCATTTAGCGGACTCGGGGCCCAAGTCTAGGTATTACGCAAGTTTTAAGGTAAATACAGGGTGTAAGGGGCAGCTCCCGGAATACTGATAGGGTGCAATCACGTAACTGAACAACTTCCCATAAGAAAATATTTCACGTAAAATAAAAATAAAATTACGTCCTATAGTAAATGCAGTCAGCTGATCGTGATTTTGTATCGGAGGTTAAAAAAAAAAATTTACGTCTCCTAAAAAAATCTTACAGGAAGTTGTTCAGTTTAAAGGTCTAAATGCATCCTATCAGTATTCGGAGAGCTTACACCCCGTATGTATATTTTATCGATTTATACAAAACATAATGATCAACAAATTTCGAAAGCTATCGTGATAGATCCAAATAATCATAACTTGTGAAAGCAATCGCATATTATGCTTAAAAAATTATAACAAGTACCTACCTATATCTTTATAATTAGTCTGTTTGTAAAGAATACTCTGATTAAGTACCTTTGTATTAATCAGAGTATTGTTTACATGTTGTTTACCTGATTTAAGTGCTGTTAGTAAGTATTCCCTAATAAATCAACAAACGAAAGATTTAAATAAATAAGTATGTTGAATGGTATTTTGATATACCTACTCGTACATTTTACAGAAATTGGTAGGTACGATATCTATTTTAGTTTTATTTTAACTCTGCTCCACATTTTTTGCCGTCGCTGAAATTAACAGCACCTAAGATTTTTGCGCTACGCTATGTATTCTATCACAGATAGGTATTGTATTTTTATATCAGTTAATTAGACGGACACCAAGTCATCCAACAGAGTTTTGTAACACAGTTATATGCTCTGCCTACCCCGCAAGTGATTCTTTATATTTTAGTGTTCTGTTTCGTAAGGTGAAAAACTATAATAAGCTTCCAAAATTGTATTCGGTACTTCAAGTCTTCTATTAAGGCGAAATCAGTCCCAAAAAGTAAGTCACTTTCCTTTTCGCTGCGTTAGAGAGAAACAGACGATGACGCTTCAATCGAGAAACCTGAACATTTTTTGGAATATAAAATGATACATAGAGATATTTGAAAATGTAAGCCCATAGATTCATTATAAATTCAAAAAGGAAGAAGAGGACACAAAATAAAATAATAAATATTGAATAACAAAGAAATCGTTCAGGTTTTCAGACGAAAAAACGGAAAATTCGAGCTTACTTTGCGATTTTTTTCTATCGAGGCAACTTTATCAAATCGTGTTTTGGGTCCCATAGTTTTGTAGAATTAATAAATAAAATATCTTTGACACTATTTTAACTTTCATAAAAATGATTAGTCTTATCTTATGTATTTAGGGAGTGGACTTGAATTTTGTTTTTTAGGTAATTAAAATCCTAAGTAGGACGTTGGTCTTTTAATAGTTGACCAACCTAAAAATATCTGATTGCCATTAATTATTTAATTTCAGAGATAAAAATATTATTTTACTACAGCCTGGCTAGTGGCTTGCAGTCGATGCTGCCACGCTACTCGTATTACCGTGGGAATAAAACGATTTACCATTGTAAACGCCATATAATGTAACTAAGAAAAACTTTTAGTTCGTCTTAGTTTCAGAGATTACCTAGGTTCAGCATCAAAAAATACCTTACAGTGTATTTGATATGGACTGAGTAGAAATTGGATGTAAACTTAGTAGGTAGGTATAAATTAAATTTCATATCGACTTTTTTATTTACATCATGATGATGATGTTGAAATTTATTCTTTCTTTCTTTTATTAGTACCAGCACATCTTTAAAAACAAAAATGCATTAGATAATAAAACAATAGTCAAAATCTATTCCATGCTAAATGGTGTAGATACCTATCTCATTATTAGTTTAATTATAAATCTCTCTCACGCTCTTTTATTTAATTGTAGTTGCCGTGTGGTGCCGGCTTAGAATAGCATCCCCCCATATCCTTCCCGTGGGTGTCGTAAGAAGCGGCTATGGGATTTCTGTTGAGACACCCAAACTATTATCAAACGTGATATACCTACTTAAATAGCCGTTTACGCTCTGCCTACCACGCTAGGGATATAGGCGTGATATAATTATGTATGTATGTAGTTACCGATGCGTTGACTAAGTGTTTAAGTTGTACTTTGCTAATTCTGACGGTAAATTTTATTACTTACTTAATTCATATCATATTGATAAGTGGCTTTCTAGTTTAAAGTTATCTAGTTGTAATTTGTTGCCTTAAAGTAACATTTTTATAATTTGATGAATGATGATGATAATCTAACATCAAATAATCTTTTCAATTCATACATAGTATAAAATTAAGACACTTTGCGTTTTTCTGTCTGTCTGTAGGTATGTCAAAGAATTCGCTGACTCCTCCTAAACCATGAAACAGATTTTAAAGCGTCTTCTTATGATACCATAGAGTTATACAGATAGAGTGATTCAAGAGGAAGGTGCATAACACATACCGGGAAAATGCCTTGTTCCCTCGGTGAAACTACTAAGGGGCCGCTTGTAGGTATGTCGGTAATATGTTTTGGTTTGGTGACAATACCACAAAGTACGGATCTCTCGACCCTATTTAGGATTTTCGCGATTGTCACTTGCTTCATAGCCAGGGTTTCTAGATTCAATACGAGGACGTAATACAGCTCTAAATATGATACAAGAACGTAATATGTTTCTGAGTCGATTTGAATGCAAGAAATATGACGTTCGTAGCAACCATCAACTTAGAAGATGGTTGCTACGAACGTCATATTTCTTCACCTTGAGGTCCTCTTGAGATTCCAGTTATTACAAGATAAAGCATCAAAACCGTCGTTAGCAACCGAGTGAGCCATCTGTAAAGGCGCTCTGCTTTTCTAATTTGTGACAATACTAAGCCCTAAAAACTATTTTGGTAGAGATAGATAGAGTTGTCATTTTATTATACGCCAATACCCAGTCCTATTTTTTTATCTAATTAAGCTTAGTGTTTTTCATCAACTGAGTCGTATAAAGAATAAGTTTTCTTCTACCTAATTATCATATACCTACTCTACAGGAACCGGGACCGACGGGACGGCTGAACGTGCCCCCCAAAACTCGTACCTATCAAAGATAGCAAACGTAATATTTTGTTAGTACAGTACCTTACCTACCTACATAGGTACATGAATGATGGTTTATCCCTATACTTCCCTATGGCTGTTATTTATACCTATTTATTTACCTACTACCTAGGCTAGGTACTAATTATTATTATTTACTAATCCAAATCTATCCACCTAGGTAATTAATGCTTAGAATCTGTTGTTTACGAATGATACATAAACAGAGGTACAATTTTACATGGGTTAGTTCTTTTACTTAAATAGTTTTGGTTTAGTTTAGGTTAGGTTAGGTTAGGTTTATCTTGTGTTAAACTTACTTGAAAATAAGAACAAATCCAGTCTTCAATTTCTAACGTACGCAGAATCACTATAGTTTACTGTACACAATACAAAATATCACTTCACTATAAATTCTAAATATTTCAGTATCCTCATGAAACGAGAGCAAACTATAAAAACACAGGATTTGGCGCGTCGTTATAACAACGTTATCGTTATTTGGCGGTAGGATTTAAGGGTAAGTTTCGAGCACATGAGTTCTGTGGATGAATGATGACGCGATTTTTTCTGGCAGGGTTGAAAGGTGTCGCGGCGTGTGTCCACCGGCTCGGCTGAGGCTCTCAGCATGACTGCGGGCTCCCGCGTCGCCGCCCCTCGAAGCGTCGACATACTGCAGCCCAGGGAGCGACCGAAACGGGTCCGCCGCGCGAGGCGCGAACGCAACGCCGAGGGCGGGCACACTGCCGCTTTTTCACCCAATCGCACCCGCTTCAAGCCACAACGTTTACACTACAGCCGTCTCACTCCTTCGCCTACATTTTTGTGTTGTGCGCAAAAGAAGTGCGATAAGTTTACGACGAAGAAGAAAATTTCTTTGTGATGGTGTCGTAATGCGTTCGCTTTATCAGATTTACGTTGAAAGCTCGCAGTTAGTTCGTAGGAATCGTAGGGCGCCCCGTCTCTCATCTCTTTCTCGCTCTTGCGATAACACTTGGTTCGGTAAGGGAGGGAAAATATCGGGAAATGCCGGGGCTAATGTATTTTCCTGTGGGAAGGAAAACACATGTCGTCGCTTTAATTTAATACGCGTCACGCTGCGCTCTCGTGTTGGTGTAAGCGATATTTTCAGAACACTTTGCTCTATATTACGAGCTAAAGAATATTGGATGCCGTAAATAATATTCATTAATCGTATTATGCGGAGCGGTTTATAATAAAGAACATAATATTTAATTAATATTTTCTAGATTTAAAATCTGTAAACAATAAAGCCAGGTAGGTAATCTAACCTAACTTAACACTGGGTAGGTCCCAACTTAGGTGAGGTTATTTAAAAACTGTACTTAAAAAAAAAACAATTTTATAGGTAGGTAGTCACTACCTAAAATACACCTAAGTTTAATCTAACTAACCTTATTTCAAAATAATATCTAAACTTTAAATATTACGCGAGCTCGTTTATGTCTTTTGTTTGAAACTTTTTAATCGCTTCAAAGACATCAGCGCGATATCACTTGAACGATGCATTAATTACTGAGAGCATTGATTGTAACTAGTATGTATACCTAAACTATAGATTTATTGATCTTTATTTGAAAGAGTTGCAAATATCAACATTACACCATTAAAAGAAGATAATTATACGTAGATACCATACTTAGATAATCATACCAGCTAGTATTATATATCTTTAGTATATTTTTTAAACTTTATTTATGTTTAATAGCTAAATTTTACCTTTTATTGCTTCTGCAACTACTTGAAAATCTGTGTCTACTGTCTCTTTCAAGATAAAGGTTGCCTGGAGGAGATCGCTGCAAGCGATAAGGTTGCCTTTGCTTACTTTATCAAAGTTTTCTGTTAGTAGTTTTATATTTTGTTTTGTAATGTTTAGTTGTCAATCTATCTCCCTATCTATTCGCTGCTATATCTGAGCTATTATGGACCATATCATTCAGCCGTAAAATGCACCGATGACTCTAGATTACAAATTACTCGATTTTATAATCGAGTAAGTTACCTAGCTCAGATCAGGACGCTCAAAAACCCCTGGCACTATACCTAAATCTACGATAAATCCTACCTATCGAGATATTTAACGTAGGTACATAGGTAGGTTTTACGTACGTGAAAAAATATTGTATAAAACGTGGATTCTACTTCTAAGTAGGTACTTAATGTAATAATGAGACTAAACACAATAAGGTAGACATAGTTAGGTAACTATCTAGCTATTAACTAAGGAATGTTATGTAAAAGTAGGCACGGTATAAAGTTTTATTCTTCGTTAATGAAGTCCCGCCCCAATTAGCGAGTTACGTTCCTCATTCATTGCGTTTTATTACGATGTTACGGTTTTACGATCCTACTCTACGATTTACGCCATTAATAAAATAAACTTAGCGTGGTAAAAAGAAATAAGACAGCTATAATACATAGTTAGTAGGTAGTTACGGATATAACATAAGTCGTTGGCTTTAATGCTTAGGTATCTCACCGCTTAGCCTACCGCAGCATTCTTACTTAGTATTAAGTGTTAGGTACTACTCGAACTATCGATAGTACAGTTATTAATATCTAGTATAGCGTGAACTACTGATAGTCTTTTGATAGTCCTCTATCGAGCGGCAACACTACTTAGTATGCTTAGTTTCATCTGTTTAGTAAATGAGAGTTTAGCTTTGCTTAGTAAATAGCGTTTAAATAAAGGATTTTCCATCATCAAACTACATTAGTTCATTTCTGAGCATAGGCCTCTCCATTCCCACCCCACTAAGCACGATCCTCGGTAGGTAAGCCTTATCCATTTTTTACTTGACAATTCCGAAAGCACTCACTGCTTTACTAATTAAATTAATTTAATTACTTACCAATTATGAGAGCATTCACTGCATTGCTAATTAAATTACCTAATCATCAAAAAACTATACTTAACCTTACCTCATGAATGAAAATTGGCGCCCCGCTCCATATCACGCTACGTACGCTCCATGCGGTGGGCGTCACAAAGAGGGGGCGGCGCGGTGCTGCGTGCGACGGAACGACGGGGCGGGGGCATGCGCCGGCGCCGGCCTGCGATTCAAGTAACGGTTGGCGTTAGGTTTAAACTGATTGTGTTCCCAGCAAATAAATAGCAAACTGGGAAAGACATCCAGATTTTGGTTTGTTAATCAAATGGAAAGTCGTGTAAGAATATTTTTACCTTTGAACAAGACTCAGTGTTGCACACAAGTACAAGAGAAAAGAAGCAGAAAAGAAACATAGGAACTTATTTTACAAAACGGTCTTTCTTTCGAAGTTCCGTTAATACCTACCTACTGTTGGTATTCGATTGAATTAATTGCCTTTCTATTTGCAGGCATCTTTATGTAAAAAGAAAAGATTAATCCTACTGAATGAGGAATTTCTGCGAGTGAAGAAAAAATACTTTGTCTGTAAGTACCTAGGTACGAGAATCGTATTTAAAACCGACAAAGACTTGGCTGGTGATTAATTTAATAAATTGTTACGAGTATTAATGCGTTTCTCTCACGCGACAACTTTTTGCACCTCCGGTACGTAAGTGAATTTGTAAACGTTTTATTCCCAAATCTTCAAAGGTCGCAGGTTTGTCTCCTGCGACTGCCAGTGAAGAAGAATAAGAAGATAATGCCTTCTGTAAGCTGGTACAAGAATCAAACCAGTGCGAGTGTTCTGGCAAGTTAATTAAATTATTATCAATGTGTTCCTCTCACGCGACCACTTTTGCACCTCCAGTAAGTGGATTTGTAAGCGTTTTATTCCCAAATCTTCATAGGTCGCAGGTCTGATTCCTGCGACTGCCAGTAAAGAAGAACAAGAAGATAATTCTGTAAGCTGGTATGTACGAGAATCGTATTCCATTCAAGCCAATGCAAGTCCTCGGGAAAAATGTGGCTGGTGATTTATTTAAATAGGTAAATTGTTCCTATTTCGCGATCGTTTTTACTCCTCCGGTAAACGTGAAGGAATTAATAAGCTTTTTATTTCCAAGTCAGCGAAGGTTGCAGTTTCGACTCCTACGTCCGGAAATGAAGAAAAATAAGAAAATAGTACCTTTTGTAAGCAGATACGAGAATCGTGTTCAAACCAGTGCGAGTGCTCTGGCAAGACATGGCTGGTGATTAATTAAATAAATTGTTATCAATGCGTTCCACTCACGTGACCACCCTTAGCACCTCTGGTAAACGTAAGTGGATTTGTAAGCGGTTTGCTCCCAAATCTATAAAGGTCGCTGATTTGTCTCCTGCGACTCCAAGTGAAGAAGAACAAGAAGATAATGCTTTCTGTAAGCAGTTACGAGAATTGTGTTCAAGCCAGTGCGAGTTCTCTGGCAAGACGTGGCTGGTGATTAATTAAATAAATTGTTATCAATGCGTTCCTCTCACGCGACCGCTTTTTGCGCCTCCAGTAAACGTGAGCGAGTTTGTAAGCGTTTTATTCGCAAGTCAACGACTCGTTAAATGTCGTGAAATGCTATTCAGAAATGTAACTAAGTAGATACCTTAGGTATCATTACATTTCATTATTTATAGGCACTAAGTAAGCAGGCACTTCATTCCTCAATTTTTTACTGTAAGTTTTTTTCTTTCTTTATTATTATCAATAAAGTATTTGGCGCTGGTTTTTCTATCCACCTACTTTTGTACCTACTTCTGGATACACGAAGTTTCCCAAATGCTCAATGGAAAAGTTAAACTTTTATGACACATTCGTAGGGTCGTCTCAGTGCCTTTAGCAAGCACTGGGAAAGGGAAACCATGAAGGGATAGATCCCGAACTGTAAGACAGAAAGCAATTAATAAACAACCTACTTATTTGTGAGTTAAGCGGATAACTACCAATAAGTATACCAAGGTACATATTTCTTCATGTGTAGTGTGAGGCACAAAATAGGTAGAGAGTTTACAGAAGATTCAGTTCACCCTATTTAGGGTTTTCGAGATTGTCTCTTGTTACATAGCCAGGATTGGTCCTGTCAAAAATCTCAAAATTTATGAATATCAAAACTATCAAAACAGCAAACAAGAACGTCATAGGTATGATGCTGAACAAATTTTAATCCAAGAAATGAGACGTTCCCTGAGATTCCAGTTCAATTCAGTGAGGCTTCTGATTTGAGATACCTATGCACAAAATAGATAGTTTACAGAAGGTTTACGGCCTTATTATTGATTTTCGCGATTGGCACTAGTTACAAAAGCCAGGGCTGCTACTATAAAAAATCTCAAAGTGTAAAAATATCAAAACAGCAAAATCTGTTATAGCCCGAGCGGCGACTGGTCTCATCCATACCTCACAAAAGAATAGAATAATTTAGCTATGTACGGGTAGAGGAGCTCGAGTACTTCGGATTGGTCGTGGTCTGCCGCGGCGCAGCTTGGCACGTTTGGCGGAGTAGCTAAAAGTTTGCCCTCTGAAAAAAGTTAAAAATATCTCATCGAAGAATAGAATGAGACATGGCTGTAGCGATAGAAGCAGTTTAGTAAAGCTTATAAATCTTGGTCTGCCTTCTGCTATCTTGGCACGTTTGGCGGAGTAGCTAAAAGTATGCCCTCTTAAAAAAGTAAAAAATATCTCATCGAAGAATAGAATGAAAATATATCGTACCGATAGCTTGCTTGAGTCTGCCTACATATATACTGGTCTGCCTGGCCACAGCCTGGCAGTTTTCCCGGTCCGACCACTTTTACTTTTTTTAGTAAAAATTTTATCTCTTCGAATAAAAGAATAAAAATATGTCGTACCGATAGCTTGCTTAAGTCTGCCTAGAAAAATACTGGTCTGCCTGACCACAGCCTGGCAGTTTTCCAGATACGACCACTTTTACTTTTTTTTGAGAAATTTTTATTTCTTCGAATAACAGAATGAAACTAAGTTGTAATAATAGTTTATTTAAAGCTGAACACATATCCCTTGGTCTGCCTGAGCTCAGTCCGGTAGTTTCTCCGATGCGATCACTTTTCACTCTCAGTAAATTTCAATTTTAAAGGACCCTGACTTTGTTTATTAGGGAGTGGGCCTGGCCAATAAAATGAAAATTTGTCAGTGTATAGAAGTGAGATTTACAGAGCTGTAATCTCTCAATGTCCAGATGAATCGGTACGATATATTTTCATTCTATTCTTCGATGAGATATTTTTTACTTTTTTAAGAGGGCATACTTTTAGCTACTCCGCCAAACGTGCCAAGATAGCAGAAGGCAGACCAAGATTTATAAGCTTTACTAAACTGCTTCTATCGCTACAGCCATGTCTCATTCTATTCTTCGATGAGATATTTTTAACTTTTTTCAGAGGGCAAACTTTTAGCTACTCCGCCAAACGTGCCAAGCTGCGCCGCGGCAGACCACGACCAATCCGAAGTACTCGAGCTCCTCTACCCGTACATAGCTAAATTATTCTATTCTTTTGTGAGGTATGGATTAGACCAGTCGCCGCTCGGGCTATTACAGAAAGCCAGATGATTCTGAACCAATTTTAAATACTATGTGTTCAGATTGCTTGAATAGCTAGGTATATGCTTATAGGTAAAAGAAAGTTATCGCGCCCGATATTTAATGTCATATAATCTATTTGATAGATATTTTACATCGAATCATGTAAAACCATAAACATATGAAAACCCATTCTAGAGAGAGGGTAAATGAACGTGAAAAATAACGGCCAAGCTCTTTCACTCACCCAGGGGCGGGGGTAGTAGGTATTTCATTAAAATAAATAAGGTTATTATTTGTCTGGTGTTTCGGGGTCGAGCTTACAAATTACGGCGGACAAAGAGTCTCACAATGCCTCCGCGGGACACCATCTCTCCGCCAGATGGCGCGGAACCCCACAATATTAAATTAAAAAATGTTTGTAATTCGGCTAAATAACAGCTAGAAAATAACAGTTGAGATTATTTAGCTGATTTGAGTATTTGGGGCCATGGTTTCCCTTCAGATTAAAGAAAAAACAGGCTCTTTCTCAGCGTCTCTTTGTTGACTCTCCCGCATGATAAGAAGAAGCATATCTTCAGACTCTTATTGCTAGGTATAGTTTGAACTTCGTCTTTCGTATCTTTGGCTTACCTGTAATATTATCGAACTAGCCCGCTTTCAGCCACTGCAACTCATTTTCCGTGGGAAAAAGGCATTTTCAAGGTATGATTTATACGTATAAACCTTCTTCTTGAATTATCCTATCTATTACAGAAAACCACATCAAAATCCGTTGCGTGGTTTAGAAGTTAGCGAATTCCACGACAGACAGACAGAGAAACGCAAAAAGCGACTTCATTTCAACCTACCTACTTAGGTACTTAGTCCATAAACAGTTACATAAACTGTTTTCAATTCCAGATCCAGCTAAAAATACTATGCATAACAGCGGCAGCATCTTTATTTAATTGTTTTTTGATAGAAGTGTTTCCAATCGACCATTACGGTGGTAAATTGCGTTCAACCGACCGGCAAACTGTGCTCTACTTTCCTAAAAATTGTTTACCTATTTAGTTGCCTATCTATCTATCAGACCACAGTTTTGTAGGAAGGCAATAAGTACAAGTAGGTACTTAGATGTTGCTACCTATCTACATCTCCAGTAGGTAACTATATACTTATTTTTAAAATTTTATCATATTGATAGGTACAAGAACAAAGTTAAATAGAGAATCCGAAATACAATTGTTATAAACAAAAACAATGTTCTTAAACCAACTCTTCCCAACCCCCTTTGGGTTGGAGGAAATAGAGAAAATGAGCTTGACACAAGTAAGAGAGAAACGATATGACAAAAATGGGTTTTAAATCATTCAATCTTTATAGGTATCAGCGGCGAAGGGCATACACGCCGATTCCCATCGGTTTCCCTTTCAAAAAATTACAAGTCCATACTCACACATCAATCTACTTTCAGTTAATACTTTTTTCGCTCCAGCCTATCTTCGTTAAAATGACACCCTTCGCCACTGATAGGTATATTACCAAATTAGATACTACACATACCTACCTACCTAACTTGTTTTACTGCCATCTCACTGGCTCACCTTTCGCCCTTTCGTCTAACTGTAAACGTAATTAATTCGACCCTTGAATAAAGAAACTCAATCGAATGACTATTGATATCGATTCCTATGAGCCCGCCGACGATTTGACTTTTTGCCGCATCTCGATTCAGACCGAATTTGATTCGGATTCGTAAAGTTTCGATTCGACTGTGAAGTACAATCGTACCTACCTGTTGCGTGAGACATCTGCATAAAAAATACTCCGAGGGATGAATCTTGTTTTTCTTTGATTCGAATTTATTTGTATCATTTTTATGGCATGTCTGGAAAGGTCTCCACGCGAGCTTTGTATTATTTTAAATTGGTTTGATTGGAAAAAATACCTTGGGTATAAAGTGAGCGGAATTTATGTCTTTGCAGAATGTTTTGCAATTCTTTTTACTACTTAAATGTACGACTTTACAATACCTACCTACATTCCTACTTATTATTTATGGTCTCTAAATCGTTTAGAATCAAAAGCGTCCGAAGTCGAAAAGTGCATAAACGATGATGCAAACAATATTGTTAGAAGCTGTTATCAATTTTGCAGTAAATTTATAATACATCATATGATCAATTAAAGCTAAATAACAACAAAATTTAAAATTTCACAAAATTTTCTAGGAAAATAAAGTACCTATACGTATTAAGTTTCATTACCTCTGGGTCTACCACGAATGCGTACCGAGGAAGCTTTCCGCCGACCGCATAAATGATACACTGTAATAATTTCACATGCGGTTTGCTGCGGACCGAATTGAGCAATTTATTCACGTCTGTCCGCGCCGGCAAGCATGCGCATGCGTGCACGATATAATGAACGAATTATTAAAAAAATACCTGGTAGTGCTCGAGTAATTAACATCATTAAACATGAGATAAGATTCTGTATTGATTAGGTAGGTACTTTGGTTCTGGTGCAAGATTAGGAAAAGATTTGTTTTAGGCTCCTTGTATTGCGTATCGTGAATTTTCATTGGACTAATAAAATTGTCTTTCCTAGCGCGAATCGAAGATCTCAGACTGCCTGGATCCCAGATTGCAATAAATAATAAAAAGGATACCTATCAAAAGTAGTTCAAACAGGCCGAGTAAAAAGTTTTCGAAAACTACAAGGCCTATTACACAATAAAGACGGGAAATACATTTCATGCAACTTTTACCGTACATTAGCCTGTATGATCACAACACAGACGCCGCGCCACGCTTTTTGCTGCGAGCTATTAAATGTATCTTTTATTTAGATATTTTAATCAACCGTCCATCAGGTGTGCTCCATAGAATAAGGTAATTAATAGGTAGGTAATGAGAGATCGATGTGGCCACATGCCACAGCAAAAACACAAATAGAAATAAAATGGATTGATTTGAAACGCTGGTGGTGCCGTTCGATCTAAATGATTGCTAAGATTTTGAAATACAAAGCGAGGTTTGTAGTAAAACGTTTGAGGGACATGCAGCTAAACACTGCAATGGAATCAACTGAAACATGTTTTTTACTTACAAAGTACATCAGTATGAATACATTATATAGACTGCGCAAACGTGCTAAGCTTATTGTTTTGTATCTAGTAAGCTATTACTTTGGATATATGAAATCAATTTCTTATAGGTAACAATGGACATTATTTGATTCACAATAGTGCCGTGTGATAGTGGTTAGAAATACCTACTGCCACCTCTAGTCCACTCAGGGTGTTTCGTAAAGTTTTTGATCTCGGCTGAAACCTAGCTGTCGACTATGGTCAACTGTATGGTGTATTCCCAAAGAGAGTTGACGGCAGGCAGGTGGTCGGTCATAATCATAAAACATTGACAAATCATTTTGCCACATGATTTTGTGCTCTAACAAAACATGTTTCGCCAACTCCAACCGATTTGGGATAAGGGCAGGCAGCATGATTGATTACCTACGTAAATTCACAATTGCAACCTAGATTGAGCGTTTTCGTAGTATGTTGAGTAGCACCTCGTAGCAGACTCTACGATCGCCTGTTCTTTTGATCCAAGTTAAATAAAAGCGAACAGGATTTTGAAAAATTGACCGTTTGAAGCTGAAAATTCAGTTTCAAATATTTTCAATAATAGGTCCAATAAGTACCAACCGGCCCACCAACTTCCGAAGCGCGTAATTCAACTAGCGTCCGACACCATCACACCACAACCAATCGGTTGCGCAGGCGCTGGGCCAACAAAAAGCGATCAAAGCCGCCGCGACGCCGCCACGAATCACAGGCGACAAATTGCTTCCATTTTCGAAATAGACCAATCGTTTGGAAAAGCAAAACGACGAGAGCGCGCTCACGAGAGCAAAGCAAAACTAATTGCGCTTCTTTGGTAGAGCCGGCGGTACAGTTACGGGAATTTTCCTGAAGATGAACAAGAAGATGGTACCTAAGTACCTAGTTCTCTGTCTAAGTAGGTAGGTAGGTAATATCTATTCTTACACAATACCTATAAAATTTTGTAAACTTAAAATTTTTGGTACTTAGAACTTTGAATCTATGCGCGATATTTATAACTCTCCTAATTAAAGTAAGAGTTTTATTATACCTTTTTCGTAAATAATTCACATTGTTTGATAAAAAGATAGTGAATACGACGTAGGCTGTTGTATAGTTATCATCTAATTAAAATTGTTTTCTATTTTTGATAAACGCTTTAACTTTTTCAGTGTTCAGTTTTTTGCGAGCCAGACGTAGCTAATAGTTTTTTTGCGAATGTACCTATCATTCTAGTATCTCAGCAAAGTTAAGCTATCTACATCAATATTATGTTTTGTATTTCTACACAAATAGAATAATCAGGAATACGCTCAATAATTGTATAATCAGCAAAATCTTTGCGAATTACAATCACCGCAATCAGGGGGACGTTATCTAGATTTTGCCAATCAGCTCTATAGAATATTGCACGATCTTGTGAAGGGATGTAGTCGATAAGTACCGCATTTGAGTAAACTAATGAATTATATTCGATATTCCATGTTTTGTGTGAAAGAAACATGTTTTTGCTATTTATATTGATTGCATATTCAGCTAACTATAAAAGAAATACTGATAGGAAGCTGCCCTCGCAGGCATCAAATGATTGTCTTGTATTTTTCCGGATCCGGATTTTGACGAAAGGAATTTACGAAATCTTATGGGTAGTTTAGTTACATAGGTAAGTCAAAAGCTGAATATCATGATGCTGCATCTGCATTCAACAAATAGAAAAGTCTAATAACTTTACCGCTGGCTCTACCACCGCAATATGGTCCGGTTAGTATCTACACCGTGTGGTGCCGGCTTAGAATAGCATCACCCTATATCTTTCCCATGGGTATCGTAAGAAGCGACTAAGGGATTCGAGCGTTGATGTGTATTGCAATTGTCTGTTACTTACTACCTATGCTGATACACCGTCTTCTGAATGATTCTAAAACTCTTGTCAGACGTGGTGTAAATGGCTGTTTTTGTAGCCGTTTATGCTGTGCCTACCTGATATATTATATCACGCCTAACCTTACGGGGTTATGTATGCGTATATATGTAGGTAAGTATCTTTCAGACTTAGCTCAGACCGCAAGCACCAAGGGGAGGGGGTACCTACTTAAAAGTGTGATAAATATGGGGATGTTTTTGTAATTTTAAAAGGTGTAAGCTTCTCAAAACATGAAAGATCTACGACCGGGGTAGGTTCTCAACATTTTCTAATTCCGTCGTTCGGTGTTTGGAGGCGAGTTTATTAAATTACCGCTTTCACAAATTATGTAGAAATAATAATTCGTTCGGGACGCTGGGCCCGCGCGGTGGGGGGCTGCACTTTTAATTAAACCCTAAATTATTGTTCACGTTCATTAATTCTCTGCTCCTGGCCCGGTTGTACTAATGAGTTTATACTTTTTGTACTCCTGGAGAATTGAGCTTTTGTGTGTCCGGGACGACGCAAACAAATCGACCGTTTTCAGTTCCTTGATAATCTATATGCATGTACCTATGTGCATGTAGTAAGATATACCTACCTATCAGATGCACGATACGATAGGTACGATGATGTTACGCCGCTTAAGTAAGTACGGTATAGATATGTGAATAGTTTCATAATTAAAAGTCATCAAAAAGAGTCTCTTGGCTCAAATATAGGAATCGAGGAGGCTGCATGAAACTTTATGATGCCAAAGATCTATGTAGGTAAGTCTATACCTAGTTACCTAAACGGGTAGAGTCATCAGTGCGTGTTGGTAGGATACCAAACACCAGAAGTAAATCTTTTATATTCATGATTATGATTATTTTCAGACAACTATAAATGAAAATGTTTACTTGTAACTATGCACATAAGTGCTTACCATAAATAACGGCAGTTTCCGAAATTAAGGCAATTTTTCACGTCCGCGGAAACTTGGAACACGCGCCAAGACAAGCTGTGTTTCATCGAATTTTCTTCGGCTATTTATTTATTTATTAAGGGGTAGTAATAAATTGTGTTAAGTGGGGGCGGAGGCGCCCCGTAGGGCTCCGCGGGGGCGCCATAACGCGAGCCGGCGTAAGTGCCTTTCTATACACGCGGCATTGTAAGGGTTGCGAGGCAATACCACGACATTGGTACTTTGATGGTGGTTGAACACAAAACTCGTTGACGATGTTTTGCTGAGTAAGAAAGGTTGTGGGTGAAAGCTAAAATAAAATGCCAAAATGGTTTTACAACCAACTATTTTTTGGTCTAAAAGCTATAGAGAAGACCAATATAAGTCAAATCAAATCAATCAAATCAAAAGCATTTATTTCTCAGAAGGAATTACAAGATTCACTTTAAGAAAGCCACATTCTAGTTCAAACTTAAAAAAGGGAAAATTTGTAGTGCAAAATTTTCTCTTTTTTATAACAATTTGTGTTCCTACTCTAAACGCGGCTCGGGCGGGATAAAAAAAATAAAAATAAAGGCACTGCCTCGGGGCTGGCCAGGCTAACCACACAGCATGTATCTTTATGCCTCAATGAATGACAAGTAAATGGAAATAATCACTAAGTCAATATTTAAAACAAGAAAGGTGTTACATTTGTGTATAGTTAGCCGGACCCTCTGGACAGGAAAACCCCCCAAAAACCTGCCCAGAAGTGCACCTATTCTAAAATTCACAATATTTGGAATTAAGAATAGCAAAGTGCTATGCTGGGTTTATTTATAACAAATTAAACTAAGTTAAATTAAACTAAGTACCTAGATACGTCGCCTTCCAAATTACGTTCTGCTTATTGAAGCCCCATTGCTTCTATTTTAAAACTGACCAACACCTAGCTTTTTACCAGTTTTCGAAACCAGGTAAATCCACTCAGTATTTTTTTATCACCGTATGTTTTTAATTAAAGTCGCCGTTTCACGTTAGGTATCGCCTCGCAAGTTGCTTTCTGCCAATTCCTCGCCGCATTGCTTCCATTTTTATTCGACCAACACCTAGTGTCTTACCAGTTTGCAGAACCAGGTAAAACCATTCAGTATTTCATTTCTTCATCATCACAGCATGTTTTTAATTAAAACCGCTATTCCACGTCATCGCCATGTGAGTTACATTCTGCCAATTCCTCGCTACATTGCTTCCATTTTTAAACCAAGCAATAGGTTCCTAGGTTTTTACCAGTATGCAGAACCAGGTAAATCCACTCAGTATTTCCACAGTATTGCAGTATGTTTTTAATTATAATTCCCATTCAACGTCATCGCCTCGCAAATTGCATTCTGCCAATTCCTCGCCGCATTGCTTCCATTTTTAAACCGATCACCATCTAGGTCCTTATCAATTTGCAAAACCCGGTAAAATCCCTTAGTATTTTCTTTCACAGTATTTTAATTAAAGTCGCCATTGAACGTCATCGCCTCGCAAGTTGCATTCTGCCAACTCCTCGCCGCATTGCTTCCATATTTAAACCAACCAACACCTAGGTTCTTACCAGTTTGCAAAACCAAGTAAAGTCCCTCAGTATTTTAATTAAAATCACCATTCAACGTCATCGCCTCGCAAGTTGCATTCTGCTAACTCCTTACCGCATTGCTTCCATATTTAAACCAACCAACAACACCTAGGTTCTTACCAGTTTGCAAAACCAGGTAAAGTCCCTCAGTATTTTAATTAAAATCACCATTCAACGTCATCGCCTCGCAAGTTGCATTCTGCCAATTCCTCGCCGCATTGCTTCCATTTTTAAACCGACCATACGAGCAGACAAACTTGTTTTCCAGTGGCCATAATAACACGTTGCATGCTTTGGGGCGTGGGTGGGCGGAGGCGGGCGGGGCGCTCCTGTTCGCGCGGCCACGGCTATTATAGGTACGTGCATTTTTCATCGAGAAATTCTTTCTGAAATTGTGTGTGTTTTGTTGAGCCTAATTTGATTTTGTTTGAAGAGGATGGGTGTGGGTTTGAGCGGTTATTTGGGTGAGAGATTTTATGCTCATCATCTCAACAAAGTTATTTGACAAGAAAGTTTCTTTATACTGGTATGACATGGCATGCCTTCATTATCAAAACTCTTTTAAATATGCATATGCCTGCCTGCTCTTCTATACCTATTACCTAGCTAGATGCATATTAAATCTGTATTTCTAGGACTTGCATGTGTGATAGGTACATAAAAATATTTATCAGGACCTTACAACATTAATACAAAAAAATAAAATAATTACATAAATTGCAATACCTTTAACGGATTTTTAAGCCCTAACCAATTCCCCAAATGATCTTAAATTGAAATCGCAAGAACGCTGAACTTTTACTCCTTGCTTAAAATTGACTTGCACAATATGCTCGAAACACTTGTGCGTCCAACGTCTTTTCTCACAAGTATCGTGTTAACAATATGCTTTTCAACACTAGCCCTCTTCGCTAAGAGAATGGCGATTATTCCTAAATCACTGCTATTACGCGCTCATACAACAATACTCCAACTCTGATGAGGGGAACGGAATAATGGGCCGTAGAAAGAAGTAGGTTAAATCGCAAGTGCGATGTGGAAGCGTTTTGAGTAGGACTGGAATTAGCAAATTATTGATCGTTCAAAACTATGCAAGTCATGCTTTGTGAAATACTGAAATAACTGAAAGTCGAAGCAAAAATATAGAGATGGCATTTTCAATTGCTATGCTAACTTTTCCTTGAACCAGGGAATTCAGCTGCTGACACAATGTCAGCAGCGAAATCATACCACCCTTGAAGCACCAGAAGTGGTAATCTTATTGCAAAGGGTCAAGCTACGCAAATTATTTGTCATCGCTCAACAATTGGCTCAACACACAATTTGCGCTTGCTTAAAAGCACATGAACTGGCATTGTCTTTGTCAGCCGCAACCACCCTTGCCTTGCTGCACAATACACGAATGATTGTAAAGAAAGCTCAAGATGTGAAAGTTTATGTCATTACTTTAACTCGTACCAGGACTTGAATTTAGCAACTGTCATAGAAAAACCCATAGGATGCCATTGTTTTTGTCACCGGCGTAGTCATTCGCTACCACCCTTGACGCTCTGCGCAAGACACGAATGATTTTGAAGCAAGAGATGTGACTTTTTTGTCATCATTTTAGCTCGTGCCAGGACTTCAATTCAGCAACTGTCATAAAAAGCCCATGGACTGCCATTATCTTCTGTCAAAGTCAGTCGCTACCACACTTGACGCGCAAGACAGAGCTATCGTTGCAAAAGGTCAAGATATGTGACTTTTTGTCATCATTTTAGCTCGTGCCAAGACTTCAATTCTGCAGCTATCAAAAAAAGCCCATGGATCGCCATCGTCTTTGTCACCAACGAAGTCATTCGCTACTTTTCTTGTCGTGCGAGCGAGACATCGTGATCTTGGTCATGTTGCAAAATGTGAATGTGACTTTTTGTCATCATTTTAGCTCGTGCCAGGACTTCAATTCAGCAGCTGTCGTAAAAAAGCCCATGGATTGCCATTGTCTTCCGTCGAAGTCATTCGCTACCACCCTTGACGCGCAAGCATGGACGTACTATTCGCGCAAGACTATGGCTGCAACCCGACACCGGCCGGAAGCGCGCGCCCCTCTCGGACCCCTGATGCGCGCATTTTCTTGCGCTCGCGCACATTGTAAGGTAGGTTCGCCGATCGATAAAAATGAATTTCACTTTGCTCTATTTTTGGTCAACGAGATTTTTGAAATGTTTTCCCACCTACAATAACACATAGAAAGTACTTTAGGAGGGTTGATGCTATTAAACAAAATTATAAAACAACAAAAAACACAGGTTTACGTTGCAAGATCGAGGGGGCAGTTGGCTGGCAGTCAAATAGTCAGTATGTACCGACTTAGAGCTACATTTTTAACAAATTGGCTAAATTGGTGAGAGTTTCTGAAACTGCCATCTCAGCTGCTCTAGCAATTTTTATTAAAGTAATTTTAGGATCGCTATGGTTTAAACTACCTACAGAAATTCGTTTTTTCAAATGTGGCTTCATATAGGGCGTAGTGGAACGACCCAATTGAGACCCGCTAAAGAGGGCTAATGCGCAATGGCATTTTTGTTATCGCCGCTCATTGAACTTCAACTTTTCAGACGTGCATTGTTCAAGCGTATAATTATCCACCGATTTCTCCTATTGTTGTTCAAATCAAAGAATATGTTATATTCGCTCTACCCTGACTTTTGACTCGAGCCGAGCAAATTCTATGAAGGACGGTTAAATTCTCTCACGCGGCGCCTGAGTGTCATTAAGATTAAGATAATATGGCATGTTCAATAGATTTGTTAAGAAAACTACCTATCGATAAAATATAGCTACCGGTAGCAAGCGCCGAACAAGCTAAGGTAACTGGTTAGGTACTCAGTATAGAAGTAAGGGAGTACGCGCGGTAAGCCAACTTGCTCGTTTTGCAAACCGGCGCGATTCGCCAACTCGCTTTCTGCCGACTGGCGTGCTAGGCCTACTTACGCCATTCGCCGACTGAGCTATTGGTAAACTATAGCTACAGTGTACAGTCAATTACACATTTTTTTAACATTTTGCATATTTTGGGATTATCGAATTTTAGCATGCGAGGTAATTTTTTTTTGGTTTGCATGTGTAAAAAAGGTGGTTCAGTTTTTAAAGTTATTCAGTTCTAAAAAGTTATTCAGTTTTAAAAGTTATTCAGTTTCGAAAGGTATTTAAACTTGAAAGTTGTTCAGTTTTAAATGTTGTTTAGTTTAAAAGTTGTTCAGAGGTACTTAGGTAAAACGTTGTGAGTTAATTTGTTTTTTTTGGAAGATAGATTGTACAATTTCACAACCTACGATTTATTTATGTCAAATAAGTACCTATATAGAGGTAGGTACCTATTTTGACAAAGTACAAAATTATATTTCGTCATCATCATCCTTGTCGAAATTATACTGATACCACATGACAACATGGAAAAGTTTCAAAGCTAGGCAGGGACCTACAATGCTACAATACAACAAAAGTCAAAAAGCGCTCCATATGTTCATTTTCAAGGAGTGACAATAATCGAGCACATACTTTACTCCCCTTCAACCGTGAATGACGTCACGTGCGCAGGAGTGTAAAATAATGCGTCCTCGTGTGATCATTTCTATTCCGTTGGTTACTGAATGTGCCGGAATGGAGGGCCTCTCGAGGGCCTCTTTTGTCTCTCAAGGGCCTATTTAGTGCCTTATTGGAGTTTTGGCTCGTGGATCAAAAGCGGGGAGTTTTATGTAAAGAACATTAGCATATTAGGAGTTTTAGCTCGAGAGCAGTAAAATAAATACAGTACCTACCTAGAGTTATGTACATGTGTAAGAGGGTGCTTTCTAGTTTAGTATTTCAGTCTTCCTGAAACGGTACCTATTAGAGTAGTATTTAAACCATAGATTTAAACTCAATAAGTATGTATCATCTATACATACTTAGTATAAAAGTCGCCTTTTGCGTTTCTTTCAAGATTCAAGATTCAAGATATTCGTGGAATTCGCAAACTCTTCCTAAACAACGCAACGGATTTTGATGCGGTTTATTGTAATAGATAGGGTGTTTTTGTTTGTTTGTTGTAATTGTAGGGATGGTCAAGAGGAAGGTTTATATGTAGGTATACATAACACGATTCGGGAAAAATTGTGGCGAGTGAAACTGCTGACGGAGAGCTAGTTTAAAATATTCCCCTTTAATATACCTATAGCGTTTACCTATCACGATGTCTTTTACCATATCACAATTCCGACGCAAAAATAACTCCGCACATTGCTATTACAAACCAACTCATTATGCTCCCTGAATGGATTGCGAAGTCGACTTTTTTCAATAAATATAATTTGTTTGATTTGTAAAGAGCAAATTGTGCGGCTCGTCTCGCGGTGTCATTGTTTAAGCTGGCGGGTGTCCGCGGGGCTCCGTGGGGCTCCGCTGGTGCCCGGTGATTTGCCCCGCAGGGTGTTGCTAAAGACCAGAGGACCCGTCGTGTTTTGGAGTCGCCAAATGTGCCGTTGGATGTGAGTGTCAACGCGCCCTTTGAACTGATTTCGGTTTGTGTGTAACGAACTGTGCGTGGATGCTACTGGAATACGATACGCCATTATTAACTTCTGTTTTATAGGTAGCGGCATATCTGAAATGTAGGGGCTATTTACGAAGGTAATAAATGCTAGTTATGAGCAGTATACGAAGTAAAATTTTATGGAGCTCTCATATCCAAGAAAAAAAATTAATTCCTACTAAAAAGAAGGTCGCTAAGCGTAAGTAGCTAGATACCACAAACGCAACGAACCTCACGCACGTTGATACCTAGACCTACTAAATGGATCATCTACGCGAAAGTCCCGGAGCATTTTAAAAAAACATAAAATTCAACACCGCTGCCAACATCAAAAAACAAAAAGAGAGCAGATTATTGACCGGCATCAGAACTAATCGTTGGGCACGTGCTGGCTGGTTCCGCGGTGATAGAAAAGTTCTGTGATTTTTGAACGAAAAGACGCATGCATGATTTTCTGGGTTTGAGAAATCAATTCTACTACCAAGGTGCATATACCTATGTAGGTGCTTTACCTATGTATTTTTTAAGAATACAAAATTCCGCTGCAAACATTAAAAAAAAGAGGGCAGAATATTGACCGGCACCGGAACTAATCGTTGTGGACGTGCTGGCTGGTTCCGCGGTGGAAAAGCTCGGTGGTTTGTGAACAACCGCAGCTGCGCGCGCAGCACGACTGCTGTTGTCACGCCGCCAGCAACAGCGGGGTGAAAAGCCGCATGATTTGCCGGGTTCTATAAAACAATTCTACTTCCTCTTAAAGGTAGGTGATTCTTCACTATGAATATGTTCTTTCCAATTTATTATTTCTATACTATACGCAAGAACTCTCGGTAAGAGAGCAGATTATTGACCGGCATCGGAACTAATCGTTGTAGACGTGCTGGCTTGTTCCGCGGTGGAAAAGCTCGGTGGTTTGTGAACAACCGCAGCTGCGCGCGCAGCACGACTGCTGTTGTCACGCTGCTGCGCAACAGCGGGGTGAAAAGGCGCATGATTTTCCGAGTTTGGGAAAACAATTCTACTACCTAGGTAGAAGCTTTTAGCATAAATAAGTGAAACGGCGCGGGGGGCACTTTTACAGATGGTTCACTCGGAACTAGCGACGATTTTGACGCTTACTGGCTTTAACTGGATTGTCCGTAGAGTGATGGTTCCGGAAGAGTGATGGAGCGGCATCGAAACTTATCGTTGTGGACGTGGTGTGGAAAAGCTCGGTGGTTTGTGAACGACCGCAGCTGCGCGCGCAGCACGACTGCTGTTATCACGCCTCTAGCCACAGCGGGGTGAAAAGGCGCATAATTTGCCGGGTTTCAAAAAAAGCTCTGCTGCTTTAGCTAGGTGCTTTCCAACTATGAATACATTTCAATTGTAATTTATTTCCATAACACGAGAACTTACCTACCGTTTTTAAATGGTTTTTAAACCTTTTCGAATATTTTACAATCTTTTTCAACGCCCTATTAAGTGGCCCTAATTTTCATTCACGTCTCTCTCTTTTCGTGTGGGACACCTAGTCGTTCACGTAAGTAAAATGTATTTGATCACTACTTAATTTGACAACTTTCCGCTTGTGTCAGAGTCAAGAGGCTATTGATATCAGAGGCTATTTATACTGGGTGTTACAAAACAACCAATAAAGCTGAAAGGAGGTCAAGGTACTCATGAAACTGAACAACTTTCCCCATGGAACATGGGTCGAAATATGAAAAAAAAAATTGGACTTCCCATACAAAATGAACTCACTTTGTATGGGAGATTTATTGGTTGTTTTGTAACACGTTGTATAGTAATCTAGGATCCTCTATAATCTAATCATCATTTTGGTAGGTATGCATTTGATCCACGTTAATTCGGTCCTCTTCCTAAGTATTTTAATTACTTTTCCTGATGTCTTTTCCTTTCCCGTTACGTCATCTCATCCTACTACACAGGGTACCTATAGTTTGACAACTTCGTGCACGACCTTCCTGCGGAGTACAGACGGTCGGGGGGCGAGGAAGCACGTCATTTTAATATGACGTGCAGCGCGGATGCGCGCGTCGCCCTTCCCCGCTACACCTCCCGCTACCTGCTGACATCTCGCCCCCCAAGTCTGTCACCCCTAGGGAAGGTCGTGCACGAACTAGCCGGACTATAGTTACCAGTACAATGAAAATAACCCTGAGTAAGTTAGTAAAGCTTTTCTCTATTTCGAATAATGAACATAGGTAATAACAATAATGAAACTAAGTAATTTTTTTTCTTTTAAATACGAATAGGAAACGATTTGTATATTTGACAAGGAACATGTAAATTAGTAACCAGCAGTAAATTACGAGTTAGCGCTTTAATTAATGACTTCCTTTCCATAATTTTACTAAATTTTATCCTAATCTTCATAGATAGATTTCAAACTTAAGCCGTCATCTTATCGAATAGATTTTGGATTATCATTGAATTTAAATATTAATTTAGTACCCGATTGTCTGGGTCTAGTGCTATGAATGGTAAAATTATTGAGGTTTTTTATGTGGATATAAAAGTGGGCCCGACTGCGAGCCGCGGGGCGCCACCATCGGCCATTGCATAAAATACAACATAAGGCCAGTAATTTGAATACACACACTGATATTTAGTGAAAATTCAATTATTTATTATTAGATTCAACCGTTAAATTGTCGACAGAGTTATGTGTTATTCAAACAATTAGTTTGAAAGAGGCGGTACGTCTCTACATGCTTAGATATTTTGAGTAAGTACCTATATGCCAGTCCCTACCTGTAAGTAGATACCTAGGTAGGTACAATATCCGACAACCGACTGTATAGTAGGTACCTACCTATCGTTACTGTAAATTTTCTGATAAAGCATGATATCCATTTGGGTACAAGTACAAACAACTAAGAATGCTTGTTCAGGTAGGTTCTCTTACTGGGTATAAGTCTTAGAGGTAGAAGTATATATAGGAATGTTAGTGTCTACTTGTTTGTCAATCCTCCATTCTTGTCTAACAACAAGCTACTTCTAAAAAAGAAAATGCTTTATCTCCTCGAAAACAGTTTCCTATGACAATAAATTAGCGACAGTCGTTAACAAAGTCGTCGTAAGTAGTTTAATGTCAGTCGTACCTAATGTTCAGTTTCCGCGACTATCCATCTACTTTTATTGTCGTTAGTCTTTGTATCTAGTGTATTATACTATGTCATTTATTGTACTATCGTCAGTAAAGACACCTACCCATTTAAGGGATAGGATAGTAGGTAGGTACCTACAAGATGTAGTAGGTATGCAGGTTTGGTACAGTTTCAGATTATTTTGTTAGAGATATTAGGTATCTAAGTCAGTAAACGAAATATTATAGACGATGGAATCTAGGTAAACTGCTCAACGCGAAAGTAGGTAAGTACAGTACCTACGTACTTAATCAATATTCTTATCAACATTAGAAGACTCGTTGACGCACGAAAATATAAACTCAAGACTCCTCTCCTTCAATAATTTTCACACATTTTTAAGCTTATATCAAAACCTTTTCTTACAAACAACAGCTTACATTATCTCCCATTTATGGCAAGAAAGCAATAATTGCTGTAATAAATATCGCACCTCGGCAATTTATAATCCTTGGAGCTCAATCTATTAGCGCTTGTCGGTAGATGCCCCATGGTAAATGGTAAATGGTAAATAGCCTGTTTGTTCCTTTATTTACCATCGGGCTAAGGTGGGTGAGAAATTGGTTTCTGACCGTGAGAATTTTTGCATCTGTGCTTAATGTTGTACGGGGAAATATGTGGGGATATTGAGGATATAATAAGTAAAGCTATGGAGGAAGCCCTGTAAGAAAAAAACTACTTTTATAGCTACTTACGTTTTTTAATGTTAACTAGAGTAAAGCCGCGCTATGTGCCTAAGTTGTTTTAAGTTTATCAAGATTCCAACATTAAACTGGAAGTATCTCGAGCTCGATAGGCATACAATATGAATTTAATAGACACATAGTAAGTAAGTATTATCTAATAAGTGATTAGATTACACAAAGAATTTCAACACTGAATAAGGTGGGGTACCAGAGCTCGCTATTACTACGCCCATACACTTCAAATTAAGTTGTTTATTCTAATATTATAGTATCTAGTTACACAAATAACTTCGACCATTATATACAATAAACCGTAGATATATGTATATGCAGCTGTATATTTCGCAATACATGGCCATGTAGGCGGGAGAAAGGCGTGGCTTCCTGCGCCCCTCCCACCAAAGCTACACGCAAACTGGTTCGCAATTATTACCCGGGGTTATTATAACATAACGCACAAATCTTTATTTATAAGTCTTTTATAGCTTTTATAGAACCTTCAGTTTTTAAAGGGTTATAAATTAGCGATAGAAAGGAGGCAGGTGTCGAATGATGGGATGCGTGTGGATATAAGAGGTTTTGTTTATAGCGTTTGAAAATTTATAGTTATGGTTAAGTTAAGCAAATTTAATTAAAGGGTATTCATAACTTAATCAAATTATGATTCTCAGAACCAATTTTTGTTTTTAGAAAGAGGTCGAAAGCGTTTTTTGCTCTTATAACACAGAAATCCTTTTGGGAACCTTTGAATTTTGTCACTTCTTGTAGATATCGTGATAGAAAAGCTAACTTATTTATTTAGAAATATTTGTTGTTCTCGTAGCTATTCAAGCTTAAGTTTTTAGCGGGTTTAACCAACAGATTATACCTACCAACTTGTATGCCGTGTGGTGCCGGCTTAGAATACCTAGCAATTCCCCATGTCTTTCCCGTGGGTGCAGTAAGAAACGACTAGGGGATTTGAGAGTTGATGCTACCTATTGCAATTCTAGGCGAAGGCTGACAATCTGTCATGCTATGGTGATATACCTACAGTCTTCTGAATGACTCTCAAACTTTTGTCAGACGTGGTATAAATGGCCGTCTTTGCTGCCATATACGCTCTGCCTACGTAGACGCGATATATTATGTATGTAGGCAGAAAGCAGCATAAATCATACATAACTCTTTCCTTCATGAAGTCGTTGATTTGAACGCAGCACGTGCGAGGCAGAGGTCAAAGTGTGCCGTTGCAGACGCCATTTATGAAGGGCCCTTTTCCTGTCATGCGTATTTTCGCACGCGCGCGGATCTGATCCGCATGCGGATGATAGCACGCTCCTGTTCCGCGCGCGTGCTAGCCGCATGATAGGAAAAACATAAAAACATGTATCAAAAGATAAGATGCGTGCGGCCCGCATGCGGACCAGATCCGCGCGCGTGCGTAAATACGCATGACAGGAAAAGGGCCCGAAGTGTCACCTACTGCGGCGAGGCAGGCTCCTGCGGTCACGATGACACTTCAGAGTACAGCAGCTGCTAGTCATCGCAGTTTGCGCTCTACCTAAACTGCAAGTAATATAGACGTGACAGAAAACAGCACAACTTTTTCTGGTATAAAGTCGTTGATTTGAGCCCAGCACGTGCGAGGCAGGGGTCAAAGTGTGCCGTTGCAGACGCCATTTATGAAGTGTCACCTACTGCGGCGAGGCAGGCTCCTGCGGTCACGATGACACTTCAGGAACAGCAGCTGCCAGTCATCATAACTATGGATAATTCATATACCTATAGGTAGCACTTTAACCAAATTAAGATATTGCGTACATGAGTACTTTATTTAGGTAAGAGCACAAGCCAATATTTACTTTGTGGTAAGAGTGCAAATGTGGCATAGCCGATGTAGCACGATTGCCTGCGATGCAGTAGCTTCCGGGTTCAATTCCCGGTGGGGTCACCCACAGAGTTGATATTTATAACTTTGTGAATCTGATCCCAGTCTGGTCAAGACATTGCAGGCTTAACTACCTGATTGTCCGAAAAGCAAGATGGTTCCGTGCTTCGGAGGGCATGTTAAGGCGTTCCGTTTTCCATACAAAAGTTCAATGGAGTTATGTATGTAAAGGAGACAAGAGTCGGTTTAAAAAACTTGATGGGGAGTCCCGTGGGTATATAAGATTGTCGCAAAACACTAAAAAGAATTTTTTCATCCCCTCTATTCAAAAAACTACGCTTTGGTCGCACATAAGTGGGATTAAAATAGGTTATTTAATCCCAAGGGATTAAAATTCATTCGAATTTGGAACACAAATATTTGCAGCCAATCAATCGAAAATTTACTACAGATGGGTTTTTTCTCTGCCTGCAACACTACCTGTTATCTGCTATTTTATTGAGTGTTTTACACCTAGTATTTTGCTCTTAAAAGACCTAATTCCTAGCAAAATTTGAAATTAAAAAGTAATGTGTCAAATTTTATTTTTCTTTTGGCGCGATAACTGGCCAGAAATGGGCAACAACAATATTCAGCCTTACAATTATATTGCAATAATATGAAATGAAATGAGTGATAATGTTTTGTAAATATTGGATGTTATATTGCAATTTATAAGATTTATTGTAAAATAATGGACAATAGCAGGCAATATTTAAAGAACTTCGTGGATTAAGTAAGTATTTATTGTTTTTCTCATAGAGGGGGATGAAAAGTAGTATGTATCACTCGGGTATAAAGTTATTTATTCTCGGGCGACTTACATTGAATCCCTCGCTTCACTCACGATTCTACTTTAAAATCCCTCGTTCCGCTCATGATTCAAAATAGCGCCCTCGCCCTAAATATATCACTTTATTCCCTTGTCATGAAAACTACTATTAAATCATCAGATTTCCCCGTAAAAAGCGAGTCGCCACTTTACGAAAATAGATGGAGCTACTGCTGCAATAAATACGTTTAATTTTATTGTGCAGAAAATACTGATTATCTTTTAACTATAAGTAGTTTTGCGACAAATTTACGTGTGCCTTCATCATTCAGAATAAAGTTTCTTTAAAAAAAAACTCTACAGCTCATGTGTAACCCGACTGAAGTGCAGTTTTTCGTTTGTATGACGTAACGAACCACCTTAAGCCGTCGATCCTGGTTGCTGTCTATGACCACTTAGAAGGCGGTCGTTAACAACCATTTCAGAAGCCTGCTATTTGCAGTAGGCGGTTGAAAAACTCTGACACCAGGGTTCATCGAGTCGTTGGATGACTTGGTGTCCCACACGAAGAAGAAGATTGCAAAGAAACATTTTTCTGTAGTGCGTTCGTTTATAAGCTAAGACACAATATGTTAACCAAGTTTTTTTTACCTGCTCACTACAGCACGTGGCAGGGGTCATAGTGTGATGGAGTGTTATGTTACCTACTGTGGTGAAGCAAGTGATACATTTATGATTAGGTAGGACCTATCTGATCGCGCCACAGCTGCATTTGAAGAACTTTGTTGACTAAGGTCGTTTAAAAGATGTATCTGTTCTACTTAATCGCATAATCTGACCCGATAAATCGAATTATACCGGGAAAGTTTTTGCAACTAATTCCCAGCGACTCATTCATTCTTTGCAGATTGAATGTAGTCAAAGCGATGAAAACCCGCTATTAATTGCATACCAAATTTTAAAGCGGCGTCATAGTTTTATTCTAAGTGACGTCGGCATACCTACAGATGACGAAGGTCGATGGATCAAATCCAAAATGTTGCAAATTTTCCAAAAATCGAATTATTTTTACCTATGGCATTTAACAATAAGTACTAAGTATGTATGTAAGATGTAGATAAGAATATTGAACAAGCAGAAACTAAACAGCGAGTAGCCTAGCCAGCCAATGACCAAAATACATAAATCACGTAAAGTCAATTTATAACTTTAAACAATTGAACAAGAACCATTAGAAAAACAAAACAATTCAATTGCAGGAACTAACAAATATGTCACCCGTATTCTGTGACAGTTTGGTCCGATGCATTCTGCTGTTTTCAATAGCTCTTTGGACAATGAGACGACAGTTTGCGCCCAACGTCTTGTTTAGAAAACAGTCTTTACAGGATAAATTGTACAGGCAATATCTCCAGCCCACCGTGACGGGGGAAGAATTCTGTTTGAACGAATCATAAATTACTTTAAAGTAAAATGCAAAGACAGTGTTGAATTGAGGCAAGGTGTGATGTTTAAATAGAGGCATAGAGCGTCGTCGGATATGTCCGATCATGACTTTGTTAAAATGTGCGTGTGTAGGTACCTAATGAATTTGTACCAACAGCACAGCTGGACTGACACCTCTGAAGAAATCGGAAGTAGGGGACACAATGATAATATGCGACTGGGATAGGAAATGGCCGTGGATTATCTTCGGTAGAGATAGTGATACAATTTACCAGATACCAGCGCTATTTACGCATCCATCTTCCAAAAAGTTACACTTGTAGGAACCACTAAGTTAGGTAATACGCATATATACTCTAAGGGATACTACGAGTTAGGTACTTACTAATAAAAGATAAACATTATACCTACTAGTAACCCTAGGTTGATCCCTTTAAAAAATCCAACTTGTACTCTCATTCTGTGACTCTTTAGGCACCCGTACTTTTTGAATAATTAATTCCTGTTCGATAAGAATAATTATTTGAAGCAGTTCAATAAAAAATAAACAAGGAATAGGTAGACATTAAATAAAATAAGAACAAATTAGCGTAACGATAATTCTAAACCCAAGTGTCAACAAATATTTATGAGCAAATAGTTATTAAATTTAGTTTTATACTCATTATTTCGTTAGACAAAGGGAAGGAAGCGTTGTAAATTATTTTGACTCTTCAAAAACGCAATGGACCCAAAACCCAAGTGATTTATTATTGCTATACAACATTTAGCACAAAAGCTAAACACATTGTTCAAAGTTGGAGAAAAAATGGTGTAGGTCCATTGTTTGCTGAAACTGTAACATGTGGTTGAAAAGTAGGTAGAGCTTTTATTATTAACGACATTTACTAAAAAGATGAGTGTTTTAACACGTTTATTAGGTATATCAATTGAATTAGGTAGACAGCTAGATTGCAAAGTCTGTGTGCATCATCATTTCTAACTGTAAAAACTGTAGGAACTTTGGTAAAAAGTGATGTAGATACTTTCCTAAGGATATGTAGGGGATAATTGAAACTAGCATACTTGACTATATCTACCGGAAGTTATGTGGATTAAAATAAATACCTACATACCTTTTCCAATGTTCGCCGAAACTATGATTCAAAGTCTGAGTATTCAATATGATTCAATAACCCTCTCAATAGGTATAAGAAGAATAGTAACATAGAGTGATCATAGACAGACAGAGACGGAGTGCGGCGTTGGCCGGCGCCGACAGTTCATTACATGGATGATCTTATCTCAACCACAATATCCCGACTAATCACCACGATTAGCCTCATTGAAGGTAAAAAAACGAGGATCATCATAAAGTGACTCTTGATTTGACATGATATTTAGTTAGATGCATGAAAGTCGATCTTTGTTTGGTACCCTAGCAGTCTGAGACATATGTCTCACATATCTATGTACCTACTTAGATTAGCTAAGTGCATAAGATACTTACATATAGATAGGTATGTTACCTATTAGCATCACCTCGCCAAGACTGATTTTCATAAAATAAGCAGTTCGTTTTTCAGTAGGCTATAATGATCCAATTTTTATGCTATATTGTAGAAGATAGAGCAAAGTTTATAGGTGCAGGATGTATGTATGTATACCTAGGTACCTATGTATGCTTGGGTACCTACCTATTTTATCATTATTACTTATTTAATTACTTACTAGTGATGGCCGAGCACGATTTTCCCAGACTAAATAATTAATAGCAGTTACTGTAAGTTAACTTTGTTTATTAGAAATGTATTGACAGATCCCGCATGAGAGTAAATTCTAATGATCCACTCGTCTGCTCTATCAAATGCCAATTAATAAAAATTACCTCTTACATAAAACTATTAACTTCCAGCCGCGCGCGCCAACGATAAACTGATCGAAATCATCTTCCATGGCGATAATAAATTAATTGTTTTATTATGTCACAACCGAGACGCGATAAAAAACCGACAAATTACTCCGGAATTGAGACATCCCGCTATCTCCTTTATTAGAATCGAGGCTCTTTACGGACATCGCCCGTCATAAGATAAAGCCTATCGAGAAATCAAAATGGCTGCCCATCTAACTTTTTCCCGCAGCGTGAGTTTTATGCTAATGAGTCCCCAAAACAAACATTGTTACAAGCCAAATGTGTAACATACAATAAAAATAAATTAAATAATAAAGGGTATCGTTAAAATGGAAGAAATGTCCGTAATTTATCCACGAGTCACCTTTTAGGCATGCCGTGGATGCCTGCGCGGCGGGGATCCGACCACGTCCCGCCCGCTCTACCTCTAGACGCGATCTCCAAATAAAAAGGCGCCACAAAAAGACGTATTCAATAAGCCGTTGGCCATTACCAGCCGTAATCGATGAGATAAATTAATAATAAATGAAATCTGGAGACGTAGGTTATTCGTGCACTGACGGAAAGTCACAGAAAAACGGCTTTCCATAATTTACTTGACTCTACATTTTTTGTTACCACAAAGCACTTGCGTTGTCAGCGGAGCCAGCCGAATTACTTTCGGTTCCCTTGTGATTCAAATCATGTTTTTCAGGGTACTATACAGACTGACGACAGCAAGTCAACAAGTTTTCAACTAAGTACGAGTAGTTACCAGACGTGACGAAGGTTAGTAGCCGCTTGGTAGTTAGGAATACTGCCACTTTTTGGAAAACTTGCAGGTAGCAAAGCGATGAAAACCCGCGATAAATTGAAATGTAAATTATATGTACCTATAGGTACCTAACACGAGAAATGTATCAAAATTAGGTATTCAATACTGCCACCCCTAGTCAGGGTGTTTCGTTAAAACCGACGTATTTTTGACCTCGGCTGAATATCTGTCGACTATGGTCAACCGCGGAAACTAGTCGACATGTGTATCCTGCCCGTCCTCACGTAGGTACGGCGCACAAACGTGGTCTTTGACTGAAGCACAAAAGTCCAAACTCAAGGTTTGCCAACGTGCCATGGAGCGCAGCATCCTAGGTGTTAAAAGGATTGACCGTATCAGGAACACAACCCTGCGCTCTCAAACTGGCATCATAGACGTCGGAAAAAAGTCCGCACGGCTGAAGTGGGACTGGGCAGGACACGTCTGTCGAATGCATCTCGACAGGTGGGCTATTCTAGCTACAAAATGGATACCACAAGATGGTCGTCGTCGTGGTCGACCCCGAAGAAGATGGCGAGATGACATAGAAGCTTTTGCCCCAAATTGGCATTTGGAAGCGCAAGACCGGGACGGGTGGCGCGAAAAAGGGGAGGCCTATGCCCTGCATAGAACAGGCTACATTAAAAAAAAAAAAAAATGGTCAACCGCATGTGGTGAAAAGCATTCAGAAAGAGTGTTACGTCAGGCAGGCACCCGATCATATAACATTGCCTTTGGCCAAATGCTAATACTTTTACTATTTTGTCCTCTAACAAAACATGTTGCGCCAAACCCAACTGATTTGTAATAAGAGCAGGCAGATGATGACGAGAGACACCGAAGTAAAATGAGTTTTTACCGTAGTTTGTTTGATTAAAAAGCTGCCTGTGCCTACGTGTGTAAGCTGCCTATGCCCACCCATGATACACTGACGCCATCTGTTACCGTCTATGCGAAACAAAATTCTCTAAAGTTAGGTAAGACTTGTGGGTAAGACAAGATCAGCTCTATTACAAAAAAAACTACAACTAAAATTTATTTACTTACATCTATTACATTTTGTTTAGACAAACAAACCCTTAGGACAAAACTATTTATCTTGTTACCGTCTATGCGAAACAAAATTCTCTAAAGTGAGGTAAGACTTGTGGGTAAGACAAGATCAGCTCTATTACAAAAAAAACTACTACTAAAATTTATTTACTTACATCTATTTCATTTTGTTTAGACAAACCCTTAGGACAAAACTATTAAGCTTTGGTGTCTGTTACTTCGTACCTGTTATTCTGTTTTGACACCTCACGACTTATTATGTCAGCGTCTTACTTTGGTGTAATTTATTGAAAGCATAAAAAGGGAAAGAATCAATAAAATATTCAGATTTTCACTTCACACCACATTTATTCAGCATTCTTAATCAAACATTCTCATGACTAGTATTCGTAACAGGTATTGCGTACGCGTTACTTTTGTTTTGATCTTGCTCTATTTCTGCGTTCATTACTTGCTTTATGAAGTCCGCTTGTAATCTGCTAGAGGTTTCTTTTGGCAAATTTCTTAGCAGAGATGCTAGATATTTTCCGAAATGATCGAAGGAATCACTTCGTTTTTTCGCGTAACGGTTGATAAAGGTGATTTCTTCCTCGGAACTAGAGCTGTACTTGCGTTTCTTACTTGGAGTCGGTGCGCCAACAGTGGGCTTTTTCAATGGCTCATCGTCTGTCAAATCGAAGTCTTCTAGGTAAACTGTCTCCATCAAATCGTTCTGAAAAAGAAAATAAATAATTTTTTCAGTTGAAAACTTAGCACCATGTAAATATGAAACATTTTTAGTGTGTATCTCTATATGTTTCTTACGCACTCATATGTAGTATGTACAAGCAGATGTATTAAAAAACAAAAACCCGACATCGGTAATTTTAAAATTGTATATTGCGATAAAAACCCGCCATCTTGAATTTCAGAATTGATAACCAGTGTCACTCGCACTGCTGAGACAAATCTAACGACACCCCACATGTCAAGATTCGCGCGTTTAGGCTGTAGCCCATGAAATTGAATTTCTTGTCGACATACATACATAAATAAATACATACATACTCTCGTTCATATAACCTTTCTAAGGCAGTCGGGTAAAACGTGTGGGACACCGATGGACCTCAGTAATCATCAATCATATATAGGGTGTATTTTTATTAGTGGCGGATCCGTTAAGGGTGTGTTCTGTCAATGAAACTGAACAACTTTCCCCAAGGAACATGGGTCGAAATATGAAAAAAAAAAATTGGCGCTCCCATACAAATTGACCCGGCCGGCCAACACACTTAGTATGGGAAGACCAAAATTTTTTTTCGTATTTCGACCCATGTTCCTTGGGGAAAGTTGTTCAGTTTCATTGACAGAACACACCCTTAACGGATCCGCCACTAATAAAAATACACCCTATATAGCAACCGGGACTGAAGGGACTTCCGAAGCACGGAATCATAGTCGTAATAGCAGGTGGGTACTTACGTTAGCATTAGTGTCATCTTCATTATCATTATCTTCGTCGAAGGTTTCTGTTTCCACCTCGTACAGTTCACCCCCTGAAGATAGCAGAATTCTCTTGCGCTGAAAACAAACACAAGGTTTTAAGCATGTAAGTAAAAACTTACATTGATTTTATAAACATAAAGAAAACAGAAAAGAAAAAGTAGACATTAGTACTTGCATTCCCACGAATTCGTAACTTCTTTTATTTCATTTAAGCAACTTCTTCAAGTGAAGATCTTCATACATGCATTATCTGATTCAATGGAGCTAAGAACTTGAACAAAACTTGTCTTGTAGGCAGAATAACAGTCAGAACGGCGGTAGAAATAAAATTACCAAACAAAAACGTGTGATATTGAAAACGTTACTCAATAAACAAAAAAATTGTTCGTAGTTCTAAAGAACTTGCGTAGCCAGCCTTGGCAGATTGCCGAACCCACTATACTGGGAAATTTTACTAGGGACCGATAGCGAAAACTCTAGAACCGGCCGGTGATAACAATGAACAACTTTCCCCAAGGAACATAGCTCGAATTATGAAAAAATATTTGATCTTCCATATGATATTGCCAATCAGCTAAGTTGAGTTACTCATGGTATAATAAGATACTCCGCCTGGTATTCCGTTCCGAGACTCGTGGACCACGTGACCAACACATGTCTACGTCATCATGCTTGTGGGTTACCAGAACTACCCACTCTTATGATGTTATTTGTAAATCATTTATGATACTCTTAGTTAATAAATACAATTGAAGTGTTGTTGTAAAGTTCAAGTTAATACACACGTAAATCTAAATTATAAAATTATTAAGAAATATTTTAGGTCACTTTTCTGAGATTGAATTTACCCAATAACGTATTTTATTGAAATAAAATGGCAATACTAAGTGACGTTGTCTTGTGTTTCTCTGGGAAGGAAAGACCATGTTTTATTAGACTATGGAGTTACTATGGGAGGTCGATATCAGCTGATTTGAGTTACTATGGGAAGTCTAATTTTACTTTCATCATATTTCGACCTATGATCCTTGGGAAAAGATGTTTCATATCTATCAACAGCCATCGGGCCTTGGCGAATTGCGCCGCGATTGCTGCACCCACTATGAAAATTATAGTTACATTTGATTATGATACTTACGCCATCTTCCTTCTGCGGTATCTTCACATTGGGATGTTTCCTAGCGAGGTGCTTCTTCAGGTTGGTGAGCGTGGAGCTGTGGGACAAGGTCTTCTTGCAGATCAGGCACTGGGACAGCTTCGAGTCGTCGTCGACAGGCTTGAAGTATAACCATACTATTGAGCGCTGGCTGCGGCCGGTTGAGCTTTTCGTTGGCAATTTGCTGGAAAGAAGTAAAAGGAATTGAGACAGGGAGAAACAATAAGGTCATCATGGTTAACGGTTCCAGTAAGGAGTACATAGAACTCAGACTATAACTTACATACATCAGACATACCACAAAAATGTTAGACACAGGTTGAATTCGTGCCTAGTGTTTTTTTGTATGCAGATATTTTCAAAATACGCATTCAACTCGCGTCAACAACATCCGCAGGAAAGTAATGGGGTATTCATTCAGCCAAGCCAGCAAAACATTGCTCTCCTCAGCACAGCTTTGGCAACCCAGAATCAATTATTATAAATCAAAACCTACGTCTCTTTAAGAATCCCATCTTCCTGCAAGGCTTCAATGGAATCTTCATGTTCATCATCAAAATCTTCTGGACCCCCAGCAACACCGTGTTTTCTTCTGGCATGTTTCATCAGATTGGACACTGAGGTCTTGAAAGAGCATAGTGCCCCACAGAGGTTGCAGCTGGCAACTTTTCTGTTGTCATCCTTGATTTCAAAGTACTCCCATGCCACAGAAGACATTCTGCGGCCCCTGGAAAAAGGATTTTTTTTTGTGAGAATAAGCAATGTGCAACATGTTTTTCATGATCTAGGGCAAAGTCCCGAACGAGGGTGTGTCTTCATTGGGAACTTTTTGAAAACATTGTCCTGCAACATTGTATCAGATACAACATTTCAGCGATTTTGTCCTCAATGAATAGATGTTGAATTTTGACTGTTTTCCATTATCATTATTAGCAAAATGTTAAATAGCATTATACCTGACACATACCTGACTCCAACATCGAACTTCCCAACATCCACATCTTCATCTTCATCATCATCATCCTCCCGTTCCTCATCACCCTTGCCGAAGTCAATAGAATGTTTCAGCTTCAAATGCTTGGTCAGCGCTGCCGTTGTGTGCTGGTAGGAGAACTGGTCCAGGCAGATGGTGCACATAGCCAGCTTGTTGGTTTCATCCTTCACTTGATAGTACTCCCAGAGCTCAGACTTGATTGGCTTGCCGTTGGAATCACTGTAAAAAGGTGTAAAATATTTAGCATTTCAATAAGTAATTTTATACCTACCTATCCAACCCCTACTGCTTTTTTCCCTTAGACTAGGGAAGTTTTTCCCTAAATCAAAACCCTCTCACAAAAGTGGTAATATGGTGGGGCAAACCCCCCTACTATTCTAGGGTTGTTTATGTTAATAAAAAGTGTAGATCCTAGTAACAGGTATTGTATAAGCGCCTTTATGCTAAAGAAATAAGGTTACTTTTATAGTAACAGGTTAGATAACAGGATAAAACTCTCACCCCTTGTCCGTGCTGTTTTCATTTTCTGCATCTTCCGCGCCATCGTTATCGTCTTCATTCTCATCCTCACCTTTGATCACCACGAAAGTGTGTTTATTCCTCAGATGTTTCATCAAATTGCTCACAGACGTTCTATACGAAAACGCCTCATGGCATATATTGCAAGTCGCTACGCCTCTTTCCTTGTCTTTTATTTCGAAATGATCCCAGGCGACGCTCCGAAGCCGCCCTTCTCTAAAATTACACAATTTTCATTCATAATTTCATGAAAACAAACCAAATTCTATCAACTTTCTACGGCGGCAAAATAATAACAACTAATAGTGATAGTATTTAAAGTAGCAGGTATTTTACTTGTGAAATAAACTAATATTGTAACAAATACGTACCGATTCGACGCCATGTTTGACGCATCTCGTAAAGTGCTGCCAAGTAAACACGTTTATCGACATCGATATTGTTGTTGTGCTTTTTAGACAGCGTTGTTGGTGCTGTTGTTGTGCTGAGATGAGACGTGTTAATTTTGGTAATTTTAGTGCTTTTTGTTCGGCTTCGTACATACGAAACGAGACAAACTAAACAAATGTAGTGTTTAAACTATGTATATGTCGAAGTCAATATGTCAAAATCTGCCTTCTACATAATAGCTCGTGTGTTTACAAACGAAAAGCCGTTTGCATATTTCCATCTGACGTATGTATACCGTCGACATTATGTGTACCGCCAAAAAAACGTCCTTTTGCCGTATGGCATAATGTCCGGCAATATGTACGAACTAGTACTGAATTCCGCCACGGTGGCGCTGTAATCGCAAAACAATAAATATGGCGTACAATCACAGAATATATAATAGTACTAGGGTCATAAGAGTAAACACACCTAGAGGCGACACTCCCGCTCCAGACGCGCTCAAGGTCATTATATTTGCCTACCGTCTGGCGCTCGCAGTGCGAGCAATTCGGTCGGGAGTGCGCTTCGCCGCGTAAGCGTTCATCGCGCGGGTCAATTATGTTTTTTCGGAAATGTTTAGCTTTTCCGAATGACTATGGTGCTTATGGCTGTAAAAGTGATGCGAGGATGACTCTCCATCTTATTTTTTTAATTTGCCTAAAGATGAGCAAAGCAAAGGTTCTAGGTACAGTAAATAGGTACCTACCATTCTTAATAGGTACTGTCCAGCAAAAAAGAGTAGAAATTAAATAAAATGGAACTAAAAATTTTTCATACTAAATTGTTGCCTTTCATAGTCAATGTTGCCATTTGATTTTGAAATTTCATACAAAGTGGCGCCCTCATTTTTTGTCTACTCTTTTTTGCTGGACTGTACGTATTGGTTTTGTGTTCTCCTATTTTTACTCACGTCGGTACCTACTAAGTACATAGTTTCAGTTCAGTTTTCTAACCCGATATACCTACTTACCCAAGGTACCTAAGGTAGGTAGGTGTCTTAGTTATTGTTAGCTGATTATGGTAACAAACAAATTCGTATTCATCGCAAATCTTTTAAAATAATAATATTTGCACGATTTTCCATCCTATGGCGCGTAGATGTGTAAACAAACTACGCCGAAAGTCATGCAACTGCTTGGCGAGCCGCTAGTTTGGAATAAAACTATTAGCACGTGACAGCCCTGTCCTAAAGTGCGGGAGCGCGCGGGGCGTTACGGGCTGAGGGGGGAAGTAGGTATTTAAAGCGCGGCTTTTCGGGCCCAGACAAAGGAGTTTCATTTCTACACGGTAGTGTTATTATTTATTCTTATGCTAGGGTGTACAATACAGCAGGGGCACACCAAGGACTTTACATACTTAGTATATAAAGTCCTTGGGGCGCACACAATGCGCAAGGGCACTTCTACAGCTAAAGTGAAATTTTCTCAACTCCGTGAACAATATATTTCATCATCTTTTCTGGTGTAAACAAAAATGAAAAAATGCCAAAAAATGTGTTTGAAGAAATGATGCTAGTTTGCCACTAATTGCTTTACTAGAATCAGATTTCGAATTTGTTTGGTCCAGGAGTTGAAAAAAATGGTCACGGCGTTGAGAACCTTCGAAATTAGTTAAATTTTTCAGGGTTTTCAGAGAAATATCAAGTACAATATATATTGAAAGTAAAGAAAAGGTACCAAAAAATTAAGCCAAGTTACAGATAGCACATTTGCAAACACTTAGTTAATTGTTTTTGCTGTTTTGTTAATTTTAAGTAGATAATGTAAAATCGTGAAGTTAACCATCAGAAAACGCCAAATATATATTGTAGTAAAGAAGGTTTAATGTTGAATGTGAATTATTGATACTGGCGGGTTGGTCATCTCAATGCTAAGAAGATAAAACAAAAGAAGGTGGGCGATGGTTACTTGTCGTCAATAGACACACATAAAATTGAAAAACTTTAATAAGAATTTGTTAAAATAAATCAAGCTAGTTTCCTCCATAAATACAGTGTTTTTATTAACACTACATGGCGCAGCTGTTTTTGACCCCGTAGTTCAAATGACTGAAGAGGCCATCGAAAACATGTCTGGCGTGGAGTATCGGATGCCGGCTTCACTTTTGCTTGAAAATCATTAACACAACTTAAATTATAATGTACATAAGTAAACTTAAACTTATAAAGCGTGCTGTGATTATACATATCTATCAAAATAGTTTAAATGTGATCGTCAAAGATATCTTAATCATGGTCAACCTAACATACCTACTCACCACGTGGACGTTTAAGCAACGTTTATTTCACCGTCATATTGCCGGATATCATGCCGTCAATTTGTATACTGCTTTTCGTCTGTATACGGACGCGTGATTATGTAAACGCCAGAATCTTACATATTGACTTCGACATATATATTTAAACTATTCCTTCTTTGTATCCCTTTCTTCACCAATGCTACGCCATTACCAGCAACCTATCCTTCAACGGGTCTCCCATCCCTTCCCAGGTTGGTGCTCAACAAGGAGACCCATTGGGCCCCCTCATCTTCAGTTTGGCAATCCACAAAGTGGTCACTTCACTAAAGTCTAAGCTTAACGTATGGTACCTTGACGATGGCACAATTGGCGGAACTTGTGAATCGGTGGCAGACGACGTGAGGACACTAGTAGCCGGTTTAGAGAAAATGGGGCTCCAAGTAAACTCCTCCAAATGCGAAATTTTTCCCTGCGGCGAGGAGGCCAATAACAACCTAGCGACTTTTGACTCTTTACTACCAGGAGTAAAGACGTTGAATGAAAATACATTCTCGCTTCTTGGAGCACCAATCTTCTCCGCCACCATTCCGTCTGCCCTGGAAGATAAAACTAGGATGATTGCACAGGTCCGTGAACACCTAGGACATCTCTCGGCTCATGTTGCTCTTATTCTTTTCCGGGCCTGTTTCTCACTTCCCAAATTGACATACGTGATCCGTACAACTCCGACTTGGCTTTTCCCCGAAGAGGTTTCTGTGGTTGATGGTGCAATCCGCAACACTGCGGAGAGTGTCATCAACGTTACTCTCGATGACAACCAATGGCTACAAGCTTCTTTGCCTATCAGATATGGTGGATTGGGCATCAGGAGTATTCGGGCCGTTAGCTTACCGGCCTTCATTGCCTCGTCGAACGGGGTTGCTGATCTTGTAGCTGATATTCTTAAATTACAAGGCGAAAGACTCAGCATCCCCTTTCAATGCGATGCGGTGAAGGCTTGGGCAGCAGCATGCCCTGGTGTCGATCCACCGTCTAAACCTGAATCACAGAGAGCCTGGGATGACTTAAGTTGTAAATTTTCCCTGTCGGAGTTGTCCGAATCACTAACCGGAGCGGACGTAGCCCGCATCAAGGCGGTGACCTGCCCAGAGTCAGGAGCCTGGCTCCAGGCTCTTCCTTCGCCGCAGCTCGGCACGATCTTAGATAATGATACCTTACGGATCGCGGTAGCCCTGCGCCTGGGCTGTGGGGTCTGCGAGGATCACAGTTGTCCATGTGGTGCCTCTGTTGACTCCACTGGTCACCACGGCCTCAGCTGCGCAAAGTGCGCCGGACGGTTCCCGAGGCACCACGCTCTAAATGAGATAATTCGCCGAGCCCTGGTGTCTGCAAATGTACCTTGCGTCCTAGAGCCCCCAGGTCTATGTCGTACAGACGGAAAGCGTCCTGACGGCCTAACTCTTGTCCCTTGGGATAAGGGACGAAGTCTGCTCTGGGACGCTACCTGCGTAAGTACGTTTGCAGCATCACATCTGCCAAAGACAACGCGCGAGGCGGGTTCCGCTGCCGAATTCGCAGCTGGGCAAAAGCACATCAAATATGCCGAGCTCGAGCGAAATTATCTCTTCGTGCCTTTTGCGGGGGACCATGGGGCAGGGAAGCCAAGAAGTTTGTGCGGGAGCTTGGCCGACGCTTGCATGACCGCGGATGCGACCCCCGCTCCGGAGCGTATCTCGCACAGCACATCTCGCTCGCCATCCAGCGCGGCAACGCAGCGGATGTGATGGGCACTTTCGAGCCAGGTACGCTTCGGGGTGGGCTATTTGATTAGTTGGTAGGTTTTGTGTTATAGTTTTATGTCTTTTAGTTATTAGATTTGTTTAAATATTCTGTAAATATTTTGTACCCTAGATTTAAGTTATGTAAATAAAGTTTGTTTATTAGTACTATGTAGTGCCTACTTTCGAATTGGTATCAAACTAACCTCGTATAAACGTCGCTATCTACCTTCATCGTTACAGTTGAAGCCGATAGCAATGTTTTTTTTTTGTTTCTAGGACAAACAGGGTGCACTTTTTTCGTTTTTTTTTTTGTAGTTATATACAATTTTCTTGAAAACTAGCGTGTAAAAAAATTGGCTGGTAGATGCTTATATTTTATTTGATCTGCCCCTAAAATATTTGCAGTGAATTTGATAGGACCTTATACAACCTGTTACATAACTAACCAAAAAAAAGAATATTTTTCATTATCATCAGTCGATAAAATAATCACATCACTAGTCTAAGTCAGGTGCTACACTACCTGGCGAACAAAGTTCGCTTCGGCATACATTGCTGGTTGACTTAGTTTCTTGTATTGATGACACTCATGTAATAGCCAGCAATGTAGACCGAACTACGCTTCGCCGCGTTGGTAACTTCATTTGAACTCTGAGCTGTCAAAATTAGTGCTGCGATGCCACGATTAAAAATAAGTGTAAATTAATAAAAAAATATTTTTTTCGTAGTTTTCAAAAACGATACTATGGCTCTAATTTTTTGTTAATTGACTCTTTGCAACGGACCTTTCCACACCCTTTCAGATTTATTGGTTGTTTTGTAACACGTTGTATAATAAAAAAAAGCGGCCAAGAGCGTGTCAGACACGCTCATAAATAGGGTTTTGTAGTCAACGTTTAAATATCAGGTCTTTCAGCGTTACAAAGTTAATTTTGTTGCTGGTTTGTTTGCAGCTGTATGGTTACCAAACGCGAAATATGAAAAAAAAATTTGGGCCTCCCATAGTAAATCAATTAGCTGATCGGCGATTTTGTATGGGAGGTCCAATTTTTTTTTTCATATTTCGACCCATGTTCCATGGGGAAAGTTGTTCAGTTTCATGAGTACTTTGACCTCCTTTCGGCCTGTTATACCCTTTCTGTTACTCCCTGTATAGGATGCTATTTTATTAGTGGCGGATCCGTTAAGGGTGTGTTCTGTCAATGAAACTTAACAACTTTCACCAAGGAACATAGGACGAAATACGAAAAAAAAATTTTGGTCGTCCCATACTAAGTGTGATGGCCGGCCGGGTCAATTTGTATGGGAAGGCCAATTTTTTTTTTCGTATTTCGACCTATGGTCCTTGGGGAAAGTTCTTCAGTTTCATTGACAGAAGACACCCTTAACGGATCCGCCACTAATAAAATTACACCCTATATAAGGTCCTATTAAATTCACTGCAAATATTTGAAGGGCATGCGTAAATATGTATAAGAAAAACATCTAAGGCATTTAATTTTTTTCATTTTCAAACAAACTTTTTAATTAATTATGTGAACATCCTTTGACTGACCCGACTGACGTTCCGTTATGTAGTCAAGATTCATTTACACGGCACGCACACTAACAACCAACCAATCACAGCACCTTTTTTTGGCGCGTATCTAATTTAAATTCATGGAAGTGTGTGTTTCTAGGACAAACAGGGTGCACTTTTTTCGTTTTTTTTTAGATAAATGCAATTTTCTCGAAAACTAGCGTGTAGATTTCTTTAAAAATTTGCCTACATGCTTATATTTTATTTGATCTGCCCCTAAAATATTTGCAGTGAATTTAATAGGACCTTATAGTTACTTCATAATAAGAACTATAATCCATATTTTTTTCAAATTTTTAGCATGCATACTTAAGAAGTTACAGTTGGAACAAATTATGGCTCAAAAACGCCCCTTTTAAAAGCAAATATCTCGAGACAAAAAATTTTTAGAGACTTTGTTTCAAAGAAACCTCCCCTTAGTTTTAAAAGATCTATTCAAGCATACCGTACTCAATATTACAGGAGAAAAAAAAAATGTTTGCCCCCCTTTCACATGTTTGGGGAGGGGGCCAAAATCATTTAAAATATTTTTTTCTCAACATTTTTTAAGTTTGGGTCAACACGATCTATCTTCACACCAAATTTGATGTCGATAACAGCTCTAAAACTGCCGAAGTTACGAGAGCGCGGCATACAGAAAGACAGACTTAACGTAATGATAAGGGTTTCTAGTAGACTACAAAACCCTAAAAACTACTGAGCATTTCCATAATTCACAATCAGCGCCACCTACTAGGGACTAAACGAACAGATTAAAAAATTTCCCATTGTCTGAATCGGATTTTGTCATCGCTATCGGCATGACGCACACTGGTTCCATTTTTAAAAAAAGTGGACATTAAGGAATTTCAGATCGAAGGTCAACGGATGTGGCTGATTTTTTTTTGTGGACAGCTGATGCAATCACAAGTATCTTTTATATATGTTGTTTTTTCAAATATGACTTATCTACAGAGATAAAAAATAATGAATTATTATTTGTATGGAGGAAATCATAATTTTGACTATTTCTTCCAAGATTCACACGTATTCAAAATAAAACTTAACACAGCTTATAGAGGGGCTAATTGCTCACAACTTTGTCATAGACACTCAACTGCGCATTTTTGCGCGTTTTGAGTTACAGGCACTTTAAATATTTTGTCACCGGATGAGCATAATATTTTTTTTGTAGATAGCTGACACAATTACAAGTCACTTTTATAGATGACGTTTTTTTCAAATATGCCTTATCTACAAGTGATAAAAAATAATGAATTATTTTTAATAAGAAGAATTTTGACAAAGTTGTGAGCAATTAGCCCCTCTATAAGCTGTGTTAAGTTTTATTTTGAGTACGTGTGAATCTTGGAAAAAATAGTCAAAATTCTGATTTCATCCATACAAAAAAATAATTCATTATTTTTTATCACTGTAGGTAAGGCATATTTGAAAAAAAACATCATGTATAAAAGTGACTTGTTATTGTGTCTACAAAAAAAAATTATGCTCATCCGGTGACAAAATATTTAAAGTGCCTGTAACTCAAAACGCGCAAAAATGCGCAGTTGAGTGTCTATGACAAAGTTGTGAGCCATTAGCCCCTCTATAAGCTGTGTTAAGTTATATTTTGAATACGTGTGAATCTTGGAAGAAATAGTCAAAATTCTGATTTCATCCATACAAAAAAATAATTCATTATTTTTTATCTCTGTAGATAAGGCATACTTGAAAAAAACGTCATCTATAAAAGTGACTTGTAATTGTGTCAGCTATCTACAAAAAAAATATTATGATCATCCGGTGACAAAATATTTAAAGTGCCTGTAACTCAAAACGCGCAAAAATGCGCAGATGAGTGTCTATGACAAAGTTGTGAGCAATTAATCCCTCTATAAGCTGTGTTAAGTTTTATTTTGAATACGTGTGAATCTTGTAAGAAATAGTCAAAATTCTGATTTTATCCATACAAAAAAATAATTCATTATTTTTTATCACTGTAGATAAGGCATATTTGAAAAAAACATCATGTATAAAAGTGACTTGTAATTGTGTCAGCTATCTACAAAAAAAAATTATGCTCATCCGGTGACAAAATATTTAAAGTGCCTGTAACTCAAAACGCGCAAAAATGCGCAGTTGAGTGTCTATGACAAAGTTGTGAGCAATTAGCCCCTCTATAAGCTGTGTTAAGTTTTATTTTGAATACGTGTGAATCTTGAAAGAAATAGTCAAAACTCTGATTTCATCCATACAAAAAAATAATTCATTATTTTTTATCACTGTAGATAAGGCATATTTCAAAAAAACGTCATCTATAAAAGTGACTTGTAATTGTGTCAGCTATCTACAAAAAAAAATATTATGCTCATCCGGTGACAAAATATTTAAAGTGCCTGTAACTCAAAACGCGCAAAAATGCGCAGTTGAGTGTCTATGACAAAGTTGTGAGCAATTAGCCCCTCTATAAGCTGTGTTAAGTTTTATTTTGAATACGTGTGAATCTTGGAAGAAATAGTCAAAATTATGATTTCCTCCATATAAATAATAATTCATTATTTTTTATTTCTGTGGATAAGTAAAAAACAACATATATAAAAGATACTTGTAATTGCATCAGCTGTCCACAAAAAAAAAATCAGCTACATCCGTTGACCTTCGATCTGAAATTCCTTAATGTCCACTTTTTTAAAAATGGAACCAGTGTGTATGACGACGACGCCGATGAAAGGCTTGGTATCGATATTGCTTGAATTTACTTTGGAATTTACAAGAGCACAACACTAGCTAAGAATGGAGTCGTTCCGTTCCGCGCTTACTAGTTTCGATTTGCGCAGAGAATAACTTTATGCCTATTTCCAAAATGAGAAAGAAAAAGGAAAGGGATATTTGGAAAACTTGCAAAATTTTCCACCTAGGCAGGATTTGAATCTGCGACCTTCGGCATCTGTGTTGTTATTGTTGGTAGTGGCGTCTCGGCAGTACAGATGCCGAAGGTAGCAGGTTCAAATCCTGCCTGCGGTGGAAAATTTTGCAAGTTTTCCTAAAATTGTACACCTAACACGAGAAGTGTTTCAAAATTTGGTATTCAAGGAAAGGGATATTTTGAGAAAATCCCATTATGAGGCGAAACGAACGAAAGGAAAGTCCGTTCCTCGTCCTAGTTGTTGATTAAAGTTGACACGAAATTAAAAAAAAATTAACTTATGTAAATAACATGGAAAACGTCAGGAACGCAAAATTTCAGTAGACTGAAATGTCAAGTAAGCACAAAAAAATGTAGCTGCTGGGCTGTGAAAATTTTAAGGGGGACGAAAATTTTAATTGTTTATCATAGGTAGGTATATAAATAGCGTTGGTGTCTAGAAATAAAACTAAATGCTCCTGTTTCTTAAATTTTATTGGTAAATTCACATTCAAATTATAGACCACTTTGATGACAGATGTTTACAATATGGGATTTCTACAGATAAAATTTTAATTTACTATGATACTGTATCGGTACTAATCGACATCTATTTCTACTGCTGCTTCAGTTGCTAGGTGCATAAATGCTCGATACTCCAGCGTAAGGAATCGGGAGGGGTGTGTGACTCGAAAGGGACCGTCGGAATATTACACAGTTACATAATTCTTTACGCATTCACGATACAGATCAAACATCAAAAATATTTCTATATTAATCCGACTACTCTCGATAATTAAAAATGATAAAACGCGTGCTAGTCACGGCTGGCGTGACGCAAACGAAACGGTGTCGTCGTTATAGGTAATAATTTACGCTAATCGGTTATTCCGCGTACGCGATATCGGGCGTCCGCGGTTCACAGACATTTGTGAAGCCCATGATGAATATGAAGAGAATATAATAAAGAAACAGCGGGGCCGGCGGCGCGCGGGCGTCGCGCCTGAGATTCAGCCCGCGCCCCGCGCCCCACCTCCGCTCTCGTCACTCGTCGCACCGCTCTCTACCATCGTATAAACATTAACAACCTAATTACATAGTCACGGGTGATTTCTTCAGTCCGATCGCGTGCCTCCAATACAAATCTATACAGTGCTTAAATACAGTCAACTGGAGTCGGAAACTGGGTGCTTGTCGTAATAATTACGACCAACGAATCGTAATGGAGGCACAATTTACACAAAACGAAAAAAATATATATTATTATCTAGAATGTTTCACATCGCTTATATTATAAACGAGTATCCGGGAGCTAAGTCGTATCCGCATACGCAAAATCGATCGGGAACTAGGATTTTCACGAATACAATAATATAAATAGAGAACAAGGATTTTGAACACCGACCGCTGTCGCGGCGGCCGCGCGGCGCGGTTTATAAATATGGGAGACTAAACTGTCACGCGCGTCGCGTAACAAGTCGACTGCGGGCAATGCACAACAAGTACTGTTAAAAAAATAATATGCACTGCAAGAAGCCGTCGCAGACAGACACAGAATGCATGACGGTTCGCGTGCTTATTATTTCTTGAACAATATTTGTAGCTCATTGAACGTATCGAAGAAGTCTGCCCATATATTGATTTATCTCGACGCGCGTATCCGTGGCCGCGCGGGCGCCGCGAGGGGTCGGTGGGGGTGTATGCGGGTGGTGGGGAGGGCGGTGCAGTGTGTGCGGCGCGCTTAGGAGTCCCACCAGTCGGGTCCGCCGCTGCCGCTGTTGCCGCCGCCGCCGCCGCCGTAGGAGCCTCCGTAAGAGCCGCCGTAGTTGCCGCCGCCGTATGAACCGCCGCCTCCGCCGTAGCCTGCGTGAAGAACACACCAGTTAGTATGTAAGAAATTGAGGTCTACATTCTGAGTGTCTAATATTTTCAAGCGAGTCGAGTATTCAAAGGATGTCTTGCGAAAATATCTTGAGGTTTTGATCGTGCTTGTATTACTAACAACATCAATCTACGAGCGCGCTTACATACGGCAGTATATCAGAGTTCGATAGTCCTCTCACCTTCGTAGAACGAGAGTAAGGGAGACGAAAAGAACTCTAATTTACAGCGCGCTAAGACTACGCAAAATATCTACTCTGTCTATCCAAACTAGTCCAACGAATACACAACTACACATGAAAACCACTCAAAATTTCGACCGAACAATACTTCACAAACTACACGACTATCTAATTAACAAGGAGGTAAGGAAATAGCGCAAAAATAAATTTCAGTTTTCTTATAAATGTGCTTTCATCAGATTTAAGTATGATGGAGATTTCATAGATTTTTCAAATTGTTGTAGCCGTCCATTTACAAATTTTCAAAATCATTTTCTAACAATAAACAGTACAACATTTTACGCTATATCCCCAGCCCCGTATAGATAGTATCGTGCGTGAACCATAGCTAGTGGAACCTCCGGCGGATCTGGCGGCGGGCCGCGTCTGTGTTCTGAAGTCCCGCGCGCCGAACCCGGAGCCTCCGAAGCGGTTGCCGCCGCCGCCGCCCGACCGCGAGCCGCCCGCGCGCCGACCGCCGCCGCCGAGACGACCGTCCGCCGCCGTGTCTGTTAGCCAGCTGGAATGAGAAATTGATTGATTAGTTTCATCATAAAACTTTTGAATAGAACACAGAGTTAATGATTGCAAGTCTCAAGATGTATCAGCGGCACGCTGAAATGTATAAGCCCCCTTCAAGGGCAGCGGTAATTGTGGCACGCTGAAATGTGTAAGCCCCCTTTGGAGGCAGTGGTAAGTGTGGCACGCTGAAATGTATAAGCCGTATGTGTGGCACGCTTAAATGTATAAGCCCCCTTTAGGGGCAGCGGTATGTGTGGCATGGCACGCTGAAATGTATAAGCCCCCTTTGGGGGCAGCGGTATATATGGCACGCTGAAATGTATAATGGGGGCAGAGCTAAGTGTGGCACGCTGAAATGTATAAGCCCCCTTTGGGGGCAGCGGTATGTGTGGCACGCTGAAATGTATAAGCCCCCTTTAGGGGCAGCGGTATGTGTGGCATGGCACGCTGAAATGTATAAGCCCCCTTTGGGGGCAGCGGTATATATGGCACGCTGAAATGTATAATGGGGGCAGAGCTAAGTGTGGCACGCTGAAATGTATAAGCCCCCTTTGGAGGCAGCGGTATATGTGGCACGCTGAAATGTATAAGCCCCCTTTGGGGGCAGCGGTATGTGTGGCACGCTGAAATGTATAAGCCCCCTTTGGGGGCAGCGGTATGTGTGGCACGCTGAAATGTATAAGCCCCCTTTGGGGGCAGCGGTATGTGTGGCACGCTGAAATGTATAAGCCCCCTTTGGGGGCAGCGGTATGTGTGGCACGCTGAAATGTATAAGCCCCCTTTGGGGGCAGCGGTATGTGTGGCATGGCACGCTGAAATGTATGTATAAGCCCCCTTTGGGAGCAGCGGTATATGTGGCACGCTGAAATGTATAAGCCCCCTTTGGGAGCAGCGGTATGTGTGGCACGCTGAAATGTATAAGCCCCCTTTGGGGGCAGCGGTATGTGTGGCACGCTGAAATGTGTATGTATGACATTTACTCACTTGGGCACGTCCTGCTTGGCCTCCACCAGTAGTTCGACCAGGTCTCTTGCCAGGCCGCGGTTGTTGTCGTTGAAGAATGACGTGGCGACCCCGAGGTTACCCATACGGCCGGTACGACCGATGCGGTGCACGTACTCCTCCACGTCGGACGGCAGGTCGAAGTTTATAACGTGTCGTACGTGAGGGATGTCAAGTCCTGGAATACACATTAGAGTATTAAAGTACGGCTCATCATTTTCCTGCCCTAACCCCAAATCAATTGGGGTCGGTGCAACATGATTTGCTAGAACACAAAGTCATGTAGCAAGAGGATTTGGTTTTATGGTATGACCGGCCGCCTGCCTGACATCATTCTCTTTGGGAATGCTATTGTATGTGGTTTCACTGCAACTATACTGTTGACCATAGTCGACAGATATGCAACCGAGGTCAAAAACTCTACGTCGCCTTTTACGAAACACCCTGAGATGACCAGGCGTGGCAGTATCCTTAGCCGCTACCACACGGCTACTAAATTATGGCTATAGAATTGAAAATAATTGCTTTATCTATTAAAGATGACGCATGTTCGAGGTGGTACCTCTAGCGGCCACAGCCGTAGCCACCAGTATGGGTGTTTGTCCGGTGCGGAAACGGCGCAGAGCCTCCTCGCGCTCGCGCTGCGTGCGGTCGCCATGGATCGACGTCACCGGGTACCCTTCCGTGTCCAGGTACTCTTCTAGCTGATCAGCGCCTGGAGGTAAATAAATCAGATATAGTATTGGGCCTAGTACTAACTGATTCGCAGAAGACAGGGAATATAAATGGCGGCCGGAGGCCATACTTTCTCACTAGCACTAAGGCTCTTACATACACACGGCTTTCATGCTTTCTCTCTTCCTCTTATAATCCCCTACTTCTGTCATTTAGGTAGTAAGCAAAATAAGAAAAAGGAACAAGATTTGGAAAATATTAGGTAAGCGCTCTATCACAGTCGAAAAGACTACTCGCTGCAGTGGCGGCCGAATGGCGCTCCCTTTCTCACTTGATTTAAAAACTAAAGTGAGATATACGACCGCAATACGGTCGCAAATGCAGCGAGTGCTGTTTTCGACTATAATTTCAGTTGTCTTGAGACCTTCAGATGCAACAAATCATGCAAACAAAATGGAATAGATTATTTTAGAACAAAACCCCAGGGACCATACTGGTTAGCATGGAACGGTAATCAGTTGAAGTGGAAAGTCATTAACTTGGGGTATTCAGACATGGGGTTTGAAAATGAAGCGCTTAGCGGGTCCCCGGAAAACACAGCCACCTTACCTTTCTTAGTCTCAACGAAAACCAGAGTAAGCTGGTCTTCCTCAGGGCGCGAGCGCTGCAGCAGGTTGGATGCGTTCAGCAGGTCCAGTAGGAACGAACGCTTTTGTGACTCTTCCACCCAGACAACCTGCAAACAAAATTATAGGTGAGTCTTCTTAATATTTTTGTATTGGCTTATAACTTACATCATCATGTTGTTTGGTGTAGCACAAAATGCAATTCTTTTTATAAAAAACCTGGGAATTTACGTAAAGAACTGGGTGTGGCGGAAACCTTAATAAGCAGAAGGTAAGGTAGAAGGACATAATTAAGGCCTATAAAATGTAAACGACCCGGATACGACTAAGACCTCGATGTGACAAAGAAAGGCCTGGAAATGACAAAGACTTGTATGTTTGAGACATGGGTATGAGGTAGGGCTAAGACTTGGATATGACAGAGACCTGGAAATAACGTACTTAGACGGATATGACAAGAGACCCGAAATTACGTAGACCTGGATTTGACCAAGGCCTGGATATAGCCAGTACTTGGATATGAAATATACCCGGAAATGACGTAAACCTGTATTTGTCATGGACATGGATATGACAGTGACCTGGAAATTACGTTGACCTGGACGTTACAAAGACTTGGCTAAACTGGGCATAGTGGCTTGCTCACCTTCTGAGTGATGTTCTCTGAAGTGGAACCCACTCGGCCGACTGCCAAGAACACGTAGTCGGAGAGGAAGTCCTGCGCCAACACCTGGATCTGCAGAGACCTGTACAAACAGCTGGATATTCTCACCTTCTGAGTGATGTTCTCTGAAGTGGAGCCGACTCTGCCAACTGCCAAGAACACGTAGTTAGACAGGAAGCACTGCGCCAACATCTGGATCTGGCAGAGACCTGTACTAACAGCTGGATATACTCACCTTCTGAGTGATGTTCTCTGAAGTGGAGCCGACTCTGCCGACTGCCAAGAACACGTAGTTGGAGAGGAAGTCCTGCGCCAACACCTGGACCTGGCAGAGACCTGTAAAAACAGCTGGATATTCTCACCTTCTGAGTGATGTTCTCTGAGGTGGAACCCACCCTTCCTACTGCCAAGAACACGTACTTGGAGAGGAAGTCCTGCGCCAACACCTGGATCTGGCAGAGACCTGTACAAAGACCTGGATAAGCTGGGTATAGTGTCTCACCTTCTGAGTGATGTTCTCTGAAGTGGAGCCAACTCTGCCGACAGCCAAGAACACATAGTTGGAGAGGAAGTCCTGCGCCAACACCTGGATCTGACAGAGACCTGGATAAGCTGGATATAGTGGCTCACCTTCTGAGTGATGTTCTCTGGGGTGGAGCCAACTCTGCCGACTGCCAGGAACACGTAGTTGGAGAGGAAGTCCTGCGCCAACACCTGGATCTGACAGAGACCTGTACAAACATATGGATAAGCTGGATATAGTGTCTCACCTTCTGAGTAATATTCTCTGAAGTGGAACCGACTCGGCCAACAGCCAAGAACACGTAGTTGGAGAGGAAGTCCTGCGCCAACACCTGGATCTGCTTGGGGAACGTGGCCGAGAACATGAGCGTCTGCCGCTCGCCGGTCTTCGGCATCGTGTGGCACTCCACGATCTTGCGGATCTGCGGCTCGAAACCTATAGGAGAAAACCTGGATCTGGCATAGACCTGTACAAAGACCTGGATATTCTCACCTTCTGAGTGATGTTCTCTGAAGTGGATCCCACTCGTCCTACAGCCAGGAACGCGTAGTTGGAGAGGAAGTCCTGCGCCAACACCTGGATCTGGCAGAAACTTGTACAAACAGCTGGATATTCTCACCTTCTGAGTGATGTTCTCTGAAGTGGATCCGACTCTGCCGACTGCCAAGAACACGTAGTTGGAGAGGAAGTCCTGCGCCAACACCTGGATCTGGCAGAGACCTGGATATTCTTACCTTCTGAGTGATGTTCTCTGAAGTGGAACCAACCCTTCCTACAGCCAAGAACACGTAGTTGGAGAGGAAGTCCTGCGCCAACACCTGGATCTGCTTGGGGAACGTGGCCGAGAACATGAGCGTCTGCCGCTCGCCGGTCTTCGGCATCGTGTGGCACTCCACGATCTTGCGGATCTGCGGCTCGAAACCTGTAGGAGAAAACCTAATTCTGACAGAGACCTGGATATTCTCACCTTCTGAGTGATGTTCTCTGAAGTGGACCCGACTCTGCCGACAGCCAAGAACACATAGTTGGAGAGGAAGTCCTGCGCCAACACCTGGATCTGCTTGGGGAACGTGGCCTGACCTATACGATGAGCTGGGTAATCAGGATATAATGGCTCACCTTCTGAGTGATGTTCTCTGAGGTGGATCCCACTCTGCCGACTGCCAGGAACACGTAGTTGGAGAGGAAGTCCTGCGCCAACACCTGGATCTGCTTGGGGAACGTGGCCGAGAACATGAGCGTCTGCCGCTCGCCGGTCTTCGGCATCGTGTGGCACTCCACGATCTTGCGGATCTGCGGCTCGAAACCTGTAGAAGAAAATCATAAGGTTAAAATTTATTGACAATTTTAACTGAGTTAACTAGCCCCCGAACAACGTGGCGGCACTCAGTGGACAAGAAGGCTTGGTTGGAAGGAGCTGGAGGCTGTTGCTTAAGATCGAGAGAAGTGCAGAATTCTTTTGGAGTCCCAAGTGACAACAGGATTCTATCAATCAATCAAACTAGCTGACACTAGGAGGGTTCAGATTGATTCTTGGCCAACCCATTGAGAAGAATTTCATGGTAGAAACTATGTATGCGTTCAAAGTTACAGCTCTTACAACATCTACCTTCTAATACTCCATCGCCTTCATAAAAAGAAACCACGGAGCTATTACGAAGGCACTATACTCAGAGCTGTAGTCATTGAATAGCTTCTTCTTTCAGTGCCATGCCCTAACGGGCGTCGGCGACCACCATCGCAAAGTCGTCTCTACTCTTCGCCAGTCGTGCCAGAATGGCTGCGCCACTAGTGTCAGTCCATTTCTTAATATTGTCTAGCCAGTTTATCCTCCTTCTTCCCCGTCCCCTTTTCCCTTCTTTGCATTGAATAATAGCTACCATTATTTTATGACATATTTTTAAATTATAATTTACCCATGTCCAGCATGCGGTCGGCCTCGTCCAGCACTAGATGCCGGCAGTGGTCCAGCGCCACGCGGCCTCGTGCCAGCATGTCCACCAGTGGTCACTCACCCATGTCCAGCATGCGGTCGGCCTCGTCCAGCACTAGATGCCGGCAGTGGTCCAGCGCCACGCGGCCTCGTGCCAACATGTCCACCAGTGGTCACTCACCCATGTCCAGCATGCGGTCGGCCTCGTCCAGCACTAGATGCCGGCAGTGGTCCAGCGCCACGCGGCCTCGTGCCAGCATGTCCACCAGTGGTCACTCACCCATGTCCAGCATGCGGTCGGCCTCGTCCAGCACTAGATGCCGGCAGTGGTCCAGCGCCACGCGGCCTCGTGCCAGCATGTCCACCAGTGGTCACTCACCCATGTCCAGCATGCGGTCGGCCTCGTCCAGCACTAGATGCCGGCAGTGGTCCAGCGCCACGCGGCCTCGTGCCAGCATGTCCACCAGTGGTCACTCACCCATGTCCAGCATGCGGTCGGCCTCGTCCAGCACTAGATGCCGGCAGTGGTCCAGCGCCACGCGGCCTCGTGCCAGCATGTCCACCAGTGGTCACTCACCCATGTCCAGCATGCGGTCGGCCTCGTCCAGCACTAGATGCCGGCAGTGGTCCAGCGCCACGCGGCCTCGTGCCAACATGTCCACCAGTGGTCACTCACCCATGTCCAGCATGCGGTCGGCCTCGTCCAGCACTAGATGCCGGCAGTGGTCCAGCGCCACGCGGCCTCGTGCCAGCATGTCCACCAGTGGTCACTCACCCATGTCCAGCATGCGGTCGGCCTCGTCCAGCACTAGATGCCGGCAGTGGTCCAGCGCCACGCGGCCTCGTGCCAACATGTCCACCAGTGGTCACTCACCCATGTCCAGCATGCGGTCGGCCTCGTCCAGCACTAGATGCCGGCAGTGGTCCAGCGCCACGCGGCCTCGTGCCAGCATGTCCACCAGTGGTCACTCACCCATGTCCAGCATGCGGTCGGCCTCGTCCAGCACTAGATGCCGGCAGTGGTCCAGCGCCACGCGGCCTCGTGCCAACATGTCCACCAGTGGTCACTCACCCATGTCCAGCATGCGGTCGGCCTCGTCCAGCACTAGATGCCGGCAGTGGTCCAGCGCCACGCGGCCTCGTGCCAACATGTCCACCAGTGGTCACTCACCCATGTCCAGCATGCGGTCGGCCTCGTCCAGCACTAGATGCCGGCAGTGGTCCAGCGCCACGCGGCCTCGTGCCAGCATGTCCACCAGTGGTCACTCACCCATGTCCAGCATGCGGTCGGCCTCGTCCAGCACTAGATGCCGGCAGTGGTCCAGCGCCACGCGGCCTCGTGCCAACATGTCCACCAGTGGTCACTCACCCATGTCCAGCATGCGGTCGGCCTCGTCCAGCACTAGATGCCGGCAGTGGTCCAGCGCCACGCGGCCTCGTGCCAACATGTCCACCAGTGGTCACTCACCCATGTCCAGCATGCGGTCGGCCTCGTCCAGCACTAGATGCCGGCAGTGGTCCAGCGCCACGCGGCCTCGTGCCAGCATGTCCACCAGTCGGCCAGGAGTGGCCACGAGCAGGTGGCAGCCGCGCTCCAACTCGCGGAACTGTTCGTGGATCGGGGAACCGCCGTATCTGATGGAAAAAGACATTTTATAAGACATAGAAGATTACAAATAACATGCGTACCGCGATAAAATTTTGTCGGCGCATTATCTCGCGGTTTGCTAACTTTACTAGAAACAAAATCCGCACTACAGTACGGCCGTTCGAATAGGCCATATTTGTCAGCTGGCCAGCTGTCAAATCCGTACTAGAAGACATGTCAACAAAGAAAAGTAGATCTTATAGAGCATTGGCCTATCCGAACAGCCGTACTGTAAGACAAATGTTGTCGAGGGCTTGTTAGAAGGGCTGGTCAAGCCTTCTTCTTCCCACGGATACCCCTCGGAGATAGTTTGTGCGGGCGACTTTCCATAGACAAACTTAAGGATGTGCCGACGGCACATTTCAGGTCATCGGCAAGACGATTCGACAATTGAGTATGCAATTTTTTAGTCTAGCTAATAAGACAGAATTAAGAATCTTAGGTTTACTAACAAAATCGTATAGAGAAATCTATTTTCTTTTAAAGCATAACTTCAACATAAACTTAAATTGAAAATACATACACATTTATGCAGGACACTACTTAACATTTTTAAATAATAATAAAATAGTATACTTACACGACACAAGGTCGCACACGCGAGCGGTATGCGAATTTCCTAGCCTCGTCGAATATCTGTGTGGCCAGCTCACGAGTCGGCGCCAGCACCAACCCCAGCGGGTACTGCTTGCGCCTGTTGTACGGCCTGCATACAAACGAGGAAATACAATATTTGTAGGAAATAAGGCCAGCACAGACTACGCAACGGAATCAGATTTTTTACCCCACGAAGAGTTACAATTACGTGAAATTTTACTAGTGACTGATAGCGAAAATTTAGAACCAGCTGATGATATGGAACAACTTTCCCCAAGGAACATGGGTCAAAATATTAAAAAAGAAAAATTTTGCGTGCCCTTCAAGGACAATTTTTTTTAACATAAGACGACCTATGTTCCTTGGTGAAAGTTGTTCCGTATCACCAGCCCATCCTGCATTTTCGCTATCGGTCACTAGTAAAGTGTCACCTATATAAAGAGAACAGCATCAAGTCGTCTCGAAGTCTCTTATTCTTTGATTGAATCTACGGGGCGAGGGGATGCCTTCTCGAAACGTTACATTACTTTGCTTAGGAAATTCCGTCGATTTCAGTGTTTCAAATTAGAAGACACCAGGCGTTTAACGTTATATTGGGAAAACGTGTAGTAACGTAACATTACCAACCATTTCACCAAATTTAACATTTAGGTTATTACGCTAAACGCCTGAGTCTGTCTTTTGAAACACTGTTTTTTTCATCTGTGCTAGCCTTCACATCCAACAACACATAATCACTCACCAAACATCCAGTGGTAAATGGACGGGATATTACCGCTATCAGGGATCTGTGTCGCTGCCAAAGAAGCTACAGAGTCCTAGAACTCTCAAAATGTCCCGTTTATAGCTTTCACAATATAATCATGGATCGAACATGTTATATTTTAGGAATGACTCTCAAACTTTTGTCAGACGCGTACAAAAAACAAAAAAATACAAAATATGTATGAATGTATGTATGTTTGCATGAATAATAATGAGTATTTTAGGAAAAATAAATATCACAAAGAGATGTTTTGTCTGTTATTCAACTAAGGGCCGAATGTTTATGGTTGTGACTGACGGAGAATGCAGAGGAATTACATCAATAAGATCTAGTTTACAAACATCATTTATCATCGGAATGTAGTGCTGATGCACTTCTTCCTTCATATCGTGTGGACTGCGGGTATTTTATTATTTCACTGTATTATATTATCAAGTCTTCGATCCACCCGATAGCAGTGCTAGTGCGACTCTCTGCGACGCAGAAGCTTTCGGGTTCAATTCCCGGTGGGTCACTGTCTTCAGTTAGGTTTGAACATTGCATTCTGAAACTGATTGTCCGAAAAGCAAGATGGTTCTGTGCTTCGGAGGACACGTTTAGCAGTCAGATTACTTAGACGGCGATCGTCACACAACCATGTCAGAGGCCTGATACTTGTAGTAAGAGGTCGAAGAACTGTTGAACTGAACCAGGATTCATCGGATCGTTGGATGACTCAGTGAAAAAAAGAATAGCATTAGTCTGTAGAACTCACCCCATGTGCTTGACAGGCCCGGCCTCGTACATCTGGTTGAGTATGGGCACGAGGAAAGCGGCGGTCTTCCCGGAGCCGGTCTGCGCGCACGCCATCACGTCCCTATGCCCCAGCACTATCGGGATCGCGTACTTCTGCACGGGCGTCGGCTTGTCGTACCGAGCGGATGCAATGTTCTGACGCATTATTTCCGTCAAGTTAACATCCTCAAACTGGAAGAAACAAAGTTTGGGTTATTTAGAGAGTTGATAAGGACAAATGCTAAGGTGTATACTGGGTGTTACAAAACAACCAATAAAGCTGAAAGGAGGTCAAGGTACTATTAGAACTGAACAACTTTCCCTATGGAACATGGGTCGAAATATGAAAAAAAAAATGGACCTCCCATACAGAATGAACTCTATTTGTATGGGAATTTTTATGGGTTGTTTTGTAACACGTTGTATGTACTGTAGTAGGTAGTATTCAGTAGCAGAAAGAGAAAAGTCCAATCCAGCTAACCTAAGAAAAGTCATCCGGTGTATGCTAGTGTGGCAGTCAATCCCGATTTTATTTCAAATACATTAGAACACACTTTCTATTTGGTACTGATAAAGGCACATGATAAGGTTGCCTCTAGTCAGCAATATTTTTATAGCCTTCTAGTTTTGGTTATGCTTAACGAAGTTACTTAAAACTATGAATAAAATTCGGCGACAAGGATCAGAATTTGTAGACTGTGAACGTTCGATAAGAAAAAATATAGGACACATACACCCAATAAAGCTAAGCTTAGGCTAACTTAGATTATGGTCTGGCTAGATTGGGCACGCCTGACAACTTCTACCTGCATGATAAGAAACAACACCACAGCTGATTACGAACGGCGCGCGGCGTGCCTATAATGATTAACTTTGTATCGCCAATATAAGTCTTATGCGCGCGGTTCAAGAGCGGTCCAAAGTTCAAATTGTCGAACCCTGACTTAGCTTGACTGTACTACACATTGCGTCTATACATAGACATTCTCAAAAGGTTCGCATCTTCCCACTTAGGATCTTACTGCAGGGCAAAGATCTTCCTCCCTCTGAAGTGATGTAAGGGAAAATAACCTATGCAAAACGATCGGAGCAAAATTTTCGATTTACGGTCTGAAGTTTAGGTTGGTGTAAAAATTCACTAGACCGGCGTAGATGAAGAAGAGGCTTATACTTAACAACGGGCAGATGTGGGCTCGTATTATGATGATGGATGATGGTGATTAAAAATGTACCAGCCGACCGAGACAACTTGTCTAAGAGGTCCAATATTGTTTTTAAAATTTCGAAATATTTGCCGTTTTTTTTTTATTATACAACGTGTTACAAAACAACCAATAAATCTGAAAGGGTGTCGAAAGGTCCGATGCAAAGAGTCAATTAACAAAAAATTAAAGCCGTAGTTTCGTTGTTGAAAACTACGAAAAAATATTTTTTTTATTAAATTACCGTTATTTTTAATCGTGGCATCGCAGCACTAATGTTGACAGCTCAAAGTTCAAATGAAGTTACCGACGCGGCGAAACGCAGTTCGGTCTACATTGCTGGCTATTACATGAATGTCATCAATACAAGGAACTAAGTCAGCCAGCAATGTATGCCGAAGCGGTCTTTGTTCGCCAGGTAGTGTAGCACCTGACCTAGACTAGTGATGTGATTATTTTATCGACTGATGAAAATGAAAAATATTCTTTTTTTGGTTAGTTATGTAACAGGTTGTATACACGCTGAATAGCGAGAGTGAACCTTCTGTAAGCCTTTATCTGCATTATGTGCCATTACTAACACGCCATAATATTACAATCCAAATCTACTCTTCCTAGAATACTCGAAAGCCATTATCACATCTTTGAAACATTCTTGAGTATTATCGGCGTTAGGTAGAGTACCTACTATCAACTGATATAAATAAACTCCCACGGTATTCTTGGGCCAATGACGTCATCAAAATGCGTACTTTGATTATACAGTCAAGCTCAGAATTGCAGATATCTAAATGCCGTACAATTAAACATTTCGAAATTCCATTATCTTTCTGCTGCGTCTAAAATGATTTGACTATTCTACACATATTTTATTACTTGTAGATATTATCTTGCAACTCCTTGTGTGACAACAATACGATTTGTAATGTGATATGTCTGACTCAGTTGTACACATGTGCATTGTCTCAGGTTCACCTTTATTCTGAATCAGGTAATCTCGAGGCTGAGATGATTTTATGTAATGAAATGATGAAGTGACTTTTGCCCGTTTTAGGAAAGATCACCTTAAAATCAAAATAAAATGGGGTCATAACTGACACCACTTGCCTTCGCTGTTTAGAAGTTACACAATTGGATATCAGATTTTAGACATAAGCAAATCAGCCATAACTTCTACATGTTTTGTTGTTTCTTCTGTTGCTTGGCTTTAATATCATCGGTCCTTAATTATGCGCAATCATTATAGAGAGATTTCACAATATTTGTTCACTGCGCTCTTTGGTCCCCTTGAAAAGCGTTCAGAATCTTATTACCACCTTATTACCTACATACATACATAATCTCGAAAAACATATAATACAATAATGCTTTTTCTCCAATTTGCTCGGAAATAGCTTCATTACTTTAAAAAAACGAATACGTCAATGGGCGCATTTATGTAGTCAAGGCGCAGAGGACTGCAATAGAAATTGCCGGACTAGGCCGGTAATAAAAGGGTTCTTAAACTTCACACTTTCGTGATTATAGTCTGATTTTTATTCAGATGGACTCAGCTGACAGCTAAGAATGACCTATTTTTTTTTAAATGTTGCAATCATTTGTCTAGTGTTGTGGTTTGACTCATTCATTTGATTCTTTGAACTTTAGTGACATGATTCCTCGATGTATTTGTTTTCGTTAATAAATACTTGCGTATTTATTATGCATCTTTACTTTACGTAAAAGAGTTTACATTACGCGTATACATATTTTATATTTATACGCATAATTTTTTTCTTATTTTATGAAAATAAAATTATAAAATTAAATTGTTTGTGCAACTACTTGTAAATTTGTTTCAACTATCTTTTTCAAGGTAAAGGTTGCCTGGAAGAGATCGCTGCAACTGCAAGCGATAAGGCTGCCTTTGCTTATTTCTAGCTGTAGGTTTTCTGTATTGTTGTTTTAATCATTTGTGGTGTATGTTCTATCTATCTATAAAAACATCTGGTTGATTTGAATTTTTCCCCAGTCAAAGTCTGAGTTACGACCAAAGTTACTACATGGCTGCGTTCTCCTTAGGTGTAAGGAGGTCTGATGTCAAGTCATTATCGATTTTTCCGTAAGAAGAAGTTTATAAATTAGATTTTATTTTAAACCTAGCTTTCCGCCCGCGGTTTCACTCGCGGTATTATCTGTTTGGTCTAATAAAATAGTTAAATACATTGCATTTAAAATCCAAAATTTTGAAACAGATTGCATCAAAGATCACGAACGGTGGAGTTCGACTACTTGACAATAGATGGCGTCACTACTTGAGGGATAGAAAAAGCCCTTATAACTTTAAAAATACGCCCTTTAAGTTAAAACGGGAACTTTCTTGTTTGAGGGGAGATAAAGGGCTATTGCACTATATAAGTCCCTTAATCGTACCGGAAATCTTTTTAAAGTTTTATCGGCAAGTACATTTTTATCAAATTAGTTTTATTATATTATAATGATTAGATTAAGTTTATAAATTAGATTTTAAATTATGAAATGTTAGGGGCTGTATCAAGGGTGATGTACAGGACTGTGGCAACTATCGAGGAATAAAGCTCATGTCACATACGTTAAAAGTATGGGATAAGGTGATAGAAAGACGATTGCGAGTGGAATGTGAAACTACCATTTCTGGTTTATGCCGGGCCGGGAACAACGGATGCCATTTTTGCACTTCGCCAATTGTGCAAAAAATACAGAAGTGCCCAAAAGAACTTGCTGCTTACCAAAAAAATGCTGTCGATGAGCTCGCTGCAGCTTACGGTGTCACCATTTAAGACTGCCCCTTACCACTGCGAACTGAATCCCATAGAGTTAGTATGGGCACAGGTAAAGGGCATGTCGCGAGAAATAATAAAAGTTTTAAAATGGCCGACTTGAAACAGTTATTCAATGAAGGGCTGCAATTGGTGACACCAGAACGGTGGTCGAGCTGTATTGATCATGTTATAAAGGAAGAGACCAAAATGATGCAGCTCGACCACCTAATTGATAACGTGACAGAAACTTTTATTATTAATGTCACAGATTCGGATTCTTCAGAAATAAATGGTAATTAAGATAATTTATTGCTTTATTTTTACTTTTTCGTACATTTTCCACCAGATTTTCAAAAATCTGTAGGTAGGTCAGATAGAAGACTGTAACGTTTACCTATAAGGTAAACAATCTTTATCTACAAGTTACTATGCTAGTGAACCTGGTGAATAAATAAATTCAAATCCTCTGACAATAACGACAAAAACGTAATGTGGTCGGTCGTCAGACAGGAAATAAATATTAAGTTAGTTTGTTTGTTTTTACAAAATAGTAAGTTTGTCTTTTAGAACAATTAATTAATGAAAATTGAAATTAACTAAATTTATTTTCAAAAAGATTCAATCACAATCTTTGAATCACATAACTTAATCATTTGGGTACAACACTATTTTTTTACCATTTTTAAATACAATAACGTGGCAACCCACCAAATGTCAGTTTAGTCCATCTGAATAAAAATCAGACTATAGTATACAGTTATGCGGCCTGAAGGCAATACTCTTCCAGGCAACCTAGGTACAGGGAAAGTTTTTAGGAGTTGCGGGAGCTATTGTACTTATTGGGATATAGGAAAGTGAGCACTCACGCTGGTAATGAAGTCCGGCACGCGGTCGCCGCTGGCCTCCACCGGGATATCCTCGTATTTGGAGAAGTTGATGCCTGTGTTGCCCGTGCCGAACAGCTCCAACTCCACGCGCTCGTCGCGCGGCAGCGGGATCGTCCAATCGTTCTGCGTACACGGGAAATTCGGGTTAATAACATATATTGACAAGTACGTTACGAGAAATCATACTGGATTAATTTTAAAGGGCAGATCACACCGCCTCCGTATGCAGGACGATTACGTGTGCGTCATTATGCGCCTACCGGTTATGGGATTGTATGAGAGGCGGCATACTGCCTGTGTATGCGTGCGTGTCACGCACGCGCGTACCACAGTATGCAGTGTCTCATACAATAAACGTCACGCGTACGGAGGCGGTGTGTTTTGCCCTTTAGTCAGTACCTATTCCGTAAATGGATTTTTGATTCAAACTTAGAATTAAAAGTTAAAAAGTTACAAGAAATTACACTACGTTAATCTTTAGTCAGTTCCTCTCCTGCGTAAGCTCTACAGTTTGATTCTGCTCATACACAAGAACAAATTTTACTTTAGGGTCATCCCCGAAATCGTGAAAAGAAAAAGCTTGTCTATTTTTATAGTTTTATTTTATTTTATTAAAGTCTTCTACGGAATTGTGCTTTTATCAAACGTTCTCAGTACTCTACTCAAATCCATTCACAAATACCCTAACCTTAACCCTAACCAATTCCACCAATATATCCTAGAAATTAACAAATTCGGGTAGAAAGTATGATTCGAGTGGTCAGACAGAACAGACGTTCCCGACTTCCTTACCTACATGATTTCAGAACCTGTTTGCATGCTGACTAATGCAATGAATAATTCTGTACATATTTCGTAAGCTTGAGAAATATTCGTGACAATCATGAAACGTGTTGTATTTCGAAGACTTTTCTCATGTAACAGTTGTAATTTCATATCTTCAATGTGGACCTATTGTGATATTTCTCATTAAAATTACAGACGTGTTTGAGGAAAGAGTAATTATAGGACAATCGGAAGGCGAAGGCTTCTGATGCGTGCCTGATACCAATCATGTAATCAATGTCATTTCCGTAAACAGAGAATAGAACAGATACATTAGCTTCAGTGTAAACTAAAGCAAGATGACGACTTGTGTGTCGGTACATAATCCAAGTACACAATAGTTGAAGAAAATGGAAAGACGTCTAATCCCTTTCAAAACTTTATCGAATCAGAAAATAACCATAAAAGGGCTGAAGATCTACCGAATCTTCTTCGATATTTTCTATCTTGAAATGAAACATAAAATTACTCATGAACTTACAGGGGCTATGTCACAAAATAGTAAAGAAGCGTGTTTAAAAAATATCTCCATTCAGAATAACGCTTGAAAAACGAAAACCTGTTCAAATAAAAAGTAGGCTTGCAGGATCAGATTATTTCACAACTTATGTGCTAGAGAATCCGCGCCTTGCCTAAAGTGCAAAGTATGTTCATCTCAATGGCACTTTGGTGAAGGGAATCCTACTGGAGTTTACCAATATGTTTAAATGTACTTGAAGTAAGTGCTGATAAGTTTACCTCTTCTCTGAGATAAATGCAATGTAGGGAATTCTAGTGGGAGGATATGACAGATGAAGATACCCAGCGGTCGTCCCTTGTACTTGCGGAGGTGTGAGTGATACTATAGGGGGCAGGTGAGGTTACCTCGTCTCTGCGCGAGGAGCCCGAGGTGCGGCGCACGTCGTCGGAGGCCCAGCGCGTGTTGCGCGACTCCTCGCGCGGCTCGGGCTCCTTCCAGCGGTCGTTGCAGGGCTGCGGCGGGCCGTCGTCGTCCCTTGTACCTGCTGAGGTGTAGGTGACCCTATGATGTTACCTCGTCTCTGCGCGAGGAGCCCGAGGTGCGGCGCACGTCGTCGGAGGCCCCGCGCGTGTTGCGCGACTCGCGCGGCTCGGGCTCCTTCCAGCGGTCGTTGCAGGGCTGCGGCGGGCCGTCGTCGTCCCTTGTACCTGCTGAGGTGTAGGTGACCCTATGATGTTACCTCGTCTCTGCGCGAGGAGCCCGATGTGCGGCGCACGTCGTCGGAGGCCCAGCGCGTGTTGCGCGACTCCTCGCGCGGCTCGGGCTCCTTCCAGCGGTCATTGCAGGGCTGCGGCGGGCCGTGGTCGTCCCTTGTACCTGCTGAGGTGTAGGTGACCCTATGATGTTACCTCGTCTCTGCGCGAGGAGCCCGAGGTGCGGCGCACGTCGTCGGAGGCCCAGCGCGTGTTGCGCGACTCCTCGCGCGGCTCGGGCTCCTTCCAGCGGTCATTACAGGGCTGCGGTGGGCCGTCGTCGTCCCTTGTACATGAGTGACCCTATACGGGGGCAGGTGGGGTTACCTCGTCTCTGCGCGAGGAGCCCGAGGTGCGGCGCACGTCGTCGGAAGCCCAGCGCGTGTTGCGCGACTCCTCGCGCGGCTCGGGCTCCTTCCAGCGATCGTTGCACGGCTGCGGCGGGCCGTCGTCGTCCCTTGTACCTGCTGAGGTGTGAGTGATACTATAGGGGACAGGTGAGGTTACCTCGTCTCTGCGCGAGGAGCCCGAGGTGCGGCGCACGTCGTCGGAGGCCCAGCGCGTGTTGCGCGACTCCTCGCGCGGCTCGGGCTCCTTCCAGTGGTCGTTGCAGGGCTGCGGCGGGCCGTCGTCGTCCCTTGTACTTGCGGAGGTGTGGGTGTCCCTATGATGTTACCTCGTCTCTGCGCGAGGAGCCCGAGGTGCGGCGCACGTCGTCGGAGGCCCAGCGCGTGTTGCGCGACTCCTCGCGCGGCTCGGGCTCCTTCCAGTGGTCGTTGCAGGGCTGCGGCGGGCCGTCGTCGTCCCTTGTACCTGCTGAGGTGTAGGTGACCCTATGAGGTTACCTCGTCTCTGCGCGAGGAGCCCGAGGTGCGGCGCACGTCGTCGGAGGCCCAGCGCGTGTTGCGCGACTCCTCGCGCGGCTCGGGCTCCTTCCAGCGATCGTTGCAGGGCTGCGGCGGGCCGTCGTCGTCCCTTGTACCTGCTGAGGTGTGGGTGACCCTATGATGTTACCTCGTCTCTGCGCGAGGAGCCCGAGGTGCGGCGCACGTCGTCGGAGGCCCAGCGCGTGTTGCGCGACTCCTCGCGCGGCTCGGGCTCCTTCCAACGGTCGTTGCAGGGCTGCGGCGGGCCGTCGTCGTCCGCGTCGCGCTGCTCCCTCTGCTCCTGCCGTACGTCGCGCACGACCTCGCGGCCGCCGCGACGCTCGCCGCGGTCGGCCCAGCGGTCGTTCTCCCACCGGTCAGTGTCGCCATTTTGTTGTTCACGACCTAAATTTCCTTAGGGATTAGTTGGGAGGTTTTTTGGTTTTGTTTGGTAAAGTAGCGATTTTGATTTGTCTAACGAAAAGTCCACTTCATGTTTATTATAGTTTATGAAGACATGGCTTATTTCAGGAATGAGTTTGCAGTTGACGATATACAACGGCAGAGCAGCAGCATGAAACTGAGTTGAACAACACTTTGTATAGGTAGGTAGGTATCTATGAAATACAATTAGTACTCGACCGCAGGGTCAACATAAATAATTCGTCTTATCTCTCGTCGAGACCTACCACGACGAGTCAACGACATTGTCTGCCGCTGTTGCGTATCGCCCTTCGAATTTAAATCTTCTAACTGTGTACAAAATAATTGGGATTTTCGACAGATCAAATATTTCCCAGCAGAAAAAATAATCCCAATTCGGACTACAATGAAACCTTGATCATTACCGCGGTCGCGGCGCGGGTATCGCGAGTCGTAACCACGATCGTCTCGGTCGCGGGCATGATCGCGGTCGTCCCGCCGGCCGCCACGGTCGTAGCCTTTAGAGCTGCCTCCGTATGATGAACGCGCGTCCCGGGTCTCGCTCGGACGACTGTCTAAGCTTGGACGCTTAGACTCTTCTCCTGGAATGACTGATATGATAAAAAGGGAACAAAACAAAACTACACATTAAGAAACAATTAATACTATACCAACACCTACTACTTCACTGTATTTACCGTGCGTTCTTACAAAGCGTTACCTGCAATAGCTTTATATCACTCAGCTAAATATCTAGTAGATAGAAGGTGTATTGCCTAGGTATAATAGTGGGTGTTTTGCCTAAAATAGTAGTAGGTGTGGTATTTATGAAACAGTTCTGAAAACATTGACTGGGGATTCCCCAAAACTGGAAGTACAGAAGAAGTGTTACTGGATGTCCAATAAGAGTACTTTGTTTTAAATTTAAATATTTTGTCAGAAAATATCCCTTTATGGAATGTTAATTAAATACTACAGAAATATCAATTAATTAAAAAGGTAAAGTCTAGAGAGAGAGCACAAGTCAGAAAAAGTTGAAAGTAAATCAAAAACCATCTTGAGATCTTTAAAAGAAATATTCAATTGCTGTTACATTTTAACATTATAAATGCAAAATATCGAAAACTATTTCCTGCATTTGATAAGAAGCTGATAAGGTGAATGAATACAGACTATACAAAATGAATCATGTAACCCACTTTGTGAGACTGGGTCATACATAAATACTATGTCAATGATTGAGGTTTCAGTCAATTAGTTTTAAATAACAGAAGATATTTTTGGCTTCCTCAAACTCTTAAGAGCATCATTACTAAAAGAGTTCCTTCTTATTATTATTTTGCTAACAAAAAACTAGATATTAATTTACTATATATTTATTTACTATAATATTTAATTACTCTTTCACTATTATGATTGAACGACACAGTGTCCCACACGAAAAAAGAAAGAAAACTATTATGATCCAAAAATTATCTTGAAAAAACATAGGGGAAGGCATTTTCATTACCTATTGCTGTAAAATACTCTTTCCCATAGCGCAATTAATTTTGCAGCAGTTGAATTACTTTATAATGATCAGTGGAAAGATTTATGTAGATTAAGTGGTGTTCAAATTGCTATATTAGCATTGATTTTGTGATGTGTTAATATCTTACCTTGAGGAGCGTTGGCCTGCGCCCTACGCAAGTGCGGTGGGATGTAGCGGCCAGCACTCTTAGGAGCCTGAGGCTGCAAGTCCAGACCAGCAAGCTGCAATACAAATAATATTAAAGACACTTTGAATGTATGGCCAAATAAAGAGAAATTGCTTTTAGAGAATTCCACAAAAAGGTTAACTTTGTCAGTATGTGCCATGTATAATTTAAGATACAAAACTACAGGAATTGCAGAACCTAAAGCCTTTCAGTTCTACAATACCCATGCAACACAAAAATCAGAGCCCCTTCTCTAGCAACTAGGGACTACTACACAGTAAGATATTTCTTGAGGTAAATAGTTGTTATATGGAGCATTCCATAAAAAATGTCTGATGTTACACCCTAATTTCCAATAGGTATTTTCATTTCATGTTTATTAGCTTTAGGTTCTAGACATACAGTAGCTTTGTGTCATAAGCATAATTAGGTGCTACTATAGTGTCATGTAAGCAACATAACATTGATGTTTTTGAGGAATGCCCCATTTGTTTATCAGAATACAATTCATTGGTTTCTAGCTTCTTTATATGTGAGACACTGAGTCGTCTAACAACCTGATAAACTGACTAACTAACTAAGAACCTAATGTCAGAGTTTTTCAACCACTAGCTGGTTTTTAGCTGAGTAAACCCTTTTACAGGTTACACATTACATTTTGTATTGAAAATATTGGGTTTTTGCAAGTGTACTGGTATAGCTTAGCTAAAATGGCACACTGGAAGGATTAAAATTTGAATTACAGATAACTTTATCAGCATGGGAAATCAACACCCATGTATGACAAAGATTATTGCAACTGTGACTGATAAAGCATGAAAATTTGAGTGTTATCCACCAGTGAGAATAGGGTGATAGATTCCTTGACATTGTGAGCTCAAGGTCATGGGAAATAATGGGTTCAGGTCATCTATCAAGTGGAATAGTGCCTTTTACAAGCTAAAAGTAAGTGGTTTCTGCAAATAATGTTGCGAAATTACATTTCCTCTCGCCAGACTAACGGCACGCGTGTGTGACGTGACAATGACCTCACACAAACTGGGCCTGGAAAATTACTGTGAATCATCGAGGTTCTTGCGACCTCGGACATGGACGAATTTCTGCAAAATCAATCGAGCTACAGTGCGGGGATGATGGAGTCGCCATGTTGGTTATGCCAAGACACGAAAGCATTAGATTTTCATTGTCCTAGCCTAAAATATAGAAGAAGGTCGCTAACGACTAGAATACATAGAATTGGGTAGAAAACCTACAGATAATGGCCCATATAATGAGATTTCCATTCAATAAACTAAAAATCAATAAAGTACATGAGGCTCAGACTGACCTGCTGCTCTAGACCTGTTCCATTTTGGTTGGTAACATTACTCATATTACTACCAAGCGGTACGTTTTTTTGGGAACTTGGCTCCAAAAATACTTTATAAACACAGTCTACAATGAATTTTGCACAAACACAAATTCACAAAATCACATGAAAATGCTTCAAATTATTCTCCGAAAGAAATCACTTTTCATTCGTAGTTTTTTTTTTCATACACGATGATTTTGGACATAGACAAAGAAAGAACGAGTGAGTGAATGACTGACCGGTACAATGATATTACAAACGAGAAGATTTGGTATTATAAATAAATATTAGCTTTCTTCTTTTCTTGGATTTCTAACTGAATTTCTTCTTTCGGCAGGATATATTGTTTCGATCAGGTAGTTGTTTATCAGATTACCAAGCACGAGACTTTAAGGTTTCTTTCGATCCCATCAATCAATGAATCGAATCGATTTATTACATAAATGCACGAGTGTAGAAAGGTGCAGCATCATCATAAAGTTGGCAGCATTGGGTTTTGACGGATACTAGATTGCCAGACACTTGCTGAGGGATACAATTCTGTAATCTTTTATTACTGCATAATTCATTGAAGTAGGATCCGAAATCGCAATATTACTATTGTTGACATCTTGCTCAATAAATCATGTGATATGACAAAGACGCAAACAATAATGTTGCCATTTCAGGTCCCTTTCTTCTATGAATCAGGTTATAATAATATTAATTCATAACGAATGCGGTGCGGGTAAAATAAACGTAGCAAAAAATAAATGGTAAAAATATGTCACTAATCATGAACACAATTTATCAGAAAAAATAACTGCCTCACAAAAGGTTCAATTTTATTTATTAAAATATTTTAATGTCACATCTGGCAAGGCAAGAATATAAAAAAATGTTGTTTTTTCTGTCACACACACAAATTGTCAAGCACAGAGTACTTTTTATAATACGGGTAATAGAGATCTCACTCAATGACCGAAATGGGAAACGCGAAAGTGGCGCTCTCTGAACTCGAGGTTAGGAACCATATAATCCTATATGTATAGATAGACCATAGTATAGTACTGTACTGTAATTAAAGCTTATTTATGAATATTTTTTTACTATTCAGCCGTTCTTTAAGCCCCAAGGGTTCTTGGGTTTTAAATAACGACTGAACAGTGTTGTTAAAAATTAAAACAAAAGTTTATTTTGGTATCATTTTTATTTCTTTCTTTTAAAACATTTCATATACATCTTTTTCGCTTTTATTTTAAATTTGTCTTCGTCATCATCACATTCCCTTTTGTTGCATAATATTTTATTAATTTCTTTACAATAGTTGTAAATAAAAATCTGCAGGATATCTTCATGAGAAATTCAATTAAATCATCTTTATGTTTTTCGCAAGATATGTAATTGAAATCTATACACATTAAAATCATAGTTATAATTAATTCTCGCAAATTCGGTTTTTCTAAATTTTCTTTAATTGTGTTATATATTATATCCTGCAGTTCTGATATACACCGCAAAGGGAATCGCTAGGACTGCAAAGCCATTTTTATTGGCAAATTCTCGGTATCTGAGATACTCGGGTTCATTCTCAGAAATTAAATCATCTCTGCATTTTTACACCTTGAAAACTTTCTTTCTTGCGTTTTTATGAAGTATCCACTTACATATTGCAGTCCTGCAATTTGACGTGGGTCATTCTTTTCTTCAAGGGTGTAATAGTTACGTCTGGTATATTTTGTAGATTACAATCATTGTTATAATTGCAGTCCTTGGCTGTGATGATGACTTCGTGAAGTGCATTGCAGGGATCTATTTGCTCCTGCTCCTGGGGCATGGACGCTATTTACTAATAAAGTAGTAAATGCAGATTCAAATTTATCGGGTGTCGGATTTACGTTGCGGCACCCGTGGCTTATAGCCCCAAAGAAGTTTTCTATTGGGTCCTGGTTTAGATGCCGCAACCAAACCGATGTTATTTTGTAATCCGTCTTCAATTTTTTAACAACAGCTCTATGCCTTCCAGCGTCCACACCCAGTTCTTTAATGTTGGAACATGCTCGATCGTATTTTTTTTGGGGTTAAGAAACTTCATTTCCCTTAACATTGTTTTACTTTCTTCCCAGACTTTTTTGTGGCAGGAGGTTGGGGTTGCAGGTCCCAGGAGCGGTTTCGCATGCTTATTTTCTCAAAACTCCCATTCACAGAATCAAAAGATTATCGAAGAATAGCAATACATCTGCTGTTTCTTTGCACTCCGATGGTAGAATCCTTGTCTGAAAAAACAAAAATGCATTTAGTTTCAAGTGAGTTTTCTTTTATATTGATTTACAATTATTAAGAGGCTAAATTATGTCCTCCGCTCCGACAGATAATAGGATTTACGAATTCGCGATCGCTAAGCGTCAGCGAGCGACACTTTCAGTTTCATTATCTAGGTTCCGACACCAGGTTTTATAGAATGTGTAATATCAGGTGTGTGTGGGGCGTAAAGTTTTCCTACGTGTTTATGACAGAAGTTACCTATCTAAAATAACATTAAGTCACACTATATTAACCTGCGAGATATCCCATTGTAGAACCCACAGTTTGGCTAAAAACTTGTGATGCGTATTTTACTTTCATCTTAGGAATTTTGCTGGGGATGCAGTGCGCGTCAGTTAATTTGGGCACTAAGCGGATACCCTTGTACCCGGTTTTCCTGATGAAACATTTCAATGTGCGCCCATTTCGCTGTTTTAACTTGATTACTTGTATTATCTTTATATTGTAAATGTTTCGTAATCAAGTTGTTTCGTATGCATTTGATCAAATGCGGCGGATCATACAAAGGAATTATTTCCTGGTCATTGATCAAAATTATGTTATGTTTTGGCTCTTCACCTTTCCTCAAAAGATACCCGCGCGTTTCTTGCAACAAGAGTTTAATACATTGCGTATTGTTTGTACCTTGGTCGCATACAGTGGCAACCACGATAACGCCAGCAGCTTGTAGGTCAGTGATGACAGTCTTCAGTTGCATAGCAAGTTCTGCGCCCTTAGTAGCAGCTTGTGAAAATGTATATGCAACCGGTTGTTTATAATTTTTCATCAAGCCTCTTACCATGAAGACTTGCGCGTGGTCAGCAAATTCAGGCTTTGTGTCTTCACCATTTGTTACAAATCCAGTCACTCTGTCTTTTCTATCGTTATAAGTCACATTTGGTTTTAGTGACATCTCGTCGAATAAAACAATGCAGAGGCGATCTTCCACTGTCATTTTTCTGTGGCTTTTTATTTGGGCCATGGTATTCTTATTTATTCCTGGTCTGATATTTGCCATGCTCAATACTCTTAGAAGAGTCTGGGGCGATGGTAGAATAAATATTTTCTCAGAAATCTGTATCCCTTTGGGCTCTGTTTCATAATAGATAATGCAAGGATCTTTTCTTTTAAAGTGAACCGTCGGCCTTTGTCTCCTTTTTATGCTCTCTAAACTGCATTATCGTTAAAATTTTTGCTGTGCTTTTCATACTATCAAGTGTTTGTAAGAAATTCGTTACTTGTTATATTTTTCAATGCTTTGATTTTTGGCTTGTTTTTAACTTTACTTCGGCATTTACTTAATTTGACGCCAAGCCGTACTACTTTATTGTATAATTCCTCTTCAGCGGAGTAACAAGCACACGTTTCCGTAACTTCTTAAGAACCTCGACGCCCTGCAATAACAATAAAGAAAATACAACTAAAAAATATAATACGCATAATTAATGGAAAGCTAGTAAATTACATGCTCATGCATGACTAAGTGTAAAAACGTCAAAAATTATAGTCAGCCAACTGGCCGTTCAATTACACAAATGAAGGTTCATAAGCTAAGTGGCTGAATATAACGCTTTACAGCTGTACGACGGTTAGCCAACTGGTTAATCGTAGATGTGCTAAGGAAGCTTTGTGTGTTAGGGCATATTCCCACATACGCGGGCTCTACGCACGTCATTATTATTATATGTCACACGCGCAACATACGCGTTTTACATCCTGTATACATTAACTGCCACAAACACAAATAAAACTAGTTAAGAATTAAGATAACTTCACCCACCTTTTTTCCATTTCTGTGCCACTACCAGCTGTTTTTGTTGTTGTAGATCAGCTGTATCTAGATGATCCGGCTTAGTTGTCGACTCTGAAACGTGTAATTAATGCCAGTCAATAAATAATTATTTTAATAACAGTTTCAAAATAAATATTCCTCTATCCTATACATTCTTGCATCAGGTATTTTGCTGAATTAATTTCTGTCACCTCCATACATTGTCATAAGTCAGGGACCGTACTGTACAGAGTGTTAGGAAAAGTAGTACTTTCCTTTTGAAGGATGAACCAGCCTATGTAATTAAAGAACTTTTGAACCTCCCATACTAAGTGTTAGAATATCTTTCGAATCCTCCGAAAATGTTGTATGGGAGGTCCAATTATTTTCATATTTCAAACTTGCTTCCATAGAAAAAGTTGTTCAGTTTAATGGGCCGGTTCATCCCGCGAAAGTAGGTACTACTTTCCTAACACCCTGTATTACACCTAATTTTGTCCGTGGGTGTCGTAAAAGCGACTAACGAGGTCCAGGAATGGGCAGCAGCGTACCGTGTCATTACAAAATCGTGCACTGCGCTCGCCAATCCGCCAGCCAAGCGTGGTGAGTATGGCAAATACTCCTCTAAAGGAGGAAAGCCCATGTTTAGCAGTTGACTGCAGTGGGTGTTATAGTTAGTTAGAGAGATCTTATGGCTCCAACCAGACAATACAGAATTAGTTTAATGGGTCGGTCCATTTGATATTAACTTTTGGTAATTACAAGTTAATACAAACTTACAAGGATCTTTTGAGTTTCTCATTTTATCTATTAATTGTTTGTATTAAATGTTTTTTACTTACCAGTAGATACTCTGCAGTAGATACTCTGCTTTGTTATAGCTTCTGTAACAGTTGTACTTTCAGCGAGTTGTGTCACAGATGCAAGCTCTGTAATGATAAGTATTAAATTGTTAATTACAAATCCTTAATGTTTCCATACATTACACTGCACTTGGTATTTAAAACAACTAGTAATTTAGAAAAATTTGAAACTACATCACTTTACTTTATAATTCTTCTTTTTTCGTGTGGGACACTGAGTCATCCAACGATCTGATGAACCCTGGTGCCAGATTTTTTTATCTTTACACTAAAATTGTGTCTAGGTACCCAGGTATCTATAAAACTACTGAACCGATTAGTAATCTGGCAAGATACATTGTAAAATAGCGTTATTTTTATTGTGACTCATATAGCTATACTATACAAAGTGTAAAAATCAACTGTAAATATTTTAAGGGTGGACCAGCCCGTGAAACTGAACAACTTTCCCCAAGGAACATATGACGAAAAATGAAAAAAATTTGGACTTCCCATACAAATTGACTTGGTTGGCTGGTACATTTTGTATGGGAGGACGGGAGGACCAAATTTTTAAGTTGTGAAAGTTGTTCAGTTTCATGGGCTGGTTCAACCTTAAAATGTTTGCAGTTGTTTTTACACCTTATATGTATATAAAAGAATCACTAAAACTGGACTAGTAATTATTGAGATTTGCAAGGGCTAACATATACCTACTTCCCAAATGCACACTTCTTCAGAAGCCCTACTCTACATACTGTATTAATGAAAAAGACTTACCAAGATTTGTTTTAGTTAGAATATTGTCCTTAGCAATTTGAGGATCATATTGCAAAGTCACATCGCAACGAGCCACTGGTTTAGCTGTAAGATTAGAATAGATTATGATTTGATTGCCATACTAAATACAGAGGTATGGAATCCCAACCATTGCCTCGTAACATGGATATAGCAATGTGGGTAATAGGGCATGAACAGTCCACAAAAGTATCTTGTTGAATCTTGCATTTAAACTACTTTACAACATTAGCCAGGTAAATTACCTTTTGATGAAGATTCTTCCGATGTAATATTTTCAATGGATCTCAGATATCTATGTTGCTCATCCATGTCAACATCATACAGAGTCCTGGTACTGCAATTAAAATTTGATATTTTGTTTTATTTAGGTATAACATAACAAATTCATAGCTTATTTAAAAATATATTGTAACTACTACACAAGATACACAGACACAGATTACGAGAAAAATAGTAAAACAAATACTGCTGCAAACATTCACCATAGTTTTTTTTTTCAATTATTTAACTCTTTGAGTTGCTGTGGCAAACTTCTGGAGAAGAGCCTTAAATTTAACTCTATTGTAAACCCAAAATTACCTTGGGATGAAGTCCTTCTATCCATTATATTTTCAATAGGTCTCAGCAATCTTTGCTGGTCAATGGTGAACTTCAACTTTGTCAAACCTAAAATTAAAGAACAGTAGGTTAGGTAAATCAATACATAGTAGGTAAGTCACTTTTCCCATTTCTTTTCTGTCTTTCATCTTCTTCTTTTCGTGTGGGACACCGAGTCGTACAACGACCCGATGAACCCTGGTGTCAGAGTTTTCAACCGCCTACTGCAAGTAGCAGGCCTCTGACATGGTTGTGTAACCACTGCCATCATAGACAGCAACCGGGATCGACGACTTAATGTGCCCATCCGAAGCACGGAACCATCTTACTTGCGGACAACCAGGTGGTTCAGCCTGCAATGTCCTAACCAGACTGAGAACAAATTCACAAAGTGATAAATATCAACTTTGTGAGACCCCACCGGCAATTGAACCCCTTTGCGTGGCAGGCAGGCATACTAACCACTGCGCCACATAGGCTGTCAAGTCTGTCTTTCATGAACACCAGTAACTCCTTATAAACTAAACCTTGCAATACATTTTAATGAAGTTGTTTTAATTACATAGAGTGACTTAATACATGCCAGGATAATATCTTATACCCAAGGGAAAACGGGTAGCAGTGTGCAACCACTGAGCGGGCTGTATCATCTTTGTACTTACTTTGTACTACTATTATAGGCAATTCAAAGTATTTTTGGTCTTAGGTCACATAAAAGGCCATAGTTATATCTTAATCTGATATTTTTGCAGCATGAAAATGTCATTTTGGAAATATACTTTATTAGTACCTGTATGATGGTTGGTTATTTGCCCCATGTCTGTCTACCCAATGAAAGAAGTTGTAAAGGTGATAAAGAATTTATCCCCAATGCATCAGATAAACACAAGCAATCAGAAGCATACCCTGAGAAGAAAACTACTGACCTGCCATATTTCTTGTTGGTACGGCTATTTTACTAAGTCGATTATTCCGACACCAATACTTTTCTTCGAAGTGTAGATGACATACACGTCGGTATTTGTAGATGAATATATTGTTTAGTCCAATAATTTCACCACCAATAGCATGCAGCCAAGAGTTAAATAATTCCGTGTCCTGAGCAGGATTAGAAATTTATGCAAAACTGCTGTAGACCCTGAAATAAAACATTAGTGGTCTCTTGGGTAGGGGTCTAATTAGAGGGCTGGATACAGCACAAAAACACAAAAATATCTCTTTAAACCTCTACTGAAGGAAGTGCACTTAGGTGGGTTGCCTTTTTTTGTCCTAGAAAATATTCGGAACAATAGGCTGCCCTTATGTGATCTCAATCCGTGGAAAACACTTTAAAATATTGAAAAATATCATTTGTTTAGCAGCCTCCGTAAGTGCACTCCCATCGTCACTTGGTAATCGGCAGCTATGATGCCGGCCAGTTCGCTCTATTATTTAATAATCGATATAAATATGTATTAAACTTATACCTTCCTGTTTGGACAACCTGGGACACAACATTTGTGGTTTGACATGTTAAAATATTGAATTAAACTTATTAGCACAAACAAATTCAGTCCTATCTGTCTTTTCTTTGTAATTACAAGAAGCACTATTTTATCACGACCGGAGGAGCAAGGCTCTACTCAACGGACTTACGTGGAAATAGCACTATAAATAACGATTTGAAAGTAGAAAAACAAGTGAAAATCAAAATTGAAAAACTCCTGCGCAAAACCGTTGTTGTTTTTCAATCAAATTCGCATTGACTTTTGTAGTGTTGCCATGCAGGGTAAAATAAAATCTATTGCTTGCCCGGCGAAGGCGGCAGATGCAACTCTGCATCCTACTAATTAATATTATAAAGGCGGATGTTTGTGTGTGTTTGTTATGACAAAACGGCTGGTTAGATTGACATGAAATTTTGCACAAATATAGAAGAGTATCTAGAATAACACATAGGCTACTTTTACCACGGGAAAATGTCTTATTCCTACGGATCACGCATATTCCAATATTTTGACTGAGCCGATTCGCGTTTTAAACGTTTTCGTAGAAAACTAACAGCGACATCTCTTGGCGAGTAATGCTTTCCCCGCGGAATAATAGGTTGCAGCGGGTGAAACAGCTAACGAGCAGCTAGTTCTGCATATTTTGTATTTTGATCACGACACGAAGAGGGTCCGTAGACGAGAGCGATATCAGTGAAAGACATGTGTCTTTTGTTAAAAGAGTATCCAACATTAAAGTATGGAGCCTGGCATACCAAATAAATGACTATGAAAACGACCAGAGTTGAAGCATAATAATATGTCAAATTCGGCTTCGCTCACAATACGTGTACTGACAGCGTGGCTTGGTGTATTGCTTTTTCTCCACCTATATGAAATTTTGAGACAGAAGATGATCAACGTCAAAACCTCGCGTCTTAAACTCCGACCCAGACACGTCCTAACCGATGATGATGATCTTATCACAGCAGAAGGTGCTGAGTATATAAAAAGTACTCCACTGGTTGTAGATCACACTCAACAAGCGCGCAGGTACCTCATTTATTAGGTCCTCCGCGTGATTGGGCTAGTTGTTTGATCAACACACATACAACACAACTATGGTGCCTCACTCACCATCAAATAGTCAAGTGTGGGTTTTAAAGCCTCGGGCTAAACATATAAAATTCTACTAAGAGGATAATATGAACGAGCTGGCAATTCATAGGATTAACTACTAATTTTAAAATAGGCGACATCTTTCGACAAACAGAGATACGGAGTAAAGAATCTGAGGAGAAACGGTAATACGACATCTATTATCGTAGTTGGGAACAGTTAAATTTTATGCTACGAAATATAAAAGACGTTACTTTGATAATGGAACTGCACCATCAGTGTACATCTTTATTTGCCAGGTTTTTACTAGCTCAGTTTCCATCTCTATAGTACTAAGATTGTAGAGCCTGTTGTCAAGTTCAGGCTCTACAATCTTAGTACTATAGAGATGGAAACTGAGCTAGTAAAAACCTGGCAAATAAAGATGTACACTGATGGTGCAGTTCCATTATCAAAGTAACGTCTTTTATATTTCGTAGCATAAAATTTAACTGTTCCCAACTACGATAATAGATGTCGTATTACCGTTTCTCCTCAGATTCTTTACTCCGTAGTATCTCTGTTTGTCGAAAGATGTCGCCTATTTTAAAAATTAGTAGTTAATCCTATGAATTGCCAGCTCGTTCATATTATCCCTCTTAGTAGAATTTTATATGTTTAGCCCGAGGCTTTAAAACCCACACTTGACTATTTGATGGTGAGTGAGGGCACACCCATAGTTGTGTTGTATGTGTGGTTGATCAAACAACTAGCCCAATCACGCCCGGAGGGACCTAATAAATGAGGGACCTGCGCGCTTGTGGAGTGTGATCTACAACCATTAGAGTACTTTTTATATACGCAGCACCGTCTGCGGTGATAACATCATCATCATCGGATAGGACGTGTCTGGGACGGCGTTTAAGACGCGAGGTTTTGACGTTGATCATCTTCTGTCTCAAAATTTCATATAGGTAAAAAGGAGAAAAAAAGCAATACACCAAGCCACGCTGTCAGTACACGTATTGTGAGCGAAGCCGAATTTGACATATTATTATGCTTCAACTCTGGTCGTTTTCATAGTCATTTATTTGGTATGCCAGGCTCCATACTTTAATGTTGATACTCTTTTTAACAAAAGACACATGTCTTTCACTGATATCGCTCTCGTCTACGGACCTCTTTCGTGTCGTGATCAAAATACAAAATATGCAGAACTAGCTGCTCGTTAGCTGTTTCACCCGCTGCAACCTATTATTCCGCGGAAGAAAGCATTACTCGCCAAGAGATGTCGCTGTTAGTTTTCTACGAAAACGTTTAAAACGCGAATCGGCTCAGTCAAAATATTGGAATATGCGTGATCCCGTAGGAATAAGACATTTTCCCGTGGTAAAAGTAGCCTATGTGTTATTCTAGATACTCTTCTATATTTGTGCAAAATTTCATGTCAATCTAACCAGCCGTTTTAGCGTGATGTCATAACAAACACACACAAACATCCGCCTTTATAATATTAATTAGTAGGATGCAGAGTTGCATCTGCCGCCTTCGCCGGGCAAGCAATAGATTTTATTTTACCCTGCATGGCAACACTACAAAAGTCAATGCGAATTTGATTGAAAACAACAACGGTTTTTGCGCAGGAGTTTTTCAATTTTGATTTTCACTTGTTTTTCTACTTTCAAATCGTTATTTATAGTGCTATTTCCACGTAAGTCCGTTGAGTAGAGCCTTGCTCCTCCGGTCGTGATAAAATAGTGCTTCTTGTGACAATTACAAAGAAAAGACAGATAGGACTGAATTTGTTTGTGCTAATAAGTTTAATTCAATATTTTAACATGTCAAACCACAAATGTTGTGTCCCAGGTTGTCCAAACAGGGAAGGTATAAGTTTAATACATATTTATATCGATTATTAAATAATAGAGCGAACAGGCCGGCATCATAGCTGCCGATTACCAAGTGACGATTGGATTGCACTTACGGAGGCTGCTAAACAAAAGATATTATTACAATATTTTTAAAGTGTTTTCCACGGATTGAGATCACATAAGGAGCAGCCTATTGTTCCGAATATTTTCTAGGACAAAAAAAGTCTAGGCAACCCACCTAAGTGCACTTCCTTCAGTAGAGGTTTAAAAGAGATATTTTTGTGTTTTTGTGCTGTATCCAGCCCTCTAATTAGACCCTACCCAAGAGACCACTAATGTTTTATTTCAGGGTCTACAGCAGTTTTGCATAAATTTCCTAATCCTGCTCAGGACACGGAATTATTTAACTCTTGGCTGCATGCTATTGGTGGTGAAATTATTGACTAAACAATATATTCATCTACAAATACCGACGTGTATGTCATCTTCACTTCGAAGAAAAGTATTGGTGTCGGAATAATCGACTTAGTAAAATAGCCGTACCAACAAGAAATATGGCAGGTCAGTAGTTTTCTCAGGGTATGCTTCTGATTGCTTGTGTTTATCTGATGCATTGGGGATAAATTCTTTATCACCTTACAACTTCTTTCATTGGGTAGACAGACATGGGGCAAATAACCAACCATCATACAGGTACTAATAAAGTATATTTCCAAAATGACATTTTCATGCTGCAAAAATATCAGATTAAGATATAACTATGGCCTTTTTATGTGACCTAAGACCAAAAATACTTTGAATTGCCTATAATAGTAGTACAAAGTAAGTACAAAGATGATACAGACCTTGGGTATAAGATATTATCCTGGCATGTATTAAGTCACTCTATGTAATTAAAACAACTTCATTAAAATGTATTGCAAGGTTTAGTTTATAAGGAGTTACTGGTGTTCATGAAAGACAGACTTGACAGCCTATGTGGCGCAGTGGTTAGTATGCCTGCCTGCCACGCAAAGGTTCCGGGTTCAATTGCGGTGGGGTCTCACAAAGTTGATATTTATCACTTTGTGAATTTGTTCTCAGTCTGGTTAGGACATTGCAGGCTGAACCACCTGGTTGTCCGCAAGTAAGATGGTTCCGTGCTTCGGATGGGCACATTAAGTCGTCGATCCCGGTTGCTGTCTATGATGGCAGTGGTTACACAACCATGTCAGAGGCCTGCTACTTGCAGTAGGCGGTTGAAAACTCTGACACCAGGGTTCATCGGGTCGTTGTACGACTCGGTGTCCCACACGAAAAGAAGAAGATGAAAGACAGAAAAGAAATGGGAAAAGTGACTTACCTACTATGTATTGATTTACCTAACCTACTGTTCTTTAATTTTAGGTTTGACAAAGTTGAAGTTCACCATTGACCAGCAAAGATTGCTGAGACCTATTGAAAATATAATGGATAGAAGGACTTCATCCCAAGGTAATTTTTTGGGTTTACAATAGAGTTAAATTTAAGGGCTCTTCTCCAGAAGTTTGCCACAGCAACTCAAAGAGTTAAATAATTGAAAAAGGAAAAAAAACTATGGTGAATGTTTGCAGCAGTATTTGTTTTACTATTTTTTCTCGTAATCTGTGTCTGTGTATCTTGTGTAGTAGTTACAATATATTTTTAAATAAGCTATGAATTTGTTATGTTATACCTAAATAAAACAAAATATCAAATTTTAATTGCAGTACTAGGACTCTGTATGATGTTGACATGGATGAGCAACATAGATATCTGAGATCCATTGAAAATATTACATCGGAAGAATCTTCATCAAAAGGTAATTTACCTGGCTAATGTTGTAAAGTAGTTTAAATGCAAGATTCAACAAGATACTTTTGTGGACTGTTCATGCCCTATTACCCACATTGCTATATCCATGTTACGAGGCAATGGTTGGGATTCCATACCTCTGTATTTAGTATGGCAATCAAATCATAATCTATTCTAATCTTACAGCTAAACCAGTGGCTCGTTGCGATGTGACTTTGCAATATGATCCTCAAATTGCTAAGGACAATATTCTAACTAAAACAAATCTTGGTAAGTCTTTTTCATTAATACAGTATGTAGAGTAGGGCTTCTGAAGAAGTGTGCATTTGGGAAGTAGGTATATGTTAGCCCTTGCAAATCTCAATAATTACTAGTCCAGTTTTAGTGATTCTTTTATATACATATAAGGTGTAAAAACAACTGCAAACATTTTAAGGGTTGAACCAGCCCATGAAACTGAACAACTTTCACAACTTAAAAATTTGGTCCTCCCTGTCCTCCCATACAAAATGTACCAGCCAACCAAGTCAATTTGTATGGGAAGTCCAAATTTTTTTTTCATTTTTCGTCATATGTTCCTTGGGGAAAGTTGTTCAGTTTCACGGGCTGGTCCACCCCTTAAAATATTTACAGTTGATTTTTTTACACTTTGTATAGTATAGCTATATGAGTCACAATAAAAATAACGCTATTTTACAATGTATCTTGCCAGATTACTAATCGGTTCAGTAGTTTTATAGATACCTGGGTACCTAGACACAATTTTAGTGTAAAGATAAAAATCTGGCACCAGGGTTCATCAGATCGTTGGATGACTCAGTGTCCCACACGAAAAAAGAAGAATTATAAAGTAAAGTGATGTAGTTTCAAATTTTTCTAAATTACTAGTTGTTTTAAATACCAAGTGCAGTGTAATGTATGGAAACATTAAGGATTTGTAATTAACAATTTAATACTTATCATTACAGAGCTTGCATCTGTGACACAACTCGCTGAAAGTACAACTGTTACAGAAGCTATAACAAAGCAGAGTATCTACTGCAGAGTATCTACTGGTAAGTAAAAACATTTAATACAAACAATTAATAGATAAAATGAGAAACTCAAAAGATCCCTTGTAAGTTTGTATTAACTTGTAATTACCAAAAGTTAATATCAAATGGACCGACCCATTAAACTAATTCTGTATTGTCTGGTTGGAGCCATAAGATCTCTCTAACTAACTATAACACCCACTGCAGTCAACTGCTAAACATGGGCTTTCCTCCTTTAGAGGAGTATTTGCCATACTCACCACGCTTGGCTGGCGGATTGGCGAGCGCAGTGCACGATTTTGTAATGACACGGTACGCTGCTGCCCATTCCTGGACCTCGTTAGTCGCTTTTACGACACCCACGGACAAAATTAGGTGTAATACAGGGTGTTAGGAAAAGTAGTACCTACTTTCGCGGGATGAACCGGCCCATTAAACTGAACAACTTTTTCTATGGAAGCAAGTTTGAAATATGAAAATAATTGGACCTCCCATACAACATTTTTCGGAGGATTCGAAAGATATTCTAACACTTAGTATGGGAGGTTCAAAAAGTTCTTTAATTACATAGGCTGGTTCATCCTTCAAAAGGAAAGTACTACTTTTCCTAACACTCTGTACAGTACGGTCCCTGACTTATGACAATGTATGGGAGGTGACAGAAATTAATTCAGCAAAATACCTGATGCAAGAATGTATAGGATAGAGGGAATATTTATTTTGAAACTGTTATTAAAATAATTATTTATTGACTGGCATTAATTACACGTTTCAGAGTCGACAACTAAGCCGGATCATCTAGATACAGCTGATCTACAACAACAAAAAACAGCTGGTAGTGGCACAGAAATGGAAAAAAAGGGTGGGTGAAGTTATCTTAATTTTAACTAGTTTTATTTGTGTTTGTGGCAGTTAATGTATACAGGATGTAAAAACGCGTATGTTGCGCGTGTGACATATAATAATAATGACGTGCGTAGAGCCCGCGTATGTGGGAATATGCCCTAACACACAAAGCTTCCTTAGCACATCTACGATTAACCAGTTGGCTAACCGTCGTACAGCTGTAAAGCGTTATATTCAGCCACTTAGCTTATGAACCTTCATTTGTGTAGTTGAATGGCGACATTTGGTTAAAGAGCTAGTTGTTTAATTGAACGGTGTTTTTAACCAGTTGGCTGCGACATATACACATACACCACATTTTGACGTTTTTACACTTAGTCATGCATGAGCATGTAATTTACTAGCTTTCCATTAATTATGCGTATTATATTTTTTAGTTGTATTTTCTTTATTGTTATTGCAGGGCGTCGAGGTGGCGGAAACTTATTCTTAAGAAGTTACGGAAACGTGTGCTTGTTACTCCCGCTGAAGAGGAATTATACAATAAAGTAGTACGGCTTGGCGTCAAATTAAGTAAATGCCGAAGTAAAGTTAAAAACAAGCCAAAAATCAAAGCATTGAAAAATATAACAAGTAACCTGAATTTCTTACAAACACTTGATAGTATGAAAAGCACAGCAAAAATTTTAACGATAATGCAGTTTAGAGAGCATAAAAAGGAGACAAAGGCCGACGGTTCACTTTAAAAGAAAAGATCCTTGCATTATCTATTATGAAACAGAGCCCAAAGGGATACAGATTTCTGAGAAAATATTTATTCTACCATCGCCCCAGACTCTTCTAAGAGTATTGAGCATGGCAAATATCAGACCAGGAATAAATAAGAATACCATGGCCCAAATAAAAAGCCACAGAAAAATGACAGTGGAAGATCGCCTCTGCATTGTTTTATTCGACGAGATGTCACTAAAACCAAATGTGACTTATAACGATAGAAAAGACAGAGTGACTGGATTTGTAACAAATGGTGAAGACACAAAGCCTGAATTTGCTGACCACGCGCAAGTCTTCATGGTAAGAGGCTTGATGAAAATTATAAACAACCGGTTGCATATACATTTTCACAAGCTGCTACTAAGGGCGCAGAACTTGCTATGCAACTGAAGACTGTCATCACTGACCTACAAGCTGCTGGCGTTATCGTGGTTGCCACTGTATGCGACCAAGGTACAAACAATACGCAATGTATTAAACTCTTGTTGCAAGAAACGCGCGGGTATCTTTTGAGGAAAGGTGAAGAGCCAAAACATAACATAATTTTGATCAATGACCAGGAAATAATTCCTTTGTATGATCCGCCGCATTTGATCAAATGCATACGAAACAACTTGATTACGAAACATTTACAATATAAAGATAATACAAGTAATCAAGTTAAAACAGCGAAATGGGCGCACATTGAAATGTTTCATCATGAAAACACTGGGTACAAGGGTATCCGCTTAGTGCCCAAATTAACTGACGCGCACTGCATCCCCAGCAAAATTCCTAAGATGAAAGTAAAATACGCATCACAAGTTTTTAGCCAAACTGTGGGTTCTACAATGGGATATCTCGCAGGTTAATATAGTGTGACTTAATGTTATTTTAGATAGGTAACTTCTGTCATAAACACGTAGGAAAACTTTACGCCCCACACACACCTGATATTACACATTCTATAAAACCTGGTGTCGGAACCTAGATAATGAAACTGAAAGTGTCGCTCGCTGACGCTTAGCGATCGCGAATTCGTAAATCCTATTATCTGTCGGAGCGGAGGACATAATTTAGCCTCTTAATAATTGTAAATCAATATAAAAGAAAACTCACTTGAAACTAAATGCATTTTTGTTTTTTCAGACAAGGATTCTACCATCGGAGTGCAAAGAAACAGCAGATGTATTGCTATTCTTCGATAATCTTTTGATTCTGTGAATGGGAGTTTTGAGAAAATAAGCATGCGAAACCGCTCCTGGGACCTGCAACCCCAACCTCCTGCCACAAAAAGTCTGGGAAGAAAGTAAAACAATGTTAAGGGAAATGAAGTTTCTTAACCCCAAAAAATACGATCGAGCATGTTCCAACATTAAAGAACTGGTGTGGACGCTGGAAGGCATAGAGCTGTTGTTAAAAAATTGAAGACGGATTACAAAATAACATCGGTTTGGTTGCGGCATCTAAACCAGGACCCAATAGAAAACTTCTTTGGGGCTATAGCCACGGTGCCGCAACGTAAATCCGACACCCGATAAATTTGAATCTGCATTTACTACTTTATTAGTAAATAGCTTATCCAGCGTCCATGCCCCAGGAGCAAATTGTGAAGTAGATCCCTGCAATGCACTTCACGAAGTCATCATCACAGCCAAGGACTGCAATTATAACAATGATTGTAATCTACAAAATATACCAGACGTAACTATTACACCCCTTGAAGAAAAGAATGACCCACGTCAAATTGCAGGACTGCAATATGTAAGTGGATACTTCATAAAAAACGCAAGAAAGAAAGTTTTCAAGGGGTGTAAAAAATGCAGAGATGATTTAATTTCTGAGAATGAACCCGAGTATCTCAGATACCGAGAATTTGCCAATAAAAAATGGCTTTGCAGTCCTAGCGATTCCTTTGCGGTGTATATCAGAACTGCAGGATATAATATATAACACAATTAAAGAAAATTTAGAAAAACCGAATTTGCGAGAATTAATTATAACTATGATTTTAATGTGTATAGATTTCAATTACATATCTTGCGAAAAACATAAAGATGATTTAATTGAATTTCTCATGAAGATATCCTGCAGATTTTTTATTTACAACTATTGTAAAGAAATTAATAAAATATTATGCAACAAAAGGGAATGTGATGATGACGAAGACAAATTTAAAATAAAAGCGAAAAAGATGTATATGAAATGTTTTAAAAGAAAGAAATAAAAATGATACCAAAATAAACTTTTGTTTTAATTTTTAACAACACTGTTCAGTCGTTATTTAAAACCCAAGAACCCTTGGGGCTTAAAGAACGGCTGAATAGTAAAAAAATATTCATAAATAAGCTTTAATTACAGTACAGTACTATACTATGGTCTATCTATACATATAGGATTATATGGTTCCTAACCTCGAGTTCAGAGAGCGCCACTTTCGCGTTTCCCATTTCGGTCATTGAGTGAGATCTCTATTACCCGTATTATAAAAAGTACTCTGTGGTCAAGTTTTTGTTTTGAACTTGAGGTTTTTCTATCAAATTTCTAATAAAAATTCTTCTATTGTAAGCCCAACTGCAGAAATTACTTGAGCAAATGTAAGTTCTAACAAGTTTTCATTTTTACCTACTATTTTGTACTTTACACTCAGTACAGCAGACCTACGGTCCCCCGCCTATTGTTTATGCCTTGCTTTTGCAGAATGAGTGCCCAACCACCTGCTCCTCGCGCTCGGCAACCGCCTCCGCCGCCCCGCGAGCGACATGCCCCGCCGGCGCCGCGACACCCCACCGCGCAGGCGCCGCCGCTGCCCCGGGAGCGCCTGCCGCCGCCGCCACCCCGCGAGCGACATCCCCCGCCGCCGCCCCGCGAGCGCCAGCCACCCCCGCCGCCGCGAGAACGCAATGCACCGCCGCAACCACGGGATACTTGGTAACTTAACTGCTTTAACTTTCAAACAACTGTAACAGTATGTTGGTATAAAAGTTATATGTCATAAGACCAATAATGTTGCCAATTTGGGTCTATTCTTTATTTTCATTAGTTGTAGGTATCAGATAACCCTTTGTTGGGTTAGAATTACTGGTTCTAGTAGGTGCATAGAAATATTTATTCATAAAAATCCTGTTGATCTCAGTTAAACTTTTTGTTTTGTAGCCTCAAGCCCAAGAGTCCTACTCATGGGGAAAGGCTTTTCTCGCATACCACTGTTCTCTCTCAAACCTGCGTCACCACTCACCAGGTTTTAAAAACTAGTTTTGCTCCTGCATTCACCAACAGTTCAACATAAAGTTGCGAAAAAATTAATAATTTTTTTAAATTTAAGGTAGGTACCTACTAGATACACAAATAGTCTAAAAATTATATTGTGCCAAAAATTGATCTAAAGAATATTTTGTGATATTTAAAAGTTATAAACTAAGTAAGCTGGTACATCTAAAAGGTAAGGTGTAAAAAAGTCAACTGCAAATATTTTAAGGGGTGAACCAGCCCGTGAAATTAAACAACTTTCCCCAAGAAACATAGGTCGAAATATGAAAAAAATTTTTGGACCTCCCATACAAAATGCAGCAGCCGGCCGAGTCAATTTGTATGGGAGGTCCAAATTTTTATTCCAAATTTCGACCTATGTTCCTTGAGGAAAGTTGTTCAGTTTCATGGGCTGATTCACCCCTTAAAATATTTGCAGTTGATTACTGATAGTTATAATTTTACAGTCAGTTAGGAATCTTACATTATTGCTGTGCCTTCATTTCCATTTTAGGTTTTTTGCTACCTATTTTTTAAAAGTTGAAACTTTTACTAAACAAACTTAAATTACCTGAATATATTGAGAAATTAGCCCGGTCAATATCGACATCAAACATTGCAAACGCGCATGTAACTACGATTTTGTTATATATTGTTAGGTCCCTTGAGAGTAGTTAACACCCAAGTTTGCAACACTGAAAACCCTGTGCTGCCAATGTCAACGTCAAATCAAAATTTATTCAGAAGTTTTTGCGCGTGTATCTCATGAACCGTGATAGCTAGAGAGTTGAAATTTTTACAGGTGATGTATGTCTATTGCTGCTATAAAAACAAATACTAAAAACCAGAATACAATAAATATTAAGGGGGGCTCCCATACAAGAAACGTGATTTTTTTGCTCTTTTTTGTGGATAATGTTTCGAAGGCTGTTTCTCGTGAACCGTGATAGTTAGATGGTTGAAATTTTCACAGATGATGTATGTCTATTACCACTATTACAACAAATACCAAAAACTAGTCAAGTGCGAGTCGGGCAACAGATATGATATTTCTGTCATTTTTATAAATGATGGTACGGAATCCTTTGTGCGCGAGTACGACTCGCACTTGGCCAGTTTTTTTGTATTTGTTGTTATAGCGTCAATAAACATACATCATCTGTGAAAATTTAAAAGATCTAACTGTCACGGTTCATGAGAAACAGCCTCCGAAACATTATTTACAAAAACCAACAAAACAACACGTTTCTCGTATGGGAGCCTCCCTTACTATTTATTGTATTCTGGTTTTTAGTATTTTTTGTAATAGCGGCGACAGAAATACATCACTTGTGAAAATTTCAACTCTCTTGCTATCACGGTTCATGAGATACACGCGAAAAAACTACTGAATGGATTTTGATATGCATCATCTGCGAAAATTTCAACTCTGTAGCTATCACGATTCATGAGATACAGCCTGGTGACAGACGGATGGACAAACAGACAGCGAAGTCTTAGTATAGGGTCCCGTTTTTTACCCTATTGGGTACGGAACCCTAAAAACTGGCTAAGTGCAAGTCGGACAACATAATATGATTTTTTGAAAAAAATAATGTAACAAGAGCTGTTACATCGGAAATTCTGTAATTTCACAGCTTTCTTAGCACTGCGGAAGAATTGCCCATCTTTGACTTGCTGTATCTTTGCAACCAAAAGACATAGTGTGCTCAGGTTTCGCTGAAATTGTAGCAAATTTAGTTATCTTTAATAAAGTTCTATGAAACGTACTTGAAAAAATCTTCGTTATGGTAGATTTTTATAAAAAACTGAAATATGGGCCAAAATTTCGCAGTTTATTGAGCACCGTGGAGGCAGCACAAGGTTTTCAGTGTTGCAAACTTGGGTATTAACTACTCTCAAGGGACCTTACAACATATTAAAAAATCGTAGTTACATGCGCGTTTGCAATGTTTATTTATTTTTATGTCGATATTGACGGGGCTAAATGTGCCTTAGTTGAAAGTGGATTGTGCATGCTTTTGTTGTCGCATTTTGACCATAGAACTAAGACTTATAATAAGCATTTTTATTTTTTATGCTCCTAACTAATCACACATCTTAAAAGTTGTGATGTTTGGGTACTCAAGTTATAGTTTATTTGAGTTTGTGAAAATTTATAGTTTGATTATAAAATGATGTTAAAACTATTTGATGTTTCACTTTCACATGTGTTTACAAATTAGAATTTTGCCAGGGTAGCTGTCTGCCTCCACCAAAATCCACTTTTATTAAACTGCTAGTGAGGAAAAACACCTATCAAATATAGGTACTATCGCCAGCAAATCCATCTACCCATTCAAGGAATCAAGTTATACCTACTACTGATTTATCTTAATATTTGTATGAAAAACCTGTATGTATACAGAGATGGGCAAAAATTATTCGCCAAATAAATTGCCCGGCGAATAAATTTTTGATGAGTAGGTAAGTTAATTGAACAAGGAATAAAATGCAAGTTTTTTATATTCTTTATTACAAGATACTTGGGTATTCGCAATTTCAATCACAAAGTTTTTTTATGGGTCATTGCTATTTGTCTATATTTTACTCGTGAAAAATTTATTCGCCAGACAATTTATTCGGCGAATAATTTTTGCCCATCTCTGTATGTATATAAGTTGGTCTATCTAATGTGTATATAGGTCCTATTAAATTCACTGCAAATATTTTAAGGGCATGCGTAAATATGTATAAGAAAAACATCCAAGGCATTATTTTTTAAAAAAATGTACACGCTAAATTTTTTTTTTCACTTTCAAACAAACTTTTTAATTAATTATGTGAACATCGTTTGACTGACCCGACTGCCGTTCCGCCACGTAGACTGGATTCACTTACACGGCACGCACACTAACAACCAACCAATCACAGCAACTTTTTTTGGCGCGCAATTTAAATTCATCGAAGTGTGTGTTTCTAGGACAAACAGGGTGCACATTTTTTGTTCTTTTTTTTTTTAGTTAAATGCAATTTTCTCGAAAACTAGCGTGTAGATTTCTTTAAAAATTTGCCTGGTACATGCTTATATGTTATTTGATCTGCCCCTAAAATATTTGCAGTGAATTTAATAGGACCTTATATAAGTTGGTCCCTTAAATGGGGATAAGTGGATTTGCTGGCGATAGTACCTACACAAACTAGTTTTTACGAAATATTTGTATGGATATAAAATTGTGAATTTGGTAAGGCTTGTATGATAAGACGCAACGATACACGTGGGTAAACCGTAAACCATACGTTGATTTAAATCGTTAAATCAAATAACCGCGCGTACACACTGAGGCGACTTTGGACTGCGACGTATCGGAAGTATCTTTCATACACGTGAAAATCGCATGTGTGAACGCGGGCCACATGAGTCAAAAGTTGTTTTGTAGCAGGCTATAATATAACTTACACTTACACTCAACGGTGACAATTTGTGAGATTGGCTTTCTGATATGCTACTGACATAGCACTTACCATATTGCCAATATTCAATTATGACCTTTTGCTTCGCTGACATTATGCGAATTTCTTATTTTACTGCACAAACGTTACTGCCATCTAGTCACAGAATAAAAAATATGGCTATGGGACAAGGAATATGGGAACTTCATTACGTATTTCGTAGTACTAGTCAAAAGGGGTAATTCCCCTAATTTCCATTGAGTGGTAATAGTGTCACCAACTTTTCCACTTTCCCCATACGTACAATTTCATCCGTAAATTTTTATGTCATTGGGGTACCTATACTTAATAGGACTGTTTTGAAAACCGTCAAAACAATATCTCCTTTCGTGAAAAATAATCTAGCTGTTGTTGATGAAACAAATCACATTTTTATTCGGGTGTCTACATCCTCTGCGTAGGCGCAGGAAGCATTGGCTGACAGATAAACATAAATCCAGTTGTGTTATCACATCGGCAGCAAAATGTCCTGCATTTTCGCGCTACTCCTCGCGATTACTATCCTCAGTAACGCTGCGTGTAGAAAAGTGGAAGATCAAGGAAATCCCAATATTCTTATAAGAAACGAGGGACTTGAAGACTCTCCGATCAAGATGGAAGACAATGGCCCATGCCCGCACGGAACCAAATTGGACTTCCAAGGATTCTGTCGTGAAGTGTTTTATGATTGGTGAATCTTCAAATGAGAAAATGTGCAAACATTTTTCGTGTGTAAAGTTTTGCTGCTCCATAATATATCTGATTCACTTAACTATCCTAACATTGTTTTCATTTACGACACTATTTATTGATATTCTGTCGTGAATCTTATTTTATTTTTCTGTCGTGACGTGAAGAGTTTTATGATTTGTGAATTTAAACTCTGAAAATGAATAATAAAATTTTCAGTCGTTTAATTCTGCTGATCTGTAATATATCTGATATCTATTTGAACATTATCGTCATAGTGTACGATACGACACCTAAATTACTTAATAAATTGTGTTGATAGATAACATCAGGATCGGTAGTCTTATTTTTCAATCGCTTGCGATTAACCGATTAATTGACTTTTATCAAAATAATTCCAATGAACCTGCTCATTATTTCAAAGACACCTTATCCTAATATTGCGTCATTAAATTTTTATCAACGTGTTGTTTTAGGATAGAGATCTAATTTGACTGTTTATTTATACAAACCATCGGGAGCCAACCAAAAAACAGGAAATAAAAAGAGTTACAAACAATTCAGTTGCATTTATTTACACTATCATGTCTGCCAGCGACATATCTTTTAAAGCGGACTCTAAATAAATAAAATAATTATGTACACACGTAAATATTTCAACTAACATTTAAATATCACGTTATTACATAATTAAGTATAGGAGATGACAAGGTTGCTGCGTATTTTTGGCAAAATACACTTTCATAAATTCGATCGTTTCGCGTCTGTTTAGTCCAGTTGAGTTTAGACGAAAGGAGCAAGGAACCTCCAGGTGTCAAGGGTCTCCAGTACCGGGTTGATGACGGAGGTGATGACTCCTCCGGCGACGATGCCGATGGCTCCACGGAAGCGGGTCACGTACTTGATGATCACCTCCTCGACGATGGCGTTCACGATCGCGTCCAGATCCTCACCACCGCCAATCACACCAGTCAGGTTCGACTGCAAAGAAAAGTGGTTATCTTGCAATGACGGTATGTGTACGTTTCTGACGTCATATCGACGGCAGCTGTAGTACTCCATGCATTTGCGTAAACAGTAATCCACTAACAACCAAATCTCTTACTGCTTGTTAGAAGAAAAAAGTTTGCAAACATGATGATAAGTCGATCAGTCCTTGGCACTGAATGACTTTCTTTTGAAATGGAAGGGAAACGAAAAAAATACGCCTGTCGTTGGCTTCTCGGGTTGTTGGACTCGGTAATCGGCATCCCACACGAAAAAAGAGAGGCCGAGGAGGTCTGATCGTATTTTATGTTTCTCGGTAAACTTAAGTTTCATGGAGGGACCAAAACCTTCAACGTTTGTTATTATTTCTGGGAAGTACGTAAAGAACGAACGAACTCTACCTTGAATCCGGGAATCTCGAAGGCTAGCTCCTCGATTTTGTCGATGATCACGGACTTGCCATCATCGGATTGACGCAGCTTGATCGTGGCTTGGAAGTTGAAGTCCTCTACGATGAATCTGTACAAGATTTATTTTGTATAAGTGACAAACAAACTTATCGGAACAAATTACAAATGGATGTAAATGCACTAGAACTTACTCAGCGTCTCCGTTTCCGTAAAGGGGAATAGCAGTGAAAAGGTCTCCAACTAGGTCATATTTAGCTGAAACGAAGTAAATTTAGGCCTTAGTAAAGTTAGTTTATTGTTAGAACAAGGCACCCTCTTAACTCAGTTCAGAATGTCAAAACTTCTAATGGCCAAATCTCAAAAAGTTGCTGATCTGAGAATATTTATACTGCTGTATGTCCATATCTCGAAAAGTCCAAGTCTAAGAAGTATCATACCTAACTATTTAAAAATGCAAAACTTTATTTGCAGCAAAACGTCGAGATAGCAAAATATTAAGGTAGTAAAAATTACATGGGAGAAAAAAACATGCTCTAAAAATGTAAAGCATAATGTCATACTTTTAAAAATCTTTCAACAACATGCCTTCAAACAACACGGGATATCCTAAATCGTATGAGTTGGTCCCATGAATGGGATGGTGGATGTGTTGGCGATAGTACCTATTGACCTATCCCAGTAGCTGGGAAGAAGCTGAATAAAGCCGCGATTTCATTATGCAAGTATGTCTTCACGCTTGCATACAAGTTACTTTTTCGTTCGAAACTACCTGCATACAACTGGCAACTTGCATGCATTAGTCAAGTGGCATGCAACTTGCACCTTGCACACAAGCCACTTGCATAATGAACTCGTAGCTTAAAACTTACATCTGATGTGGATGCGGGGGAAGAGAAGGTCGAGCTCCAGGACCAGGGTTCTGATGTTCAGACGGGACCTGCGCGTCCTGAAGCCTCCGAAACCACTCGCGAATACGTCATTGAGGTTCAGATCTAAGCTGTAAACGGAAACACTTGTTAGTACAAACACCTTGTCAGGAACTAGCGCAAAAATTCTCAGTTTATTCAGCTTTATTGACCTCTAGAAGAAATACTTCTCTATGGAGTAAGTAAGGTATGAGAGAAAATCACTTGTGTTCTGTATCTAGATTGGCAAACAATCAACGGCTTCTTAAAATCATTCCCTATAACCATATCTAGCTATATGATGATGATGAGGAAGTCTTCTTATTCGGATATTCGCAATTAAAGCTTTAGCAGTTTTGAAGAAAAAGACATGTCCCCCCCAAAAAGAGGGATAAGGCCAGACTGATTCAGCCGATGAGCTCTAGCTGTTTAAATAAGTCCAGCAGGGAAGTAGAGATGACATTGTTCCAAATTCAGAGGGGTCTTGCTGGACCACGTTGAATGTATCCCTTCTTGCGCCTCTAGTAGTGGTGGGCCGGTGTGGCATCTGTGCTCTGTGAATGCGATACCCAGGGCGCTGTTGCCGTTGTGAAACGATTCTATAGAGGACATTAGAGAAGTGTGAATATTATTTCTAACAGTAACGTACTTGATAAGTCCAGCGGGGAGGTAGAGGTGGTAGTGTTCCAACTCCAATGGGTCAAGCGTTGCGTTGATGATTCTTCGGAGGATGGCGATGGCCTGGTTGACCACGGCGTTCACGGCCTGGTCAACTATCCAGTTCCTCGACGCTGGGTGGGACTGTTCTAGGACCTCTGGAAATGGAAGTCATTGTTATAGAGAAGCAATGGAATGTGGATTTGGTGTTGCCAATGCCTTGCAGAAGAGATAGTGTGAATTTTTCAAAAGGTTAGTCAAGGTCAGAAAATTTGAAAATTAACGCCTCACTTCATAAGAAAAGTAGGTACCTACATATTGTGGCATAGATATTTTCCGAGAAGGCATTCTAAGGTATTCTGTCTTTTATCGTGGGGAGTCGATTGATGTACCTACGCCACGTACGGAGTAGATGAATAGGTAATAAATGAATACTGTAGCATGTGGGATGTGATGCTCGGGTAAAAATACTTCGTATTCGTATATTCGTAAGGTTACTCACCAACAGCATGCTCTTGAGGAACAACGGATGCGCAGACGCATCCCGCCAGCAATAATATGGCGAGTAGTTTCATCCTACAAACAGTTACAAAATATTGTATATAATGTTTTAAGGAGCTATCTAGGAAATATAGGTAAATTGGTGTCGATTTTAAAGATTTAGAGTTTGAATAGAGCCTCTACCTAATAGGTGCATGAAAATGACAACGATTGTGCCTACTGGCGGCGTACTTCGTTGGATATCCAATTATCTGGATAGTTTGACTGTTGTTTCACCTACTTTATCTAAATTATTTCTCACTATTATAAAAAAGGGTAGCACACTTCAGCAGTATCGATACTGCCCATAAAATGTCATTAAAGCGTAACACTAAGCACTTTTTCTAATTAAACCATAAATAGCACTGTATTAATCTTCCACCCACCTGTATTTCTGTATAATTTTACACACACTATACTCTATCTAGAAAAACAACTTATATTTAAAACATCAGCTAATCATCCCATCGGTAGAGATCGCCAAATAATCTTGAAGAAAAACAATTAATTTGGCTGATAAGTCAATCAAAATAACAATTAATCTCAAATCTGATCCTATCTGTTCTTTAGACCACAGCGAATTGTCATTGTTATTAAGTACAAATGTAAATAATAATCACAAAAATCATAGTAAATCCCATATATTTGTAATTGTATATCTCTTAATGCTTTCAATAATCTTGGATTATTGTTGAGTGAAAAGAAGACATTGTTACATAATTTTTCACTTCCTAATTAAACGATGAAGTACACTTAGATATTTTTATTTAATCATTAGGTAGTTGATTACGGGTACATCAGGTGTTTCGAAAGATAAGTTTTTTCTTTAAAGTGTGATAATTTATTTATTTGTTCATTTTACTTGCATCAAGAAATATCTTCGCAGCCAAAGATGGTAACCTAAATACAGAACTAAAAAATACCTTATTGATTTGTTCAAGAATAGAGTGCGCGTTGATGTCTTTTGTATGGAACTTCATTTCTTTCTCGGCCGGCCTGTTATAAGAAATCCCTTAGTATAAAGTGTTACGTTTAAAATTACATGGATGAAATTGCTACCTAAGCGATAAGTTCGCCATGTCTCGAAATACACATGTTTTTAAAAAAGGTCTGCATAAAAGCTATTATTATTTGATTTATCTTTCAATCTGGACTGGACTTCGGCATGAAAGGTGCGAGATATCTCCAGGTGTTGAGCTGGTTTAGGATCGGGTTGAGCATCTTGATGAACGCATGGCCGGCCACCAGCGCGATGGCGCCTCGGAAACGGTTCACGTAGTCCAGCACTATCTCCTCGAGAACCTCGTTGACTATCTCATCGATGTTACTGCCACCGATGACGCCAGTGAGGTTTGACTGAAAAAGAAAGACACGTTTCTTTCAGGCCATATTTTTGCGGCTGAAGATTTTGTGACTGCTTGCTTGATTGCTAATGATTTCCTGTCTGGCTGTCCATTCTACTTTCTGCACTGCATAAATAGCCGAGGGTAGAAACACTGATCTCTATCAGGCCTTTATCCCTTGCGAGGTAGGGCAGAGTAGACATCTACCGTACAAATCTGTCGCTGCCACTGATAGGATATTTGAGGGAACGGAACTTACCTTGAAATAAGGGATATCAAAATGAACATCCTCTGCTCTATCTATGATTGTAGAGTTTCTGTTGTCTGACTGCCGCAGATAAAACATAGCACCGAACCTAAAGCTCTCTATAACGAACCTGTGGACGAGGGAGACTTTTATTGATTTACTCAGAATAACTTGAACTAAGCTGACTAAGTAAGTTCGCCATGTCTGCCCCATGTCTGCCCAATATAAACCTTCAACAGTTTCTGCTGTATAGCCATGATGTCTATCGCTCTATTTAGTACCTCATCTAATACGTAAGTTGCTGGTTGTAAGAGTAGGTTAGGTAAGGAGTATCTACTGAACTTATGCATCTGTGCCGATGGCAGACACCATTGGTCGCGGCCCAGAACTTATTATTATTCGTAGAACAAAAAACATGTATTAACAACTTACTCAGCGTCGCCTTTTCCAATAAGAGTCATAGCAGTGAACAAATCACCAGTCAAATCATATTTGCCTGAAATAAATAAAAAAAACCTTTGTAGAGTCGTACTGTGTAATCTTTCATCAATAACACATAGTAGGCAAGATCGCTTAAGTGAGAGTTCCCGCGCGTGTAAAAGTTTGGCCCCGCCTTGGAAACGAATCTTTAGGCTATTCTTTAGCTATTTCGAGCCGGGGCCTTGCTAGCATACTTACAAAAAAAAAATGGCAGCCATTTCAAACTTTTTTTATTGGCCAAAATTTTGTTATTTTGTAATAACTCAAAACTGGTAAGTGCTATAAATGAACATTGTATGGAAGAAATGTTACGCGTAAATTTCTGCACAACCTTGCTCTGATAACTTTTTTGATAATCTAATAGTTTGCGAAAAAACGCTTTAATACATGGCAGTTTTTTCTAAAAACTCACCAAATCTAAAATATGAATTAAGTAGTGAAGTTGGGGATTAAGAATTACTTACTGTGTGGGTAGACCTTGCTACGGTATCCTGATTGATACTTAGTAACAAGCTTTCTGCCCAGAGGTTATACCCGCTAATATATTTTCAAGTAAACAAGCAAATTTTTTGCCAATTTACACCCTGAGTTTTACCACCTTATGAGATGATTTTCTTAAATTCCTTTCCTGGTGTTAATTCACCCAACCAAAATAACCTCTGCGCAAAATATCAAGAACCTAGGTCCAGTGGTATTGCCTGTGCATAGATTTACAATTTGTAAAAAAATATTAAATTTGTTCGTAGTTGCCACATTTTTATTTTTTTGCAATCCCTTGAGGCTGTTCTTTAATAGTTCTGACCCAAGGTCCTGTTAGGATAGCAAAAAAGAACAAAATGTGGCAACAACGAACAAACTCTACTTTTTTCATACAAATTGTATGCCACGCACAGGCAATACTACTGGACCTAGGACCCTGAAATTTTGCACAGAGGTTATTTGAATAATATTAATTAATATCAAGAGAGGATTCCAAAAAATTCATCACCTAAAGTGGTAAAACAGAGGACGAAAATTTGTATAAAATTAACTTGTTTACTTCAAAATATATCAGCGGGTAAAACCGCTGGGCGGAAAGCTTGTTACTAAATATCAGGCAGGATGTTGTAGCATGGTCTACCTACACAGCGAGTGACTCTTAATCCCCAACTTCACTACTTACTTTATACTTTCGAATTTGTGAGTTTTCAGCAAAAACTGCCATGTTGTGCTACGTTTTTCTCGCAAACTATTGGATTATGAAAAAGTTATTGATAACATTCATATGCAGAAATTTACGCTTAACATATCTTCCATACAATAGTTATTTGTAGCTCTTACCATTTTTGAATTATTACAAAATAACAAAATTTTGCCCAGTGAAAAAGTTTTGAAACGGTTGCCATTTTTTTTTTGTAAGTAGGCCAGCAAAGCCCCGGCTCGGCATAGGTAAAGAAAAGCCTAAAGATTAGTTTCCAAAGCGGAACCGACCTGAAACACGCACGGGAACTCCCAAAATTTTTTTGTATAGAAATTCTAACCTACTAACATGTCCACCCATACGGACAGACGAAATCTGACCACAGAGACCAGAGACTTCTTCTTATTTTGTGCGCCCAGAATTCAGCCACCCGGACAGTATTTGCAGAAGCTTTCATGAGTTCATCTACAGTGCAGGTGTCAGGACACATGGGAAAGGACAAGAGGTGTTCCATGGTCTGAGGAACATTGCACCACATTCGCATACATTAGAGGAGCCGTCAATATATCCCCAGTGGGTCAGATTGTCTTTGCACCGGCCTAGGTACATGGGGTCGCAATCTGTTTAAAGATTTCCCGAGACTGTAGCCGTGGTATACAAAAGTATTAGTGTTGGAAGGAAGTTTTATTGAATTATAGGCTAGTCTATATACAATCCAAGCACCTATCTACTGACCTCTTATTTCAATTCGAGGAACGACGATGCCGAGCACGAAGACCAGTGACCCGATGTCCAGACTGCTGTTCTCAGATTCAAACCTTCCAAAACCTGTGGCGTAGACATCTTCCAGCTCCATATTAAGGCTAAAACAAGAAGCAAGCATATGAAACAAAAGTGAACCCCAGAATCAATAAGGACAGGAGGTCTTTGAGCTCCACAGAACAGACGCAAGATGCGACGCGCAGCGTGATAAGTATCTGTCAGACAAGCGATCGTCAGCCCTTATCGATTGGTGCGTCTCACGAGTGTAGCTTTGTTTCTTCTGTGTCATACATTTTATATGGAAACTATTTCAACCATCGTGTTGTCATGTCTCACGTATCCGACGATCATTTGTTTGGCAGATGCCATCTTACGTATCACGTCTCCTTTGTGGAGCGTGCGCCTACGACACTTAATGCTTAAAACGCATCTTTATGAAGTCGGTTAGGCTGCCATCTTCAGGATTGAGGGTGTAGGTTATTTTTACATGTGTAAGGTAAGGAGTCGAAGCTTTTCGGTATTGTACTCTAAGTGGTTTCCCACTTGACTGTTGGCTGCTAGACACTTGCTGAAAATCGAATAGTTAGCGTATATTTTATGATGGATTACAGAGAATAAGCATGATTCTTACTTGATAAGTCCCGATGGTATAATGACGTTGTAGCGCTTCATGAACAAGGGATCCAGTGGCGGGAAGTTGAAGAGTTCAGAGCCGTTGTTGACGAGGTTCCGAAGGTAGAAGATGGTTTGGTTGACGAAAGTGTTAACGGCCTGGTTGATCAGCGCTGATCGCCTTTCCGTTGGTGGGGAGCGTTTAAGAATTTCTGGAAATAAGCACCCAATAAATAATAAGTAGACTTGTAGACCTCTATATTCCATTTAATTACTTTTTCGATCTTGAAGAAAAGTCCATGCAGTTCTTTATAGGTATAGCATTACCAAAGACTACTAAATATAGTTAATTAACAAGCAAAGTTTTGTATTGTTTACTAATGTTTGCTGATAAAAATGTGTGGAGTAGTGTGGGAAACTTACCCATAGCAAACTGTTCAGCCAGCTCGGCATCAGGTGGCGGTGTAACAGCCATTTTAGCAGAAGAGCAAACCATCACCGTCACCAGCAAAACATTGAGTAAATTCGTGCTATTCATAGTCATTCACATAATAACATATTAGCTAGCGTAACCTCATTGAATTAACGTAATCCGTACCTAGGCACTTTAGAGCGCTTCACTGCAATAGTTTATTACGTATCGAAATCATCACATCACATCACACACCGTGATTTAGTATTTTTTTAAACATTTAATGAAAAAAACAACTTCGTCCATCTAAATCATCGTAACTTAATCTGTTAGTTTAGTAATGAACCTTTTTTGACTCACAATTAATATGTAGATATTTATCAGTTTATTTTATACTTTTATTATTATTTTATTTATTCGCGATGCAACAGACATACCGAACACAAAGATTGAATTAAAATGTTCAACAATACTGAAAATAGGATGTTGGTGATTATTATTTCATAATATTTAATGGCGGAAATTGAAATACCTACCTACTACAAATGTTATTATTTGGACATTATTTAGATATTTATCGATGTCAAACGACAGATTACGAAAAAAATGTTAATTGTTACTATTTTTCCGTACCTTCTACTAACTGCCCTATCTAATTGTTCCGAGCGCATAGAAGCAATCATAGACTGTTCTCTGGAGCAAGAAATTGGGGCCGGCGCAACATGTTTTGCTAGAGCACAAAATTATCTAAGTAGCAAAAAGATTTGGAAATGTTTTATGACCGGCCACCTGCCTGGTCAAACCTCTTTGGGAATGCTATTGAGATTGACCATTGACCATAGTCAACACATATAATAAATATTCAGCCGACGTCAAAAACTCTACGTCACCTTTTACGAAACACCGCGAGTGGACTAGAGGTGGCTTTGTTTTTAGCCGCTACCACATGGCTTAAAAATTCAAATTCAAAGCAAGATACTAGCTTGGTCGGCTTACATTATATGCGACTGCAACTGTTATTTCGACCTTGCTTTGAGAAAGTGGTTTATTCCACGCCCTGACTGCTCTCGGGAGCAAGAAAGTTCTTGAGGTACCATTTTCTCAGAAACATTTTGGGAGAAGAGGATCGTGTTTTTTTTATTACGTTGTATAAAAAACAAATACTTTTTTATAATTTATAATTCAAACAGGGCCTTATTCAGAGCGTCGACAAGATAGGGACTGTAGGTGTAGGCCAGGTATCTGCTGGACCGGTTCAGGTAGTCTGGCAGAAGCTCCTCAATCATAGCGTTCAGGATGTCGTCGAAGTTGTTGTCGTATTCGGTTTTGCTCTGTAACATAAAACACGTTTTTCTAAAGTCGAGGCTGCTCCAATGTTTTCTAACGATATTCATTGCGGCGTTCATATAGCAATGTGAATTTCCACACCGCAATGTATATCGATTTGTGTTTCGTGTGATCAAAAACACGAGCAAGAGTCACGCCTTAAAAATGATTGCTTTGTAAATTAATAATTCAATTGATTTATAAACAATACAATAGTTTACAGATGGTTTACAGAATGTAAGATTAAGGTTTCGACTCTTTACTTATATCTAGGTTTTGACAAACCTAGCAAATAACAAAATCTCATTAAGTAAATATTATTTTCCTGCAACTTTGAAATGCAGTACTTAGGTAAGTAGGTACGAAATGCAATGACCATTTTTATCAGGCTATTGCCTTGCTGATTTTATCAAATAATTGGCGAGATGATTGTGTTAGCATTATCAATATGAAGTCCAATGTTATGCACTTGATCGTGAACGATATCAAATCAAATTATATCTGTTGTTGTCTGAAAGTTTGATAAGTTATGATGCCCTTGAGTGTACTTCCGGGAAAAATATAAAATACAAATTAAGTAGATCTCCAATAACCCAACACAGATCATGTCATAAATCTTTTTGCTATCCCTATAAATATAAAATAACAATTAGGTACCTATCAGGATTTTGTTAACGTGTATACTTCTAAGCGATGCGCGCGAGTTCATTATCATCCGGATCCCGAAATATGCACCTCCTTGCCTACTCGCTGTGGTGTTAGCTTAGAGGCGTATATTTGAGGATCGTAATGAACTCGTCCGTATAGTGGAAGGCATAGGTACATTTTAAAAGACAAAGTGTTGTGTAGGTTTAACTTACCACAATACGTGACATGGAAAATCCGGCATCCTCAAATCGATCCACCAACATGCCACTGTCGTCGTCGGTTAATTTCAAATACAGTTTACTCCAAATATTGAAATCGAAAATCTCCACACTAAAATAATTAAAAAATCTTTGTGTATCATCTTATGGACTTTTCTGGCTGGTAATATCTCATAATGACGATGATATGAACTTATCAACTTGTGATTTAGATAAGCAAACTGATGTTGAACTTACTGTGCAACTCCTTCACCGGCTAAAGGAAACACATCTATTATACTTCCCTTCATTTGGTAGTAATCTGAAAAGTAAACATGTTATAATTTAAAATTAAACACCTATAATATTCATAATTCAACGTAGGTACTCTTTTAATTCAGGTCGTTTACCAGTTAAAAGTCTAGCCCTGTCCTGCCCTTTCAGGAAGATCACAAAAATACCTAACTATGTGCACGTTATCTTTTTTCAATCATACTAAAGTACCTACAGTCTAAAGTGTTCTAGAAATATCCTATTCTTTGCTTTAGATACTTAGAAAATGTAATTTTACTTACCGGATGTGAACTTTAGTGACGGGAAGAAAACATCGAAAACAATTTCATACGTCCTTTCACCCACGTCGAAGTTAAACTTACGTATTTGAAAATCACCCAGTCCAGTAAATGTACTATCAGTTACATTTGCGAGAACTCTAGAAAAGAAAAAATTAAATAGCTGAAAAACGGTCCAGCCTATGAAACTGAAGATAACTTTCCCCAAGAATGTTTAAATTCAAAGCATCATCATCTGCCTACCCTTTTCCAAATCAGTTGCGGTCGGTGCAACTTGTTAGAGCACAAAATCATGCAAGTAGCAAAAGGATTTGGAAATGTTTTATGACCGGGCGCCTGCCTGACGTCAACCCTCTTTGGGAATGCTATTGTAGGTGGTATCACCGTCGACCGACAGATTATTCAGCCGAGGTCAAAAACTCTAAGTTGCCTTTTTCGAAACACCTCGAGCGGACTAGGAGTGACTTTGTTCTTAGCCACCACACGGGTTAAAAATTCAAATTCAAAGCAAGATAAAAAGGGTTGAATTTCCCTAGCTTGGTCGGCTTAGATTGATTTTATTATTTTAGTTCCACGCCCTGACTTAATTATTGGTTTACCACTTGTACAAAACTCACCTGAAAATATTGTCTTGAAAATCCACATGCGCATAGTCCAATTTATACGGGTCTAGTTGGGGGATGCCGGCATCTGGGTACCCTTCCTTTATGGCTTTCCTTACCATCTCAATTATTTCCTCGTAAGAGATTCGCTTGTTCGCCAAAACATTGTTCTTAGTTGACTCTAAGAATAAGATAAATCATATTATTTCATAGGTAAAATTAAAAAAATGCACTCCGATTTTACGTGTCATTAAAAATAGCAACTTACCGAATTTCGCATAGCATGTTCCAAGCAATATGAATAAAACTAATGGTAAAGTAGATAGAGCTGTCTTCATTTTGTATTTTTCTACCCTAAATTGTACTTTTTACAGTTATAGGTAGGCACTATCATAAAGTAAATGTATAAAATAATCCTCAAGAGTTTTTATAACATAAATTGACCATGATTTTAGTATAATCCTTCTACTATCTCGTGTTTTGAAATTACACCGTATCAGCAGTTTCGAAATATTGGATTATTTAATCTTCTTTCTGAAACACCTATCTACTCATTCTGTAGAGTAACAAGAGCACAAAAACTGATGTCATAAATATCTTACATCTAAATTCATAGGCTGGATAAAGATGACTACCTACGAATACCTAGAGACGATTGAATTCAATTAAATTTCCCATGGTAATAAAAGCAGCGAACACACAATACGCTTCCTATGAATGGCCGTGGCCTAATTCAACTGATAAACTTTTGTTACTCACTCAGACTCATGATGATCATGAGCATAAAATCGGCACTCCCGTATATTTTCAGGGTCTCGTATTATCTAAATAAGAAACGAATCTATCTAGCTGTACGTTATTCATTTAGCACAATATAGTGCCCTCCAATTAGTCACTTACATTTCTGACTATTGGAAGAAATAGAGACCGATGCACAGATAAAAAATCTCAGGTATAAACTACCAAACCAAATTTTAAAGCACTTCCCGTGTTAGGGCCCTTTTCCTGTCATGCGTATTTTCGCACGCGCGCGGATCTGGTCCGCATGCGGGCCGCACGCATCTTATCTTTTCATACATGTTTTTATGTTTTTCCTATCATGCGGCTAGCACGCGCGCGGAACAGGAGCGTGCTATCATCCGCATGCGGACCAGATCCGCGCGCGTGCGAAAATACGCATGACAGGAAAAGGGCCCTTAGGCATACTTACAATTTTTGAAAATTTGCAGAATTTTACCACAGGCTCAATTTGAGCTTGCGACTTTCGGCATCGGTCTAATAAATGGGCTACCGCGGCCCAATCGTAGCGTAGTTGATCAAAATCTTTTTTATTTTATTTTATTTCATATAAACAGCTGATCTTCCATCATCCTATTCTTGCAAAATCTTCTAATATGTAGGTAGTTCGAGCAGTCTAGTAAAAATCTTTTGATTAGACTGGTCGGTATTAAGTATTTTTTCCTTACATACTGTGAACTACGCAATGCGACACACACACCATATTATTCTTCCTATCTTGACATAGGTATTGTGGGTGGATGATGCATACGAGTTTGACTCCGTATTCGGAACAGCTATTGTTTTTCAGAAAAGGAATATTTTATATGACTCGTTTCGTAACCTTTTGCTATTGTGGTGGCCAAGAAGGATTTAGATCATTTGATAATATGTACCTAAATACCTATTATAGCTACGTACAATCAAGTACAGTCGACAACATGACCAGCGGTTATACACTTTGTGTGCGGTAAGCAAACAAATAGCACTCTGATTGAAAACGAGACATACGTACTGTGTAGGTACGTTAAGACCAGTTAAGATAAAGCGTAAGTAAAGGACAATAATATAATTTATAAAGATAATGTAATATTTTAATAAAAAAGAAATGATCTATCTACTGTAAACACGTCTATGTAACATTAAGAATAGTCTTTCAAAATAATTAATATCTAAGAACGTTAGCGTGTAAACTTTAATTAAAGAAAAAAACGTATGATCTTCATATTACCGCATGCTTGAGGTGGGATAGCGTTCTCAACTAAAGTTTATTTTATTTTCTTACTTGGCTTTAGTTTTCGTGTCTTTGATCTCTTTCTTCTCATCTATCTTCCTGTCTTTCTTTATTATTTTATTATCTTTCTTTAGGTCTGTTTTCATACCTTTCTTCGTTAATTTATCATCTTTCTTTGAGTCTAGTGTCATGCGTTTCTTGGTTATTTTATCATCTTTCTTTATGTCGGATTTTATGTTTCTCTTTGCTTCTTCTGTGATATTGTCCGATTCCGCGTTTTTCTGTACCTTTACATCGTCTGGTTTTGTTTCTTCTTTACCTTTACATGGGCATTTATTTTTTTCATCTCTAACTTCTTCTATTTTCTCAATTTTTGGCTCCTTGACTCTCTTTTTGGTGCCTTCTTTTTGAGAAATTCCTCGTTTCATGAACATTTCATAGGGGATGTACATCTGGCCTTTGTAATCTATTCCTGGGCCAGGTTTTGTTTGCATTCTAAAGGTTTTCCGACGGCTTGTTGTTAAATTAGGTAAGAAACGTATTGTATTATTGTAGAAATGCAAATCTCTGTAAAAGAAGAAGTAGGTAGGTTTATTTCCTAATTCATGTAAACAGGTACTTAGATAGAAAGTTTCAGATCAAGCAAAACCGAAGCAACATAGAGGATTTAAGATAGAAACTATTTGCATACTTGTACAAAAGCTTTAATTGATGTAGTACATTTATTTTTACATGTATTCTGGCAAATATGATTCTGATCTGATACTGATTAAGATAGAAACAGTAATTCTTACTTAGCTGCAGGGAATTCAAAAGGAGTAAACACTTTCGTCTCAATCGTGCTCTTGTACTGGTTCCAACGACACTTGAGGAACTCGTTGTTTTGCAGTGAATAGTGCCTCGTCAAAATATGTTCGTACGATGTGTTCTCAAACGAAGGCAATGTTCGGAACTCAGTCGCTATGCTGTGTATGAGATCTACAAGAACGGAGTCAAATTTGAAAAACCTACTTGTTGATTTAGTTGACCTTAAGTTGACCTATATGTCGGTAATTCAAGTTAAACATGTAGTATTGGGTAAAATGTTTTGAGACAAATATGCCGAGATTCGGTGATTATAAAATTTCCAGTTTTCACTAAAAGTTAAACAATGCGGTTTTAACCTTACCTACGTGCCCAGCATAAACAGGAGCAACAATTTAGTTAAGGAGTTCGAATGTATTTACGCTTGCCAATTCGCCTGCCAAGCGTGGTGAGTATGGCAATACTCCCCGATAAGGGTAGGCCGATGTCCAGCAGTGGACTGTTGTGGTGGCTATTATAGTAGTGGAGCCCTACATACCTTGATCAACTGTCCAGTCTATCGCAGGCCTCTTTATGTGATCGCATGGGGAATATATTGTTTTAGGATCACCCATTGCCTATAGGATGACCAACCACCTAGGAATAACTAACAAAGAACGAAATAAGTAAAGTAAATTGCTGTACAAAACTTGGAACAGGATCGCAAAAATAAAATAACAATTCAGTCGCATTCACTTAGGTATACAGACTGACAACCACTGACAACTCTGACAGCTGACAAGGTTTATCTAAAGTTTATTGTTCTCTCAAAGAAGTTATGAATACTAGGTTATGTAATTTAATAACACCTGTTGCTAAATCGCTATCGTTTATTTTCATACTTGCGGTGACTGAAGGGTTTTTTTCTGTGAGTAAGAATCATAAAGATTCTTAAAGTAGAATTTTCATTATCTTTAGAGCGGAAACAGGTCAATGTCTCCAAATCAGGCCAAGCAGGAAGGAAATCCTGATCTCAATTTAGTGACATTATTTACGAGCCTGGTTTGACCCGGCTCCGTCTCGGTCATAGGTTTCGTTTGTTGTTTCATATGTAGCCATCCACCTAGTCCGACTGATACGATTTATACTTAAATGACCTTATCCCATCGTCAAGTATGGTCTTTCCTTCTACTTTTTCTATCATGTGCAGTTTGTTTCTTTCAGAGTTTTTAGATCCCTCATCCATTATTATCAGACTCTACTAAAGTAGTAAAAATAGAGCTCGAAAGAAATATACCTACTTAATAATCATAAGATTTTCTCAACTTATCTATCTAGTCTAGCCACTTCTAATGTAAGAAACTTTACCAGAACCATAGCAAGTAAGTTACCTATCAAACAAAATATTTTTTGATGCTGCAATTCCATAGGTATATTTCCCATGCAATTTTCGCCGAAAATTCTGATTCGAACCTGGATGGTAGCTGAAAAGAAACACAAATAGCTAACTTTACTTAAAAGCGGAATATATTTAGTTAATAAATCAATCAGCAGGGCGTCTGTTTCCCGTTGATTGGCAGTGTTACTTATTACGTTATCTATTCTTGTATAACCAGCAGCCATGAACTAGCTGCCCTATGAATGTAAAATTACGTACCTACGCTTGTTGTTATGACTAATATGCCAGCATGATTTATACATTGAAGTTCAAAGCTTTCCACCTATTTACAAGTGGCTGGGCTGTATACATACAGGGTATAAAAATTTTATTAAGTTGGCAAAAACTGAAACCTTTTCATGGAGGGGCCAGTCGTAAGTCGTGCGTGGACAAAAGTTTAAATACTATGAGACAAAGGGACTTACTTGTCTTTCGAAAGGTAAGTACTTTACAATTCTTTTCAATCGTAAATTATCGTAATTATCAGCAATAAAGTTTGTTATGTAAGGTAGACCCGGGTAATAAGGCCCACCTAACAACAAACGGAAATAAAACCTTTATTTTATCACCCTCAGGTAAAACAACGTTTGCAACGTATAGCAAAATTTACTATTAATTGACCTATATGATTTTTTTATGATTTTGACAATAAAAAGTTACAATTTTGATCATTTTTTAAAACATCCATTTTTGGCCTTCCTAAACTGGGCATGTGTTATAAGGCCCCTGCCAATTTTATTACGTTTGGAGTTAAAGTAAGCGTTAATTACAAAAAAATGTACACTTATATGAATGTTTACATATTATTGAACCTCAATAAAAGCAAAAAGTTGTGAAATCATCAAAATTTTTCAAAAAGACTTCACTTTCTCAGTGAGGAAGAAAACAGCCTGGCAATCGAAATTTCAGGAGCTAAGTGCAAAAAAATTGCCATTAATCCCAAAAGTATTTATGTTTAGCTTAGAAAAAGGTATAAATTTTTAAAATTACTTGATTTTAATTTTTCATACATTGGGCCTTATTACCGGTATATGGTTTGGATAGCCCCGATAGCGGGTTGCAAGGCCCAAAATAAAAATGTGGTGTCAAAATTCATTTTTATTAATAACATAAGTAGATGTAAAGTTAATTTAAATTCCAAAAATGTATGGGCCTTATAAGACAGCAACAGTGTAGAGTGGCCCCAACAGGGCTTGTAAGGCCCAAGCAACTACCCTGTGGGGCCTTCCTAACCGATCGGGGCCTTGCAACCCGTTTTCACAATTTATGAATAAAATAGCGTTAAAACCAGACATCCCTACACGAATATCAATGGAATGATAAATAAATAAACACATTCAACAATAATCTACTAATAAATTGCAGTATTAACTATTGAAAACTACTGTTTAGTGGGAGCGCAAAATAGCAAAAACACTGGCCGTGCCCGAGGTCACCGAACAACCAGCCGTCACTGGCAAAATAGCGGCCGCACGCGGCCCTCTCCCGCGTCTCTGCGTTCCTATGGGTTCATTTTACGCTTGCTATGAATTTGTCGCCAACCGAACGTATTTTAAACGGTTTTCTGCGTTTGGGCCTTCGAAGACTGGGGGCCTTACACCCCCGATGTACCTTATATATGTATGTAATATAAGTAGGTATGTATGTAAAGAGTCAGCCAGTGTTTATAGGGTTATTTTTTAGTCAGTGCGCAAACTTTGCAGGATGTTTCTACTCGTGGTTCTGAACAACTTTTACTATTGGGCCACCTGCGAAAACTAAAAAAAAATTTGTTTTTTCCATACATTTTTGCCGAGTAGGTATGAATTTTTCTATGGAACATCCATTTTTTTTTTGCGAATTCGCAGATGGTCCCATAATAAAAGTTGTTCAGAATCATGAGTAGAAACACCCTGCAAAGTTTGCGCACTGACTAAAAAATAACCATAGTATACAAAACTGGTCACCTCAATCCGCTTGTATATTTCTAGAGGAAAGTTCTTCAGTTTCATGGTCTGCATGGAACCCTATCAGTATTCGGAGGGCTGTAGTCTTGCTGTCCTTTACCTACACTCCGTATTACTCATAAAAATTATGCATAAATTGTTAAATTGCTACCTAACCTACACCAAAAAACTTTGTTCAGCAACTACAATCATTCTAGTACTACTCGTACTACACATAAAAAAAAAAAATTAAAAAAAAAAATATGTTTATTTCATTCTTACAATTTTAAGTTAAAGCTAGGCATCGGAACCTCCTTTTAAGCATAACAATGCCTGTGCCAGGAGGATCCACTCTTCCGTAGGTATTTTTAAACTATAGGTAAGAACGATTTTCTTTAAAAATTAACTAAAGACAGAACAGAATAAAACTTAAAAATATACAGTAAAAACCAAATAAAATAGGTAAGTAATTAAAGTTAGATAGGATAATCTAACTTTGTGTGTGTGTGTGTATTTGTGTGTGTGTGTGTGTGTGTGTGTGTGTGTGTGTGTGTATATATATGTGTGTGTGTCTGTGTGTGTGTTTATGTATGTCATTGTGGTGCGCGTTTTAGTAGGTTCTCCGTGTCTAGGTAAGATTTAGGCAATAACCAGTCGTTAAGCAGCTTTTTACAATTGTGTAATAGATGTTTGTGTATATCCAACTCTTTATTTAGTTTGTTGTATAGCACAGCAGACAGTTTATAATATTGCCTGTTCTGCAAACACTTTTTTGTTCGGGACACTGGAGCTACGTCGGGTTTCCTCCTTTTTTCACTTTTTGACTTAGAATCGTATGGCAATGTTTTATGTAGTTTCAAAACCGATTGTATTATATAAAGTTTCCTAACCGATAAAAGATTGCTGATCTGGTATAGGGATTCAGTGGAAAATCTTCTCTTTTTAAAATACATCACTTTTATCAATGCACGCTGTGCTCTTTCAACTGCGAGAAAACGCGTTTTTGCTGCTCCTCCCCATGAATCACACACATGAATCACTAAGACTCATACATTCATACAATACTCGCGAGCTATTTATTCTGAGCTCGCCGAATTCATCTAGTTTAGTTCTCACAGCCCACCTTGCCGAAACCATACGTTACGTGCGTTGCGTATGCGCACCCATCTACGGAAATACGCGCGCTTCGTGCGGCTTGCGGAGAAAATAAAGTTAGGCAAAACTTTTTTTTTCGAATAATAGCTTTTCAGCAGTGGAAAGGTTGATTCGCGAATCGATAGCGCTTCTATCGTTTTATAAATAGTAGAGTTTGTGAACATGTTCTTTAATACAAGACATTTTAGTTGAAGAAGTGTCCGTTAAAGTGCTGTTTTTCAAAATGTGGCGAACTGTAGCAGTTTCAGCGATCGTTCTGTTCTATGCAGTGTTTTGTGTTTCGACTGCACCCGCTTATCCGAATTGTAAGTGTTTTGTGCATAAGTAATCCATTAAAAACTACTAAAATAGTGTATTATGTGGTAATACCTGTGTGCGAAAATTAATACTTACATCATCTGTGTTCTTCCAAGGTGTTCTTACTTAGCTTACTTACTCTACTTTAGTTTTAGGTAGCCTACATATGTATCTAAGAATCCTCCATTCCTTGAACCTGAATAATTTTCCTCCAACGAAGACACTCGCACTTAATCTTTTCTGCAGTAGGTACCCATTCTGCCTGATCGTACTCATCATCATCACATTCCATAAACTGACATAACAAACAGTAAATTCTGCAGCTATCACTTATATAGGTACCTACCTACAATATACTTAGGTTTAATATTATTACCTACCTACCTACCTATGCCTACCTACTGAAATAGGGGAAATAGTCCTATAGGTATCGGATAAGTAAGACGCTTATCTAATGTATAACACTGATTTGACAATTATCATACCTACATAAAACACGGGGAGTTAATGAACTTATTTTTTAAAAACATGACGCAACGACGACGTTTAATTATAGAGAACATAATTCATTATTTTAATTGAAATAGTGGTTCTGGTCCATTAATGATTAGAATAGAATGACGTAACATATTGTTATGGTTGATTTTATACCATTAATTATAGTTAAACTGACTGACAGCCAATTAAAATTACCGTAAATACTTACTACCTACACTACGAAGGAATACCGACAGTCATCCTGTCACATAGGTAATATTGTTCAGGCAAATAAGGTCTGATTCGAGACGTTGAACCGCGATTTTTAACGAGACATAACTTAGAGTAGGTAGGTATGTCTTAACTTTGCTATAGGGTTCTAGTTCTGTATGTTTATGTTCTGTATATTTATGTTTAAGATACTTTATATCTTAAAAGAATACGTCATCTGATTCACTGAGAAAAACTAATAATAATCTAAGTATAAACAACCATGAGTAGTGCTACGCAAGCTACGTCGTAGCCGTTACTACGGGGCGGGGGTAGCTAGTACAAATTTACCTAGATAAAGAATTGAACACATCCTGCTTTTATGTCATGTAAGTAATATGATAGAGAGGCAAACAACAATGTTGTCAATTTGGCGTCCATTCTTTATTTGCGCAATTTATACCAAATGTGTTCACTTCACACAAAGAGTAGCTAAATCATCCAAATGTAGTTATTTACTGGACCACCCACGAGCATCTGTTGCATAAAAATTGGCACAACAATCGGGTCAATTATCTAGCAATTGTAACGTCTGTCCGTCTGTCTATGTGCGTTACAAATTGACGCCTATCTGTTACGTTATCCGACGGCTCGAAGAGTTCACGTCGTGTAAACAATGGCCAAGTATCTTTAATTGAATGTTACACTTTGTTTGTGTATTTGTTTGCATCTTCAAGGTCATTTATTGTGAGCACGTAAACATTTTTACGTTGATCTAGGTACTACTCGACATTCATAAATTAAAACAACTTGCCCCATCATCGTCAAGAATATCCAGCTCTTTTACCTATTCATCCTTCCAAGATCTATTCTATTTTAGTAATTGTATAACATTTACGATCTACACGGGCTCTACAATACTTATTTGAGTCTTAAACAAACCTTTACTACTTGTCATCTAGTTTGCACAGTTTTTTGTACGTTTTAGAGTAGGTATGTAGATATTTGGACAGCCTAAAAATTACCATCAACATTTCGTTACCTACTCGTCAAGATCTCTTCAAAGACTATTTACACAACTTAATTATTATCTTGAAATCTGGACAATTAAATATTTACGTAGCGAAAATAGTCTGCGCTTCTTGTGTCAGGATATGGTAATCTTTGCTAAGTAGGTACCTACTGCTTCGGGAAGGTTGTTTTTCGAGAGTATGTACGTATTTATGTGTATGTTTGTATACAAGAAATTCGTTTTCACGGGCTACAGCCCAAACGGCTTGGCGGATCTTGACATGTAAGGTGTCGTTAGATTCGTCTTAGCAGCATAAGTGACACTGGCTAGGTATATTAAAAATCATAAATTCAAGATGGCGGATTGATCAATTTCTTTCAACTTTGAAATACCACAGTCAGGTTTTACATCTGCTTGTTACCTTTTTCAGTGCGCGGGACCCATTACACAATAAGCAACGACGTAGAGTCTCATCGGAAGCCCTACCTCGAGGTGCGTACAGACAGTTTTCTAATTGCAGTTCCTAAAAAATGAAAATAACTAAAAAAATGCTGTTGAAATTCAAACTGATAATCAATTCCAGGTGCGTAATGCGACTTATCACGGCGCAGGGCCTAGAGAGGAGGCACGCGCTATGTGCTCCGTCAAAACTCAGGAGATCAACGCTACAGCCAACGCCACTATTACCAGGAGGCTGCATGGGGTTGTGACGTCACGTGAGTAACGTGATTACAGTTTATCAAGCAGAATAGGTACTGATAATTCAGATGTCCCACTCGCTTAGGAATCAATGAATATGGCAAAATCTTAGTAGTTAGTAGAAGAAGAGCACATAACACACCGGCTGAGTATGCGTGCATGTCATCACGCGCGTACCACGTTGTGCCGTCTCTCGTCAGGTCCCAAACATTGCAACGTCACAGTGACGTGCGTGATGACGTGGGAGTTACGTATATGTCGCAGTACGATGGCAGAATTAGGTTTTTGGCCAAAAACCTAGGTTTTTGGCCAAAAGCCGGCATATGGCAAAATCGTAGACTTCTTTCGGCCATCGTCCTAAGCTGATCCAGGTTTTTGGCCAAAAACCTAGGACTTTGGCCAAAAAACTAGGATTTTGACCGAAATCCTAGATTTGTTTAGTATTATGGCATTTTTTGCATTTCGGGGGAACTTCTTCTTCTTCGAGTGGTACACCAAGTCGCCCAACGACCCGATGAACCCTGGTGTTAGAATTTTTAAACCGCCTACTGCTAGGAGCAGGCCTCTGACAAGGTTGTGTAACGACCGCCGACTAAGTGATCATAAACGTGCCCGTGTAGTTCGGGCATACACCTCGAAAGGCAGGAGGTAGCATTGGACGTTCTAGAGGGTGGGAGGTAGCGTCAGACGCTCTGGAGGGCGTGGGTAGCGTTGGACACTCTGGAGGATGTAAGATGACGGGCGGTGGATTTTCTGGGGGTCCGACGCTACCTCCTGGTCTCCAGGGCGTCCAAAACTACCACCAATCCTCTAGAGCGTTCAGTGGTACGTCCTGCTCTTATGGTCTCTGATGCTCCCCCCTGCCCTTCAGAGAATCCGAGGCAATCCTGATGTTCAGACTGTCTGAAGTTACCCCCCGTCCTTCAGGGTGTCCATTTACGGTGTCCAAGTCTACCCTCAAAAGATCGGAAGGAGGTGCATAAAGTACCTCTCCACTCCTCGTTCCCCCGAACCACACGGGCACGGTAAGCCATCGGTCCCGATTGGTCTCTATGATCACTTAGACGGCGGTCATTACACAAGCATGTTAGAGGCCGGCTACTTGCAGTAGGCGGTTGAAAACTCTGATACCAGGGTCCAACGGCTCGTTGGGCGACTTGGTGTACCACTCGAAGACGAAGAAGTTCACCCGAAATGCAAAAAAAGACATAATACTAAACAAATCTAGGATTACGGCCAAAATCCTAGTTTTTTGGCCAAAATCCTAGGTTTTTGGCCAAAAACCTGGATCAGCTTAGGACGATGGCTGAAAGAAGTCTAGATACGATTCTGCCATATGCCGGTTTTTGGCCAAAAACCTAGGTTTTTGGCCAAAAACCTAATTCTGCCATCGTACTGCGACATATACATACGGTGACGGTATGTTCAGGTATGTTCTGCCCTATTTTACAATAACATCTGTTATGATGATAGAGATAGGAGAGTTCGCTAAAAAGTAGCTCGCTACCAAATAAAATACAAAACATGACCACTTTTTATTGTGCGGTGCGGTGCTACGACCCAGACGGTCAACGGCATTATTACAATGACATCTCGTGGACGTTGTACCAACAGAGGACTAGATCCGAAGCACAGATAGGTCGTTTCGATCATTGAATTTCATTGTGTTTGATGCTGAAAAAATACACTTCCCATCAAAAAAATCGAAACACCTCGGTCTTTCTTGTTTTTGGCCGAATTAAACACCAAAAAGTATTGTTTGCGTTAAAAAAATTATATGACTGAGTAGCTGGCTGTTTTGTCTTTTCAGTGTGTATAAAAAAAATCAAAATTCAAATTTGGAACCCCACCTGTTTGTTCTGTAAATGAGATGAATGACTGAGACACGTTTGCAGTTTGCGCCTTTTAATGATTCATTACATTTTCAACATTAAAATTTAGAGCTTGTCTTAGCTTATCTTAAAACTTTTGTTTTTTTAATTGTTTACTGTGACTTTGGATCGCCTGAAAAAAGTTAGATTTTATCTGAATCATGGGTATTTTGTCCGTAGAAGCCGCCCAAGTGGTGACATTGCCAAATTTTGGACTTGGTCATCGTTTTGTGGCTGAATGTTTGCATTTTAGCCTCACCTCTGTTCATAAAGCTTACATAGGCATGACAGATTTTGTCTTCGTGTCTGCAGTTGATTTGGGCCCGTTTCCTGGCTATCGCGGTACCAGTTTACGTTCCTTAAACCTTCTTCTGATTGTAGAGCCACTTTCAGCCACCTTTTGTACATTTGATAGCTTTTGTCGCAGTTAAAAAGCGCTAAGGCGTCGATTTTGCAAAGAACTCCTAACATTAATTCGATTATGTCGGTCAGAACTGACCCGATTTCCGACAGATTCTGAACGTCGCGTAAACAGACCAGTCTTCTGATAGCGTTTGTTAGCTTTATGAACAGAGGTGAGGCTAAAATGCAAACATTCAGCCACAAAACGATGATCAAGTCCAAAATTTGGCAATGTCACCACTTGGGCGGCTTCTACGGGCAAAATACCCATGATTCAAATAAAATCTAACTTTTTTCAGGCAATCCAAAGTCACAGTAAACAATTAAAAAAACAAAAGTTTTAAGATAAGCTAAGACAAGCTCTAAATTTTAATGTTGAAAATGTAATGAATCATTAAAAGGCGCAAACTGCAAACGTGTCTCAGTCATTCATCTCATTTACAGAACAAACAGGTGGGGTTCCAAATTTGAATTTTGTTTTTTTTTTATACACACTGAAAAGACAAAACTGCCAGCTACACAGTCGTATAATTTTTTTAACACAAACAATACTTTTTGGTGTTTAATTCGGCCAAAAACAAGAAAGACCGAGGTGTTTCCATTTTTTTGACGGGAAGTGTATTTCAGTTTGCATTTTCGACTGAATGCGATTTGTAGTTGTGTGGTCCTGATGACAGTTTTCAAATAGCCAGTAGAACGCTTCTGATAATATGTGGTCGTCCAAATCAAAAGGGACCTTATGGCGGTGAAGTTTAGGCAACGATTTTTTTAAATTGACGTATTGAAAAGTGGTACACACAATACACATGTAGTACCTAAATTGATTCATCTATTAAAAATACAAAAAGTAAAAAATCATTTTTCCTAATTATTTTACACATTGATTAATATCTCGGAAACTAGTTACCGTACCGTACCGTAAGTTCCCTTTTGATTTGGATGACCAGATATGTTCCTTACTAATAATTGTTATCTTTTCAGGAGAGCTACACAGTTCGATCGCTCGACTGGAGGTGATAATATTCGGCCAAATGCAGCAGCTGTGGCAGAGCGTGGACGCGTTGCGCGCGCAGCTCGCGGGCGACGCACGCGCACATTTCCCGGACAGGCGGTCTTTCGCGTTTCAGTTTAAACCTGAGATGTAATTGAACTTCAGGCGCACTATGCAGCGTAGTGTGACAGCGTCGCGCCAAGCCAATACGAGTACGCATGGCGGCGCGGCGTGCCGCATGGACTTTCTGATATCTCATACAAGCCCATACGAACCAATCTTTTTGACTGCGACAGCGTAGTTCGTCCTGGGCGCCGCGCCTGATCTTTACGGGCACCTTTAAACACATGTACCTATAATAACTAGACCGTAAATGCTATCTAATGTAAACCACAATTTCGCAGATTCAACACAGGTTTATTTATATTTACCTACTCAGAATATTGGCATCACGGTGTATGTTCAGCGTTCACCGTAGTCCTAGATCCTAGGAACATTCTGTTTATTTTGAATTTGAAAATCTAATTCAATCCTACCGGTTGATTTATTACATTCTTGTTGACATCCTGCTCATGTCATGTAATATGTATGATAGACGAAAACAATAATGTTGCCAGTTAGGGATTCATTCTTTATCTGCGCAAGTTATACTAACAATCTACTAGCAGCAAGAAGTAAGTAAGTAGAACAAACATTTTATAGCTGTGTCATTAGGACAAGGTCTAAAACCATTTGCCTAAATTAGCTGCTGTACTACATGCTAAGGTTTACGATTATGACTTTATAATCGGTGACTTCATTCATACGCAGGACAGGAATATACTTGTAACAATGCAAATTCATCAGCTAGAATGAAACAAAAACGAATATGGTTTTTTTTTGTAAAATATTGCCATGTTAGTGGATCGTCATTGCGGTGTAACGGAAATGAAATATAACTTTCCAATAAAAAATTAAACACGTATTAATTATTGGTTATAACATTAAGCCGAATGAAGTTGCTTGTAACTGCAAGCATGTTCAATAACAATTAAAGTGAAGGGTCAATTGTTGTTAAAATAATAATCATATGTTTAATAAAAGTTCAATTTATTAACAATTAGTAACTTATTCGTTCAATGTTACAGCGCCAAGCTCTCTCTTTTATTATCCTATGAACTTGGCCCGGTAATAACAATAAAATAATTTCGTTAGTTACAAAGTTAAGTTAAATGTCCATTATGTCTAAGCAATATTAATAAATATTAACAAATAAACAATTTTTATTTCGTTTTATTATGCTCCCATTTGGATTACACTTTTGCATTCGAATGTACTTTTGAAAACGAAGAATACTTATGAAAAAAAAGATAAACAGTAGATTTTAGAATTTATATAAATGACAAGTGTCAACTTAGATAAAATGTCTATTATTTTAACCTAAAAGTATATGGACGGAATGTAAGAACGAGATTTCACATTAAACAAACTGTCTTAATATTTGTATAACATTTCACAACGCTATCAATTATTTTCTTGTTAATAATGATATACTTATGCTATATGAGTACGTACATTTTAGAATGTATTTTGTTTCTACGTCTCGTATACATAATACTTTATTGGTTACACTTGGAATGTATAAGTATTTTATACAATAAAGTTCATTTGAACGCGGCGCAGCATATGACCCGTACAAACCGACACAGCATTCAAGTCCGAGAATATAGTACGAGCAATTTACGACATTGAACTTGGCAACTCTCACTGCCGTGCAGGAATACGTAAATAATAATTAAATTCGGTATTGAAATGTTTTAACATTTCACAACAAAAGAAATAGAAAACAGAGATGAGAAGAAATTGCAGTATTATTATTGTTTTTAGAGAAAATGTCAAATTTTATCCAACGCAACGCACATTTATACTATCTGGGACCGAATGACCGACTCGGTGTCCCACACGAAAAAGAAAGACCGACTTTCTTTTCAGGGAAGGTAATTTAAAGTGTTTCGACCTATGTTCTTTGGGGAAAGCTAATCAGATTGACCATTCGATCACTCACTATGACTCGGACAAGGATGCAAGTACCCCAACAGTCTGAGCACTCGTTTGCACAGTGTGGAGTCGTCGCTATCATCCTGATAGTAGTACGGGCTGTGCGGCTGGCTGCTGTAGGTGGAAGTTTGTCAGGCGGCCTGCAGGTTGTTGCACTCACTCACTATGACTCGGACAAGGATGCAAGTACCCCAACAGTCTGAGCACTCGTTTGCACAGTGTGGAGTCGTCGCTATCGTTCTGATAGTAGTACGGGCTGTGCGGCTGGTTGTTGTATATGGAAGTTTGTCAGGCGGCCTGTAGGTTCTTGCGATCACTCACTATGACTCGGACAAGGATGCAAGTACCCCAACAGTCTGAGCACCCGTTTGCACAGTGTGGAGTCGTCGCTATCGTTCTGAAGTAGTACGGGCTGTGCGGCTGCTGCTGTAGGTGGAAGTTTGTAAGGCAGCCTATGGTTGGCCTAGCGATCACTCACTATGACTCGGACAAGGATGCAAGTACCCCAACAGTCTGAGCACTCGTTTGCACAGTGTGGAGTCGTCGCTATCGTTCTGATAGTAGTACGGGCTGTGGGGCTGACTGCTGTAGGTGGAAGTTTGTCAGGCGGCCTGCAGGTTGGCCTGCATGTACCGGCGGAGCTCCTCTTGCGTGTCGAAGATCATGACGGGGAAGGGCGAGCCGGGCACGTGCCGGCCGGCCCATCGAACTTCTACGCGGTAGTCGCCGGGTTCCGTTGGGGAGAACTGTGGGAAAAATAAATGGTAAGCAAAAGGAACTAGGATTTCTGAATGATATGATACAGATAGACATTTGGAGAAATAAATGGTAAACAAAAAAAACTTGGATTTCTGAATGATATTATTATGATACAGATATTTAGAGAAATAAAAGATAAGCAAAAGAAACTAGGATTTCTGAATTATATGACATCGACTTTTCTTTTCTAAATGCAACGTGCTTATTAAACCAAAGACAAAAATAGGTGTCGATTTAAAGAATTCTGAGTCGATCCTATTTTGTTAGTATGTGCGAAGACTGCAACTAAATTAATTGAACAAACAAAACAAACAGGCGACAGGCTGACAACCTGTCACTATGGTAAATTGGTAATACACAATCTTCTGAATGACTCTCAAACTTTTAGACGCTTTGCCTACCCCGAAAGGGTGTGTATGTGTTAGAAATGGGTACTTTTCCATTGCAAACAAAATGTATTGTTTATTTACTTATACCTACAGCAGGAGGCAGGTGGACAGCAAGATAAGATCATTAAAAAACATACATGTACGTTCCAATTATTATCTTTCAAATAATAATCTTTTATCTTAGATGGTAAGATAAAAGAATTAACAATAACGATTCACTTACGCGTGCAAAGATAGCCTCTAGCTACCTCCTGTGATTTCGGTAGGTAAGTAAGTATTGATAAGATACTTTGATTTGATGTTACGAAACCTGGTCGATAGTATGTCGATTGTCAATAGTCGCCCTTAACATAGAAACTATCAAGGTAAACGGATGTCTGTATGATTCGTGCGAACTTCGTATATTCAAGTTGTAACATTTGCTTATTGATTTGCACACTAAATTGTCCAAACTTATAACACGCTGTATTGGAATTTTTAACGCACTCACAGCGCTATAATATTCTCATAAATTAAATAATGAGAAAATTGAAAAATTCATTAGCGACCCGTTGATTAATCGTTGCTTCGAGACGAGCATCAAGAGGTTGAAAGATTCACTAGGGTCCGCTAGGCGCCCGTAGCTCAGTTGGTAGAGCGGTGGAACGGCAATCCACAGTCCCGGGTTCAAGTCCCGGCGGTCGCTAATGAATTTTTCAATTTTCTCATTATTTAATTTATTATAACACGCTGTTTAGTAATTGATATCTAAAGCTGATCTTCAGCTATTTGACCTGACCTAAACTGGTGTCAACGCTAGTTTAGGCTAGGCTATTATTTTAAGAGTATCTGGCTAGAACCGTTACTAGGCGGCAGGAGCTGAAAGAGCTAGGAAGCCACAGCAGCGGTCGGAGGAGTGCCAGAGCCATTGATAATGTACCATATGAATTATCGGGAATCACAATCACCTATCATAGGCGAGCATAATGCTCGGCATACTCAATGTACAACACGAGGATGCCCGACAAAGTTTTGTACAACAGAACAATGTACGACACCGTAATAGGATGGTCTTCAAATTCGGACCCGGACCAAGAATGTATAGGGGTGGAAATGTAATCAAAACAAAGTGACGTCATGACATGTTCCAGTGCTGACTAAACGACTTGTCGATTCAGTAATCGAATATGACATAAAAGGCAGAGCCCCCATCAGAAAGAGGGGTTTGGGAGCCGACATTGTTTTGGTTCAATTTCCAATGTCGTACATTATAGGAACTCGAACCGCACTGTGTATTGTGTGTACCTTGCACAGTATGGTGCGGTCCTTCTGGTTCTCGCGCTGCATCTCGACGCGGAAGGCGCCCTTGGGCCCGCGCACGCGCACCGTCAGCTGCCCCGCTAGTGCTCCGGGTTCGAGTCCCGGTATGTACACACTCACCTTGCACAGTATGGTGCGGTCCTTCTGGTTCTCGCGCTGCATCTCGACGCGGAAGGCGCCCTTGGGCCCGCGCACGCGCACCGTCAGCTGCCCCGCTAGTGCTCCGGGTTCGAGTCCCGGTATGTACACACTCACCTTGCACAGTATGGTGCGGTCCTTCTGGTTCTCGCGCTGCATCTCGACGCGGAAGGCGCCCTTGGGCCCGCGCACGCGCACCGTCAGCTGCCCCGCTAGTGCTCCGGGTTCGAGTCCCGGTATGTACACACTCACCTTGCACAGTATGGTGCGGTCCTTCTGGTTCTCGCGCTGCATCTCGACGCGGAAGGCGCCCTTGGGCCCGCGCACGCGCACCGTCAGCTGCCCCGCGCCCGCGCCGCGCGTGTCGCACAGGAAACGCGACTGGAACGTCGCCAGCACGCCGGGTTCCACTCCCGGGCCGTACACGCGGACCTGCGAATTGATAAATCGTTTATAATACGGTAACATAAGTTGATGGGACCGTCTTATTACTTAGTGAGGAAGTGCCTCAGATAGAATACAAAGAAAAACTGTAAACATACAGTGCGAGTGAAACGGGTCAGTAATTGAGAAATCGAATAAAGTAGAATCTTCAAAACTGTCAGTGAATCAGTTCCAAAGTGCGAGTGAAGCGACATTAACTTTGCTGACAACACATAAAATAAATATGGTAACTAAACTTCTAAAGTAGTATCAAATTTTAAATTACAGCGCCTAACTGTAGTGCATGCAGTACGGTTGGGGCGCGGTAATTTAAAATTCAAGCAGTAGGTGGAAGCAAATGAAAAAAAAACGGGTGAACGTGCATCGTGACGTATCCTGGAGGAAGTCTATGCCCTGCAGTGGACTGCTACGGGCTGATGTCATGAAATGAACACAGCTCATTTCACTGGACCTTGGAAGGGTCGGGCGCGCCGGCCACCTTGAGCACGAAGGAACTGCACGCTCAGCACGTGTCGTCCTGCTTCACTACCAGCTCAACTATTGTATACTGTAAGTGATGATGCTGGTTACCTTGGAGGGGTCGGGCGCGCCGGCCACCTTGAGCACGAAGGAACTGCACGCTCAGCACGTGTCGTCCTGCTTCACTACCAGCTCAACTATTGTATACTGTAAGTGATGATGCTGGTTACCTTGGAGGGGTCGGGCGCGCCCCCCACCTTGAGCACGAAGGAACTGCACGCTCAGCACGTGTCGTCCTGCTTCACTACCAGCTCAACTATTGTATACTGTAAGTGATGATGCTGGTTACCTTGGAGGGGTCGGGCGCGCCCCCCACCTTGAGCACGAAGGAACTGCACGCTCAGCACGTGTCGTCCTGCTTCACTACCAGCTCAACTATTGTATACTGTAAGTGATGATGCTGGTTACCTTGGAGGGGTCGGGCGCGCCCCACCTTGAGCACGAAGGAACTGCACGCTCAGCACGTGTCGTCCTGCTTCACTACCAGTTCAACTATTGTATACTGCAAGTGATGATGCTGGTTACCTTGGAGGGGTGAGCACGAAGGAACTGCACGCTCAGCACGTGTCGTCCTGCTTCACTACCAGCTCAACTATTGTATACTGTAAGTGATGATGCTGGTTACCTTGGAGGGGTCGGGCGCGCCGGCCACCTTGAGCACGAAGGAACTGCACGCTCAGCACGTGTCGTCCTGCTTCACTACCAGCTCAACTATTGTATACTGTAAGTGATGATGCTGGTTACCTTGGAGGGTGAGCACGAAGGAACTGCACGCTCAGCACGTGTCGTCCTGCTTCACTACCAGCTCAACTATTGTATACTGTAAGTGATGATGCTGGTTACCTTGGAGGGGTCGGGCGCGCCGGCCACCTTGAGCACGAAGGAACTGCACGCTCAGCACGTGTCGTCCTGCTTCACTACCAGCTCAACTATTGTATACTGTAAGTGATGATGCTGGTTACCTTGGAGGGTGAGCACGAAGGAACTGCACGCTCAGCACGTGTCGTCCTGCTTCACTACCAGCTCAACTATTGTATACTGTAAGTGATGATGCTGGTTACCTTGGAGGGGTCGGGCGCGCACTGCACGCTCAGCACGTGTAGTCCTGCTTCACTACCAGCCTCCACTATTGTATACTGTAAGTGATGATGCTGGTTACCTTGAGGGTCGGGCGCGCCCCACCTTGAGCACGAAGGAACTGCACGCTCAGCACGTGTCGTCCTGCTTCACTACCAGCTCAACTATTGTATACTGTAAGTGATGATGCTGGTTACCTTGGAGGGGTCGGGCGCGCCCCCCACCTTGAGCACGAAGGAACTGCACGCTCAGCACGTGTCGTCCTGCTTCACTACCAGTTCAACTATTGTATACTGCAAGTGATGATGCTGGTTACCTTGGAGGGGTGAGCACGAAGGAACTGCACGCTCAGCACGTGTCGTCCTGCTTCACTACCAGCTCAACTATTGTATACTGTAAGTGATGATGCTGGTTACCTTGGAGGGGTCGGGCGCGCCGGCCACCTTGAGCACGAAGGAACTGCACGCTCAGCACGTGTCGTCCTGCTTCACTACCAGCTCAACTATTGTATACTGTAAGTGATGATGCTGGTTACCTTGGAGGGGTGAGCACGAAGGAACTGCACGCTCAGCACGTGTCGTCCTGCTTCACTACCAGCTCAACTATTGTATACTGTAAGTGATGATGCTGGTTACCTTGGAGGGGTCGGGCGCGCCGGCCACCTTGAGCACGAAGGAACTGCACGCTCAGCACGTGTCGTCCTGCTTCACTACCAGCTCAACTATTGTATACTGTAAGTGATGATGCTGGTTACCTTGGAGGGGTGAGCACGAAGGAACTGCACGCTCAGCACGTGTCGTCCTGCTTCACTACCAGCTCAACTATTGTATACTGTAAGTGATGATGCTGGTTACCTTGGAGGGGTCGGGCGCGCCCCCCACCTTGAGCACGAAGGAACTGCACGCTCAGCACGTGTCGTGCTGCTTCACTACCAGCTCAACTATTGTATACTGTAAGTGATGATGCTGGTTACACAGCATAAAGAAAGGGGGGAAGTAAGTTATCTTAGAACAACCGCACCGCGCGCGGCTTGTATGTGTGCGCAATAGTATCTATGCGTCGCCGCACGCACACATCTAATGGCGGCCCCTACCGAGGGTGCCCGAAACGTCCCGAGTTTGTCAGTGTGTGCGTGCGGCGACGCGTACAGATATATTGCGCACACATACAAGCAGCGCGCGGTGCGGTTGTTCTAAGATAACTTACTTCCCCCTTCCTTATACTATGCTGGTTACCTTGGAGGGGTCGGGCGCGCCGGCCACCTTGAGCACGAAGGGCGAGCCGGGCACGTGCTCCCCGGCGAACTGCACGCTCAGCACGTGTCGTCCTGCTTCTGCTGGCTTCACTACCAGCCTCAACTATTATACTAACTAAAGAGGATCTTGGTCTTCAAAATAAGCTGCCTCCACTGGTCCCTGTCCTGCGCGATCGCCTGCCAGTTCTTGTTTCCGAGATCGCGCAGGTCAGCATCCAACACGTCTTTCCAGCGGTACCTAGGACGGCCCACATCATGTATAAGTGATGATGCTGGTTACCTTGGAGGGGTCGGGCGCGCCGGCCACCTTGAGCACGAAGGGCGAGCCGGGCACGTGCTCCCCCGCGAACTGCACGCTCAGCACGTGTCGTCCTGCTTCTGCTGGTTTCACGTTCAGCGTGAACGTGCCGTCGCCGTGCTCGTATAGCTCGCAGTACGCCACCTATAGGACAAAATGTTATACTGTTTAAGCATAAACCATAAGATGGATTTTATACAAACAATAGACAAAAATACAATACGGCTGGATTCTTGTCTATGGTTTGTATGTTAGATCTACGTTTTGTTACTGAACTGGTGTCGGGAGGTGCCACGAAAACCTGGCAAAGTAAGGCTTTTTGGTTGGCGAAGGAAATTACTTTTCTCCAATTTGCTCGGAAATAGCTTCATTACTTTAAAAAAAGAATACGTCAATGGGCTCATTTATGTTGTCAAAGCGCAGAGGACTGTAATAGAAATTGCCGGACTAGGCCGGTAATAAAAGGGTTCTTAAACTTCACACTTTCGTGATTAGGTGTTTTATGGAACACAATTTGTTTGAAGTTTGAAGGCTGAATGTGAATTTCCCGCGCATTCTTTATGAAACGGAACGTAAGCAAAACCAGCGCCAACGCTTTGCGAACTTTAAAAGTTACAAAGTGTCAATTTTATCACGATTTAAATATTTGTTTCCTTGCAAATTGGAGAAAAGCACTATACAAACCTCGGCCGAAATAACAATTTCTGGTCTCGTTCACTTTAGAAGGCCTCGACTTCGTCTCGGCCTTCCAATGCCACTCGACCAGAAATTGCTATATACTCGGCCTGTGACGTAATGTACTATTGCCGCCGTCTAGACAATGAAACACCTACTCGTCTGTCCCAATGGAGCTTTTCAGGAGATACTAAACCGCAAGATGGCATTGTACGCTGCCATAGACTAAAATGGAATACGTGTCAAAATTTTACAGCTAATCCCTAAGACTATGGAAGCTTACAACGATATCTCGCGGATTAGTTTCTTTAAAAAACGTCCATTGCCCATACCCCTGCGCTTCAGAAACAGCTGGAGGCGAGGTCCAGGGGCATTTCAGTTGCCAAATATTGGTCAAAGATATTATAACTGTCGCCATTGACCTTGTGTTAACAACAAGCTAACTAGCTATTATCAATATTCTCTGTTAGCTTGGAGGCAACATGTTTGACAAAATACTTGACAGTCGCTAGCTAAGACCTACCTTGTTTGGCCAAGTGCAATGTGCAAGTTCCCTAGGGCCGGCGCGCCGTGTGTCGATCTAGGACCGGATTTCTCTATCCACTACTCCTCCAGTTAATCCGGCCCCGGAGCAAACCACTCAAGAAGCATCGCCGCTTTCCTTGCCTTCTATTAGTTCTTGATGCATTCTTCCAACATACCTTGTTTGGCCCCGTGCAATGCGCAGTGAGTTCTCCAGGGCCGGCGCGCCGCGTGTCGATCCAGGACCGGATTTCCCTTCCCACTACTCCTCCTGTTAGTCCAGCCCCGGAGCAAACGACACGAGACGCATCGCCGCTTTCATTGCCCGCTGTCACGTTTACGGTTAGAGGGCAACCTGTAAAAATAAATAGTTTTGTTAGAAAGGAATATTTGCTATTACATTTTATTCAGGCGTTTTAAACTATATGCTCATATGGTTCAAAGGTATATGCGCCCGTTCACTTTATAATGCACACGTTTATTTTAGAAAGCCTATCAACAGTTTTGGAATGCAGCAGCGATCCTAAAATTTTGGCTATAGCTGTCTTTCTAGCTTCAAAATGTCTCATGTGTTTTTTGTTTCCACATACCTTTCACTAATCTTGTGGCCCACAGGACACGTAATTGATGGTCCCCTGCTCGTCTGGGTATGTAAGTGGCCCTCCAAAGTCCAGGGCCGGCGCTAGCGAGGGCTACTGGTATGCTATCCCCGTCTATAGACGTAAGATACACTTACACAAAATCTAGCTTCAATATAGTTACCTTTAACAAGCCTAGTGGCCCACAGCACCCGTAATTGGTGGTCCCCTGCTCGTCTGGGAGTGTATGTGGCCCTCCAAAGTCCAGGGCCGGCGCTAGCGAGGGCTACTGGTATGCTATCCCCGTCTATAGACGTAAGATACACTTACACAAAATCTAGCTTCAATATGACTTACCTTTGACAAGCCTAGTGGCCCACAGCACACGTAACTGATGGTCCCCTGCTCGTCTAGGGGTGTAAGTGGCCCTCCACAGTCCAGGGCCGGCGCTAGCGAGGGCTACTGGTAAACTATCCCCGTCTGGAGAAGTTAGATACACTTACACAGAATCTAGCTTCAATATGACTTACCTTTGACAAGCCTAGTGGCCCACAGCACACGTAACTGATGGTCCCCTGCTCGTCTAGGGGTGTAAGTGGCCCTCCACAGTCCAGGCACAGAATAGACAATAGTATGTAGTATAGTACTACATACAGAACGGACACTCACCCCCCCGCACCAACGCCGCTTACCCGCCCCCGCCCGCGAAATGTCAAAAAATTAGTGAAGACTTAAGTGAACCAAAGTGCTAGGTATGGTGCTTGACTTGTTGCATGTTCGTTTCATCCAAGAAGGTTTTATCGTGGTTTCTTGTAGATATTAGACTGAAACGAAGGAGGTGCCGGCCATATTCATGTCCATAAAAAAGGCGCGAACATTTGAACTGAGTTCGCCTTAGATTCGCGGACGGATAAAAGTATTTCTTAATAAAATTGTTGGATAAAATAAAAAATGGTGCGATATTGTGCCGTGTACGGCTGTGTGTCCACAAACAGAGACCCAGACAGGAGATTTTTTCGTTTTTCGCGGGAAGAAAAGAGGCAAGAACCTACCTACCTAAGAAGTAATCGGTTCGTATTCTTAACTACTTTCGACTCACATTTAATCGTAATAGATCGATGTAGGCCCCTAAACAATGTTAAATTAGCAGCAACTAGTCGGTACATTATTTTATTTATTACATACTCTTTGGTAGGTACTGTACGTAGTCATTAGTTGTATCAAAATTAACCCGAATGTCAACCCTGCACTCACACGCCTGTCGTCACGCACACAAACATAAGTAAAAATGACAGTTGTCTATAACGAGCCCGTTGTATGGAAGTGTCCGAGGTGTGGTCCAGGGCCGGCGCTAACGAGGGCTACAGGTATGCTATCACCGTCTATAGACGTTTGATATACCTACACAGAATCTGGTTTCAATATGATTACCTTTGACAAGCCTAGTGGCCCACAGCACACGTAACTGGTGGTCCCCCGCTCGTCTAGGGGTGTAAGTGGCCCTCCACAGTCCAGGGCCGGCGCTAGCGGGGGCTACCGGTATGCTGTCACCGTCTGGTGACGTTAGATGTTCGTATAGCTTCAGTATTTACCTTTCACTAGTCTGGTGGCCCACAACACACGTAACTGGTGGTCCCCTGCTCGTCTGGGAGTGTAAGTGGCCCTCCACAGTCCAGGGCCGGCGCTAGCGAGGGCTACAGGTATGCTATCACCGTCTGGTGATGTTAGGGACGCCTCAGGAGCACCAGGGCCGGCTGCACTGCCATCTGTTGGGGAGATTTTGGTGGTGAATTGATTGTGCCATGACAAGGTTGTTACTGGTTACAAATCGTGACATGAAATGTAAAAGGATCACCTTCGATTTTCATACAAATATAAACAAAATAACAACTTGATACTTGTGTAATATTTTCTATGTGATACTAAGAGCTATTCGCTTAAGACGCTTTACTTTTTTTAATTTTGTTTGCTGCCAGTAAGACTATGTTCAGTTCAGTATAGTACTTTGACAAGTTACCAATTGTAAATACTGCTGGGGTATTCGGTGCTGCATGGGCAAATCCTCGCCCTGCCAAAAAGCCATAGCAGGAGTGTTGCTAGATGCAATTACATTTCTCCTATGCGCCATCTATTTGCAACCATAGTTTGCAACCACGTAGTTCTAAACAAACTTACCAATGGTAAACACTGCTGGGGTATGCGGCGCGGCATGGGCCAATCCTCGCCCAGCTAAAGTGACCCTGTCAGCAGTGTTGCCAGACGCGACTAGACATCTCCCAGGCGCAGTACCAACTAATGCACCATTGTAAGTTAGCTCTAGTTCTTGTTCACTGCTAGCGCCATCTATTTATAGACCAATAGTACTAAATAAACTTACCAATGGTAAACACTGCGGGGGTATGCGGCGCGGCATGGGCCAATACTCGCCCAGCCAAAGTGACCCTGTAAGCAGTGTTGCCAGATGCGACTAGACATCTCCTAGGCGCAGTACCAACTAATGCACCATTGTACGTGAGTTCTAGCTCTTGTTGGCCACTAGCGCCATCTGGGATACCGTCGTTTTGCATATTGTTGAAGTTCCTAATATAGTTTGGCATAAAACGGTTCGCATAAATTTCTTTGTCATACTATTTGTTCGGCATAAATTTTATATGTCATACGCATTTATAGTCATACTATTCGCTTGACCCATTTTATTTTAGACTAATTCTGAGTCGCATAATTGTTATCTGTCATAATGATCAATAAGCATAATATTTTTATGGAAGACATTATGTTCAAACACATTTTTATGAATAATGTTCATTTACTCTTGCTGTAAATTTGACGCGTAACGCGTACATAATCAGGGGCGGGTGCGAGCGAAGCGAGCACGAGAGTTCAGGGCACCCCGAGTCGGTTAGGTTAGGTTTAGCAGGCTATGACAGAAGCACAGCGAGCGTAGCGAGCTGGCTTGCTTCCGTCATGCCTGCGGGTTAGGTTGACATTTATGCATGCCTGCTCGCTCGTGCTTGTTTGCTCGCAGCGCGTTTGCCTGCACGCTGCAGTACGCCTGTTTTTCGTAAAATGGTTTTGAATATTATGCGGCATAATCATTATGCGTTTTTAAAATGATGGCAATGAATAATATGCCTATTTATCTTTATGCTTATTGACATTATGATTCTGTAATTTATGCCAAAACGGTTATGCGTATTGAAGTTATGACTTGAATTTATTATGACTATTGATCTTATGCCTAATAAAAATATGACTTAAAATTTTAAGCAACCCGACCCCAATCCGCGCCATCTATATTTAGCTTACTAGTACTAAGTCTGCTTACCAATAGTAAACACTGCTGGGGTATGCGGCGCGGCATGGGCCAAACCTCGGCCAGCCAAAGTGACGCTGTCAGCAGAGAAGCCAGACGCGACTAGACATCTTGGTTCCGTACCGACCAACGCTCCATTGTAAGTTAGTTCTAGTTCTTCTTCACTGCTACCGCCATGTATGTTTAGTCCACTAGTACTTATTCTGCTTACCAATGGTAAACACTGCTGGGGTATGCGGCGCGGCATGGGCCAATCCTCGACCAGCTAAAGTGACCCTGTCAGCAGTGTTGCCAGACGCGACTAGACATCTCCTAGGCGCAGTACCAACCAACGCTCCATTGTAAGTTAGTTCTAGCTCTTGTTCACCGCTAGCGCCCTCTACGGCAGCTAGAGTTACTACGGCACGCCCTGATACAGTTTCGACGCCTGTGGAACAAAAAAGTAGGCGATTTTCATAATAATGCATTAGACATTTTTTTCTCGAATATTTATCGTTTTTGAGTTATGAGAAAGTAACAAAAAAAAAACGGAGTGATAACTCTTGAAGCCAGAAGGTACTTTTAGGATCTTTATCTCCTATTGACCATAAACCTATTTTGGAAATGAAAAAGCGAAACCATTCCAAACTCTTTATAAAGGATTTGAATACAAGCACACAAAAGGAAACATGTCCTAACAAACGTAAATCATAACAAGTGAAAATAAGGTACGACCACAGTTTGTAAAACTTAAAACTTCAATATAATAGATACTTAATATTTTTTTTATAACTTACGTTGATGTCTGCCAGCAAGTAAGCATTCTAAGGTTCCTGGTCCAGCATTACTGGTGTCTAGCACTAGTTTTGAAGGCGCCCTGACTCTTCCCTGACTGTCAGCTCCCCAACCGCCTACTGGCACGATTGCTGATGTGTCTATGACCTGAAATATAAATATGGTATTGTTAAAATCTGAGCTTAAAATATTACACTGCCAGTTGTGTCAAATACAACGGGAAATAGCCTCTACCTCTACTCTCAGGCTTGGTTAGATACTTCAGACTTTAGACCATTCATTATGCAGCGCGCATAAGACTCACATTGGCAGTTAGAGTGTCTAACCAGACTTGAGTTTGACTGTTTATCGTACTCAACAGTTCAGCGTAAAAGCTGACCCGTTGCTAGAATCGAAAACAATGATGGATAGCCGATAAGAGAGAAAAACTATTATATCATCATCATCTTCCTGCCCTTATCCCAATTACTTGGGGTCGGCGCAACACGTTTTGTTGAACACAAAATCGTATTGCAAAAGGATTTGGCTTAATTTTACGACCGGTCGCCTGCCTGACGTCAACCCTCCTTGGGACTATTATATCACAGCAAAATTATATTGCTATTTTATTAGAATGCTCCTATTTTCTAACTGGAATGAAAATGGAGAGTTTCTAGTCACGATTGGTAGAATAATATTGTCTCCTCCTACCCTGACTGAAAACGGGCTTCCCGGCAGTGGTCCAGCGTTGGTGAATATCCGGACCTCATACAACCCCACTGTAAGCGGTATGTAAGCACAGAGCCATTCTCGAGGCGCGCCCGCGACCTCTCGGCACTCTAGGAGACTCGTCGTTCTCTAAGCATTCACTTCAATAGTTCTAGTCATGTTTGTTCAAATAATATTGGCTCCTACCTTGACTGAAAACGGGCTTCCCGGCAGTGGTCCAGCGTTGGTGAATATCCGGACCTCATACAGCCCCACTTTAAGAGGTATGTAAGCACAGAACCTACATTCTAGGAAACTGTTGTCTGTGGTGTCTTCTTTGCCTTCGGTTGATCTAATCATGTTTAATCAAATAATATTGGCTCCTACCTTGACTGAAAACGGGCTTCCCGGCAGTGGTCCAGCGTTGGTGAATATCCGGACCTCATACAGCCCCACTTTAAGAGGTATGTAAGCACAGAACCTACATTCTAGGAAACTGTTGTCTGTGGTGTCTTCTTTGCCTTCGGTTGATCTAATCATGTTTAATCAAATAATATTGGCTCCTACCTTGACTGAAAACGGGCTACCCGGCAGTGGTCCAGCGTTGGTGAATATCCGGACCTCATACAGCCCCACTTTAAGAGGTATGTAAGCACAGAACCTACATTCTAGGAAACTGTTGTCTGTGGTGTCTTCTTTGCCTTCGGTTGATCTAATCATGTTTAATCAAATAATATTGGCTCCTACCTTGACTGAAAACGGGCTACCCGGCAGTGGTCCAGCGTTGGTGAATATCCGGACCTCATACAGCCCCACTGTAAGCGGTATGTAAGCACAGAGCCATTCTCGAGGCGCGCCCGCGACCACTCGGCATTCTAGGAGACTGTGTAGTCCTCTTAGCCTTCGGTTTATTAGTTCTAGTGATGTTTAATCAGATAATATTGGCTCTTACCTTGACTGAAAACGGGCTTCCCGGCAGAGGTCCAGCGTTGGTGAATATCGGACCTCATACAACCCCACTGTAAGCGGTATGTAAGCACAGAGCCATTCTCGAGGCGCGCCCGCGACCACTCGGCATTCTAGGAGACTGTGTAGTCCTCTTAGCCTTCGGTTTATTAGTTCTAGTGATGTTTAATCAGATAATATTGGCTCTTACCTTGACTGAAAACGGGCTTCCCGGCAGAGGTCCAGCGTTGGTGAATATCCGGACCTCATACAACCCCACTGTAAGCGGTATGTAAGCACAGAGCCATTCTCGAGGCGCGCCCGCGACCACTCGGCATTCTAGGAGACTGTGTAGTCCTCTTAGCCTTCGGTTTATTAGTTCTAGTGATGTTTAATCAGATAATATTGGCTCTTACCTTGACTGAAAACGGGCTTCCCGGCAGTGGTCCAGCGTTGGTGAATATCCGGACCTCATACAACCCCACTGTAAGCGGTATGTAAGCACAGAGCCATTCTCGAGGCGCGCCCGCGACCTCTCGGCATTCTAGGAGACTGTTGTCTCCTTCGGTTCATCTAGTTATGTTTAGTCAAACAATATTGGCTCGTACCTTGACTGAAAACGGGCTTCCTGGCAGTGGTCCAGCGTTGGTGAATATCCGGACCTCATACAGCCCCACTGTAAGCGGTATGTAAGCACAGAGCCATTCTCGAGGCGCGCCCGCGACCACTCGGCATTCTAGGAGGCTGTTGTTCTTTTAGCCTTCGGTTCAATAGTTCTAGTCATGTTTAGGCAAATAATACTGTCTCCTACCTTGCCTGAAAACGGGCTTCCCGGCAGTGGTCCAGCGTTGGTGAATATCCGGACCTCATACAGCCCCACTGTAAGAGGTATGTAAGCGCAGAGCCATTCTCGAGGCGCGCCCGCGACCACGCGGCATTCTAGGAGACTGTTGTCTGTGTGGTCCTCTTTGCTTTCGGTTGATCTACTCATGTTCGGTTAAATAAAATTGGTTCCTACCTTGACTGAAAACGGGCTTCCGGGCAGTGGTCCAGCGTTGGTGAATATCCGGACCTCATACAACCCCACTGTAAGCGGTATGTAAGCGCAGAGCCATTCTCGAGGCGCACCCTCAATCACTCTACATTCTAGGAGACTGTTGTCTGTGTTTACTTCAGTTCAATAGTTCTAGTCATGTTTAATCAGATAATATTGGCGCCTACCTTGACTGAAAACGGGCTTCCAGGCAGTGGTCCAGCGTTGGTGAATATCCGGACCTCATACAGCCCCACTGTAAGAGGTATGTAAGCGCAGAGCCATTCTCGAGGCGCGCCCGCGACCACGCGGCATTCTAGGAGACTGTTGTCTGTGTTTCCTTCAGTTCAATAGTTCTAGTCATGTTTAATATTGGCTCGTACCTTGACTGAAAACGGGCTTCCCGGCAGTGGTCCAGCGTTGGTGAATATCCGGACCTCATACAGCCCCACTGTAAGAGGTATGTAAGCGCAGAGCCATTCTCGAGGCGCACCCTCAATCACTCTACATTCTAGGAGACTTGATGTTCTCTTAGCCGTCAGTTGATCTAGTCATGTTTCGTCAAACAATATTGGCTCCTACCTTGACTGAAAACGGGCTACCCGGCAGTGGTCCAGCGTTGGTGAATATCCGGACCTCATACAACCCCACTGTAAGCGGTATGTAAGCACAGAGCCATTCTCGAGGCGCGCCCGCGACCTCTCGGCACTCTAGGAGACTCGTCGTTCTCTAAGCATTCACTTCAATAGTTCTAGTCATGTTTGTTCAAATAATATTGGCTCCTACCTTGACTGAAAACGGGCTACCCGGCAGAGGTCCAGCGTTCGTGAATATCCGAACCTCATACAGCCCCACAGTGAGCGGTATGTAAGCACAGAGCCATTCACGAGGCGCGCCGGCGACGACTCTACATTCTAGGAGACTGTTGTCTGTGTTGTCTTCTTTGCCCTCGGTTAGTCTTTCGACCTGTGGAATAGAGACATTGTTCCATGGTTGATATTGACCCAATAAGAAAGTAGGTACTTGAAAATGAAAAGATAGTGTTAAAAGTGTTCTAAACAAAAGTAAAGGTTCATAGATAAGTAAGTACACATTCTATTCAATTTTCGTCACGTTAAACATAGCATTTATTATCAAAAAAACTATGCAGAAAGATTGTCTAATCTGTCTAACCATTAGGTGTGTCCACACTAACCGAGGCCGCTCACTGCCTCGCGAGGCATACGCTCGTGCGCAGGCGAGCCATTTTCGGCCCAATTTGGCAAAAATCAATTATAGGCAAACTTCTGAGGCACGTAGATTTTAGCTCGGCCCGCGCGCGTTCCAGCATGCGTTGCCTCGGGAGAGGCACGTAATTTTTGGTCGTTTGCTGCGCGAGGCAGCGAGGCAGCGAACTGCCTCGCTTGGTGTGGACGATTGTAGATTTCCCTACCTGCACAGTGGGTGGCGTGTCATCAGCGCAGTGGATGGTGAAGGCTGCTTCTTTGCCGACGTGTGCATGCGCAAGACCTGTGCCTGCGCATCTAGCTGAACCACCACACCAACACTCCGAGAGATATGAACCTACCTGCACAGTGGGTGGCGTGTCATCAGCGCAGTGGATGGTGAAGGCGGCCTCTTTACCGACGTGTGCATGAGCGAGACCCGTGCCCGCGCATCTAGCTGAACCACCACACCAACACTCCGAGAGATATGAACCTACCTGCACAGTGGGTGGTGTATCATCAGCGCAGTGGATGGTGAAGGCTGCTTCTTTGCCGACGTGTGCATGCGCAAGACCTGTGCCTGCGCATCTAGCTGAACCACCACACCAACACTCCGAGAGATATGAACCTACCTGCACAGTGGGTGGCGTGTCATCAGCGCAGTGGATGGTGAAGGCTGCTTCTTTACCGACGTGTGCATGAGCAAGACCCGTGCCCGCACATCTAGCTGAACCACCACACCAACACTCCTAGAGATATGAACCTACCTGCACAGTGGGTGGTGTGTCATCAGCGCAGTGGATGGTGAAGGCGGCTTCTTTGCCGACGTGTGCATGAGCAAGGCCTCTAGCTGAACCACCGCGTACTGCACTCAACACTCCGAGAGATATGAACCTACCTGCACAGTGGGTGGTGTGTCATCAGCGCAGTGGATGGTGAAGGCGGCTTCTTTGCCGACGTGTGCATGAGCAAGGCCTCTAGCTGAACCACCGCGTACTGCACTCAACACTCCGAGAGATATGAACCTACCTGCACAGTGGGTGGTGTGTCATCAGCGCAGTGGATGGTGAAGGCGGCTTCTTTGCCGACGTGTGCATGAGCAAGGCCTCTAGCTGAACCACCGCGTACTGCACTCAACACTCCGAGAGATATGAACCTACCTGCACAGTGGGTGGTGTGTCATCAGCGCAGTGGATGGTGAAGGCGGCTTCTTTGCCGACGTGTGCATGAGCAAGGCCTCTAGCTGAACCACCGCGTACTGCACTCAACACTCCGAGAGATATGAACCTACCTGCACAGTGGGTGGTGTGTCATCAGCGCAGTGGATGGTGAAGGCGGCTTCTTTGCCGACGTGTGCATGAGCAAGGCCTCTAGCTGAACCACCGCGTACTGCACTCAACACTCCGAGAGATATGAACCTACCTGCACAGTGGGTGGTGTATCATCAGCGCAGTGGATGGTGAAGGCGGCTTCTTTGCCGACGTGTGCATGAGCGAGACCAGTGCCCGCGCATTTAGCTGAACCGCCACGTACTGCGCTTAGAACACCAAGTGAAATCGGACTGCCAGCGACGGGAGCACCTGTAAAATAATACAGTACCTAAGTAAATAAGGGGTTGTAATTGACAATTCGTTCTGCTTCCTTAGTTGATAGAAAACATCTGTTAAGACGGTTTAAGACAGACTTTTTCAACTACTCGATCTGCCTAGTAAAGGGCTTTTACGAATTCAAGTAGAGATATCAATACGGTGTTTCGCTTTGTATAGCCACGCCTACTTTATCGTCAACCATTCCTCAAGAAGACTTGGATGTTACCACCACAGTTGAGCCGCGCCTATACTCTTGCATACTCCTTGTAACCATGCCTACTTTATCATCAACCATTAAACAAGAAGACTTACCTCCATAGTGGATGTAGATGCGGTAGTGGTCGGGCGCGGTGGGTCGCAGTCTCACGCGGTGCAAGTGTCCGTCCTCGCGGATGTCGACCGGCATACGCACTCGCGCCGCGCCTATAGCCTCGCATACCACTTCCAGTTCGCCCACACCGGCTTCCTTTGTGTCCACTGTAAAAAATAAACAATATGATAGAACAAAAAATTTAGTCCTGATAAACAATTTTAACAAAAATTATAAACGCAAATGAACCTCGAGTTTTGTTGTGACTGAAAATCCAAGAGCGTGCGCTGTGTAACGCGGATGCATTGCGAAAATTTTCACTTCATCTGCACCGTTTGGTCAACGTTTTGTAGTTACTCTATTATTTTATTCCGAAATAAGCCTTGTCAACAAAAAACCATTTCTTTGAAGTGTAAAATCACTCTTCTCTGTGTAAAAACAGGACTATCTAAGAATCCAAGAAGATTAGAGTTGCCGCTCGACAGAGAACTATCGATACTATTGTTAGTATTGTTCTATCAATACGCCCATCGACTTTATAGGGTTCTTCGAACGAAAACTATCGATAGCAAAAAATACTATCGATAGTTTGGAAACCCTAAAGAAGTTGCGTACATTTTACTATTCCTTAAGATTTTCAAAATCAATAAAAGTTTTCTTACCGGTGAAGTTGATTGGTGTTTGTGCGACAATGTTTCCAGTAGGCAGGCCTGATATGATCACTTTGTTTGGGTCAAATGATTCGCAGGTGAACGGACTGCCAGACACGGGTTTCGAGAGGTGTAGTACTTCTGCAAAGGAAAACAGGGAGGAAATATGTAATCGTAGACTTGAATAAAGAAATGATAAAGTAAGAACTGAAATGAATAGGTACAGTGAACTTTTTACGGCAAGAGAATGTCTCATTTCTTGGGGAAAAATCAAGAAGTTCTGAAAGTTCTGAGACAATCTGCTGGAATAAAAGACAAGGACTCAACTTAGTTGGTCCATAGCCATAACAATCCACTGCTGGATATGGGCCTCCCCCTATCGGGGGGTTTTGCCATAATCACCACGCTTGAAAGGCGGATTGGCGAGCGCAATGCAAGATGTTGCATTGACAGGGAACGCTGCTGCCCATTCCCTGGCGGATTATACCTTAGTCGCTTTTTACGACACCCACGGATAGAATTGGGATCATGCTATTCTAATTCAGCATCACACGGCACTTAGTTGGTCATGGTTCCACTCCTTGGCATGGAGCTGTCCTCTGACCTCAACTTCGGCACCACCATCGAGTCCAAGGCTCAAATTGCAGCTAGAAAGTTGGGCGTCCTGAATAAAGTCAAGCGGTACTTCACGCCTGAACAGCTTCTAACTCTTTATAAAGCTCAAGTCCGATCTTGCATGGAGTACTGCTGTCACCTTTGGGATGGCTCGGCTAAATACCAACTTGCTGCACTGGATTCGGTGGAACGCAGAGCCAAGAGATTAATAGGCGATAAAAAACTTGTGGAGACCAAGCTTCACAGCCTGGCTCACCGCCGCAAGGTTGCTTGCCTATCGGTCTTCTACAGATTGTACTTCGGAGAGTGTGCGCGTGAGCTGCATGAGCTCATACCACCGTCTCCTTTCTTCCATCGGACATCCAGACGCACGGCCGGCTACCATCCGTTCTTAGTTGATATACCCACATTACGCACTAAGCGCTTCAAATCATCTTTCATTATTCGCACGGCTAAAGAATGGAATTCCCTGCCTGCGTCTGTATTTCCGAGTGCATATAACCTGAATCTCTTTAAGTCTAGAGTGAATAGGCATCTTCTGGGCAAGCTCGCTCCACCGTAGATCCCATCTCTGCTCTAAGGTAAGATTGGGGTCAAGAGTAAGCCCATCATAGATAAAAAAAAAAAAAAAACCAGAACTATAGTCAATAAGCCTTACCTATGGTGCTCTGTCCAACTTCAGTGATGGTATACTCGGCCTGCAGCATGCCCG